>CP092878.1:54468611-54960317 GCA_030710605.1 Cordylochernes scorpioides
AGTATGGGGAATCCAGGAAGAGAACCACCACAAAAATAAAACACTTGAGAAGGATTTAAAAAAGAAGAGTAGTAAGATGAGCGTAACACAAGAGGAATTAAGCTATATCTTGAGAATATGGAGAAAAGAAGTATAGTGAGAAGTTGAAAAGAAATATCAAATTTAGATCATATACAAGGGTTACTCCAAAAGTTTTTCAATTATTATTAAATAATTAAAATATCGAAAAATAAATTATACCATTGTAAAGTTAGGCTTTTAGGCCAAAGTTTTTATAAACTCAACATATGAAGATCTTAAATTCTCAGATAAAAGGCCTGAGGCTAGCTCAACTGTCACATTTACAGTCTTCCCCACACTTTGATACTTCTATTGTAAGGTTATCACTTATAAACATAGAAACATCAGGATAAACATGAATATATATATATATATATATATTTATTTATATTAGTAGTTTACACCATGATTCAGATGAATACATTTTTTTGTATAAAAAAATGGGCTACTCAAATTTCAACCATATTTAAAATTTCTACAAACATATACATAATGTTTTAATGCTCAAAACGCATTTTTCCTTTGATATATCTTTATTTTAATTTATGCAACATCGTTTAAGTTTATTTCAAATACAATCACACGCTTATTTTATATATATGTATTATATTATTATATATATATTGATAGTTCAATGTATTCAATGTTTTATTTGTGTGATATCATTTTTAAAAATATTTTCCCCATTTTCACTTATATTTTATTCGAATTTCACAATTTTACATTTGAATTTTTAAAATTTTATTTCAACCAACTTTTCAAACATTTTTTACGCTTTGTTTTTCAGCAAAAATTTTAGTTTAACATTTCTTTTATATATATTTTGTTATTTTTATTTATTTTTATACGAAAAAATTAACATTATTTATGAAAGATTAATTTTCAACCAAACAAATCAAGAAACAAATGAAAGTATTGAACAATATATATGTAGATTAAGAAAATTGTCTTCCACATGCAATTATGGTGCAATGACTGAAGAAATGATCAGGGATAGGTTAGTTTTAGGAATAATCGACAAGCAAACCAAAAGACAGCTGATCAGTGATACTCAACTAACATTGCAAAAAGCTATTGATGTGTGTAAGGCTAATGAAAGCGCTAACAAACAAATTGAAAACTTAACTAAAAACACTCAAGAGGAGGTGAACAAATTGAATATAAGAAAGAAAACAGTCAATCAAAATAAAATGAAAAAGAACATTCCTTGTAGATATTGTGCAACATTCCATGAGCACAATAGACAAAAATGCCCTGCATGGAATCAAACCTGCAGAAAATGTAACAAAAAGAATCATTGGGCAAAAGTTTGCAAATCCAGAATGAGAACAGTTCAAAGCCTTGAATCTCAAAACTCCAATGATGAACAAGAAGATTGTTATTCTTTAGAATATGTCTCAGAAATTTCTGCTAGAAAATTGATGACTAAATTAGAATTAGAATTGAATGGATACAAGGAAAGCATAATTTGCCAAATAGATACAGGAGCAACCGTCAATGTTTTAAATTTTGCAGATTTATGCAAAATCATGCAAGATGGCAATCCTTCTCTTAAACCAAGCTACATCAAACTAAGATGCTATGGAGGAGAAATATTAAAGCCAAGAGGACAAATCAAAATCAACTCTTCCCACCAAAGCAAGCAACATCCTATAGTGTTCCAAGTGATAGATCATTGGGAAAAACCTATTCTAAGTGCTGAAACTTGCCAGAAATTGAATTTAATAGAAATTAAAGCTGACTTATGCAAAATTGAATCCACATGGACAAAACAAAATAACCTTCTAGATAAATATAAAGACATATTTGAAGGCATTGGATGCTTACAAGGGGAATACAAACTAGAAACAGATCCTACAATCAAACCCATCAAGCAAGCACCTAGAAGATTACCTATTACCTTAAGAAAAGAATTAAAAGAAAAATTGATTGACATGGAAAAGAAAAATATCATTGCCAAAGTTGATTATCCAACAGACTGGATTAGCAATCTAGTACTAGTAAAGTCAACTAAGAAGTTAAGAATATGCATTGATCCTCGAGAATTAAATGTCGCCTTGAAAAGAGCTGAATACCCAATACCGACAATTGAGGAAATAATACCAAATCTTCAAAATGCCAAAATATTCACAGTAGTGGACACTAAAGATGGTTTTTGGAATGTGAAGCTCTCTGATGAATCATCGAACCTTACAACATTCTGGACTCCCTTTGGAAGATACAAATTTCTTCGAATGCCATTTGGATTGAAGACTGCTTCTGAAGAATACCAAAGAAGACTCTATGAAATCTTCCAAGGTCTTGAAGGAATTGAAATAATAGCTGATGACATTCTGATTTTGGGAAAAGGTGACTCATATGAAGAAGCACTGAAGGATCATGATAGAAATCTTGAAAATCTTTTCAAGACAGCCAGACAAGCTAATTTGAAATTCAACATCAATAAAGTCAAGCTCAGACTAAAAGAAGTAAAATATCTAGGACATATAATAACTCCACATGGATTAAAGCCAGATCCAGAAAAAGTTAAAGCCTTAAAAGAAATGCCTCATCCAGAAAGTATAACAGAACTCAAAAGTTTCCTTGGTTTTGCAACATACCTATGTAAATTCATGCCAAATATTTCAATGATTAGTGAACCTTTGAGAAAATTGACAATGAAAAATTCAACATGGTCATGGAGCAAGAATCATCAAGCTGCATTTGAACAAACCAAAGATCTAGCCTCAAAAGCACCAATTTTAAGATATTTTGATGCGGACAAATCTATAGATATACAATGCGATGCAAGTAAACATGGACTTGGAGCTACCCTACTATAAGAAAGCCAGCCAATAATTTTTGCATCTAGAAGTCTAAGCAAGACTGAGCAAAATTATGCTCAGATAGAAAAGAATGTCTTGCAATTGTTTTTGCATGCGAAAGATTTCATCAGTACATTTTGGGCAAATGTCAAGTGATTGTGCAAACTGATCACAAGCCTCTTTTGTCAATATTTAAGAAATCTATTCTAAAAGCGCCACAAAGACTCCAAAGAATGCTTTTGAGACTGCAAAGATATAACTTAGAACTAGAACATGTCCAAGGATCACAAATGCACTTGGCGGACATCTTTTCAAGAGCTTGCATCAAAGATGTAAGGAATAAAAATCTGAAATATGATGTGTATCCCATTGACATCATTTACAAAGAAATTGCCACAGTCAATGTTATGGAAACATTAAGTGTATGCAGTGACACTGTCCTGAGAATTAGAGAAGAAACATCATCTGATCCTATTCTGTGTGAAGTGAAAAACTTATTCTAAATGGATGGCCACCAAATAAAAATCAAACTTCAATGCTAACCAGAGAATATTGGAATTTTAGAGAAGAATTAACAGTTCAAGATGGAATCATACTAAAGAATGATAGAATTGTAATTCCGTATAAATTAAGAGCAGAGATGATAATGAAAACCCATCAAGGACATATTGGAATTAATTCAAGTATGCGAAGAGCAAGAGACAATATCTTTTGGCCAGGAATGAATGCACAAATACGGCAAGAAATTGAAAATTGTTCTATTTGTCTATCAAATTCACAGAATCAAGTGAGAGAACCAATGAAATCTCACAAAATTCCAAATTATCCCTGGGAAAGAATATCTCTTGATATATTCGAAATCTTCAAACAGAATTACTTAATAATGGTGGAGCATTACTCAGATTTTTTTGAAGTTGAATGCCTAGAAAATACAACATCTGAATACATAATTGAATGCTGCAAAAGACAATTCAGCAGATATGGAATTCCTCAAATTATAGTCTCAGACAATGGAAGGCAATTTACATCGACTGAATTCCAAAAATTCAGCAAAGAATGGCAATTTCAACATTCTACATCATCACCACTTCACAGTCAGGGAAATGGAAAAGCTGAAGCGGCAGTTAAAATAGCCAAAAACATACTGAAGAAATCCAAACAAGAAAATAGTGATTTTTGGCAAAATTTGTTAAATTGGAGAAATACACCCACTATAGACATAGATTCAAGCCCAGTACAAAGAATCATGTCTAGAAGAACGAGAGCTATACTGCCAATTCACCCAAATTTACTTAAACCATCAATTCCAGAAAATATTCCAGATAAAATATCCATCAAAAGACAACAGGCAAAATACTACTATGATAGAAAATCTAAAAATTTACCAGACTTAGACATAGGACAAGAAGTGTATGTCAGAACACCCAATACCACCCCATCCTGGTCCAAAGCTAACATCACAAATGAACACAACACAATATCCTATGATGTGAATATTCATGGTAGAACCTACAGAAGAAATAGAACCTGGATTAAACCACAACAGGCTTCAGCAAATCAAAAATCTACAAACAATCAAGAAGAAGGAAGAAAAGAAAGCATTGATCAAGAACAAACTGTATCAAATTGCTTACCATCTACTTCATCAGCAGGAGGAGACAACATTGTGAAAAGAACCCGAATTGAAACTACCGAATGCAGAATCCAATCAAAGAGTGACAGCCCCACGGTAAGTGAACCTGAGAATGCTGCATCAGAGACTAGAACCAGATCAGGTCGACTGGTGAAAAAAACCAAGTAGATTTAAAGACTAGTGAAAAAAGGGAAGATGTTAGGTTATTCAGTGATTGAATATATCATCATCACAAGTTAATGTTTTGGTTCATGTAGGATATGTAAAATAACATATTACAACAAGAGCAGTTAATAAAGTTACGTCTTCATGATAGGTTAGTGATTCGTTGTTTTGTACAAGACACTAACAAATCAAACACATATAGTACAAATAATTTCAAAATATAAAATAGGCGTTATTGTTAATTTTCAAAATATTCACACCCATATTTTACAAAATTTATTTTGTTCATAATATAAATATATTTGTAAAACGAAAATTGCAATTATACCGCGAATGTTTCTTTTAACCAAAAATCGAAATTTATTTTAAAGAGAAATAACGACTATTTCTAACTTTAAGGATGAATTGATATTTCTTGATATATCATTGATATCATTGATTTTCTTTCCTTCAGCTAATGTATTGGCATCTCTTCTATTACCCTCTAGGATTTTTATTTCATTTTTATTTTTATTTTTACTTCTCACTTTTTTACAAATAGTTAAATTGTTCATTTGCATGCTTTTTTCTATATTTTTGTAAATTAATATGTGTATATATTCACTACAGCCATCGATATCGCTCATAGTGTCGTTATATCTTGCCAGTCGAAGGGCTTTTGCCCGAAAGCTTGCTCTTATGCACCAATAAAGATACTCGTCTTCCTTCGCCTTGTTATTATCGTATAAGTTCACTCCAGGAAGAATTATTCTACTATTTTTCTAAATTCGTTATTTCTTATACCTATGAATCTCTCTACGAGCGACATCGATTGGTACCTATGGATAATTCATAAGAAGTCCCTACAACTTGCGCGATGGAGATGCCACCTTAGATTCAACCGTCTTTGCAAAAATGCTGATTTCATCACGCCTTCCCTCAGGATACATGACCCGGTTGGCAGTTCTTTTTCAAGGCACATCCTCATAAAAACACAGCAGCAGCTGCTTAATGCAAGAATCAAAAATTGCTTCTCCAATATTAGATTCCTCACCAAGTCGATCAAAGGTCTCATAACCCTAGTATCCCAAAGAATCACACTGGCAGATCTTTCGAAACATATCATAAAAATCACCACCGATATAAAGTCCCAAGAAAAAATTATTCTCGACAGACAACATAAAAAACTTCTCTTTTGGAAAAAGAAATATGCTTTACGCTACACCTTCTCCAGTGACCTTCGCCCAAGATCTTCAACAGTCATTAACCTATCGGACCACACTCTGTCGCCATCGGAGACCTCGCTCCTTGAGAAGGGACTGAAATACCGCATCCCCTCCAATCCCAATCCACCAGTGATCATCAGCGCCATTGAATCATCCATCAAGTCCTTCAATCTGCAAGAGAAGTTTTCCATCAGATCCATGGTAGCTAAAAATTTATCTAGGCCCTTTCTCCCTCCCCCTAACCATCTTGAAAACACCATTACACTTTAAAAACTCAAACATCGTAAATCAATAGTTATTACTAGGTCAGATAAAGGTGCTAACACAGTCATATTGAATCAGGATAGTTACGTTTCAAAAATGCACAATTTGCTTAGCGATGACTCCACTTTCTTACCCATCACAGACCGAATCAGCCTCTCCGTCGTTAAAGATTTCAGAACCTCACTTCTCCGACTCAAGAAATCTAAAAACATCTCACCTGAAGAATACACCTCGTTTACCTCAAACCTCCACAGTTCAGCCTATATATACGGCCTCCCCAAAATACATAAACCTGAAGTACCCCTCCGCCCCATCATAGCCTACCACTTATCGCCCGCTTACCCTCTGGCTAAATATCTTTCCAGCTTCCTCTCCCCTTTATTAACCAATTACAATAATACCCTTTCTATTAACAGCACCCCACACTTCATTAATGAATTAACAGCTCTTAAACCAGACCCCGCCTACACTATGTGTTCCTTCGACGTCACCTCCCTCTACCTCTGTCTTCCTCATGAGCTCATCACAGATGGCTTGACTCATTTCCTTCAATCGCAAAATGTCGATACCCACACTTCTTCAACAATAGTCCAACTTACCAAAACATGCTTAAGCATGAACACATTCACATTCCTACAGCACCATTACAGACAGTTCAGGGGCTCCCCAATGGGCAGCCCTCTATCTACCATTATTGCCGAAATAGTCATGACTAGAATAGATAATTGGATCACCCATACCCTCCCTACAGATATCCAGTTCTGGCGCAGATACATTGATGATGTCTTTTGTATATGCAAAAAAGGTCAGGAGAGCTTCATACTATCAACCCTTAATAATTACAACCAAGATATTTCCTTTACTCTAGAAACTGAAACTAACCATGTTCTCCCATTCCTAGATATCTTAATTATTCGCACCCCATCCTCATTTCACACTACAGTTTATCATAAAAAAAACAATGCCCCCCCTGCTACACTCATTACAATTCTCACTGCCCCACCTCCCATAAAATCACTATTGTTAGAACTCTTACAAAAAGAATATCCACCCATTGTTCCATAGACATCTTTAAAATAATAGAAAGAAATCGCATTATAACCCAGCTCTCCGCGGCTTCTTTTCCACTCTGGTTCATTAACAAATATACTTATACACCTGCAACTTCCAATCCTTCCATGATATACAGATCATTGTGTTTTCTCCCTTACTCCCCCTCCTCTGTTGATATAGCCAGAAAACTCAAATCCTATGGCATCCGTACCATATATAAAAACTCCCCGAACCTTCTTTCATCCCTCGTCACCCTCATACTAAGTCCTCAGCTCCCCCCTGCCCCCCTTCGTTCTGTGGGTGCAGTGTACTCCGTCTCATGCGAACAGTGCCCTGCCACTTACGTTGGAGAGACGGGTAGATCTGTATCCATCAGGATGACTGAACATTCCCGCAATATTTCCCGTCAAGATACCAAGTCTCTCATTTATCAACATATGCAGACCACAGGCCACACTTTCAACATCAACAACCCCACCATACATTACAGCCACATACATATCTTACACCAAAGACTCATTTTAGAATCAATAGTATCCCACAAACTAAACAGCATCAATAGAAAAATAGAACTTCCTGAAGCCTATCATCCTCTCCTGTCCTTTATTTAAACTTCCCCCTTTTATTTAACTGTAAAAAATCGACCTCTCTGAGCATATCGAGCTCTCCTGGCCTTTATGTATAAATTTCTCTTTTATATACTTTAATTCCATTGCAGCCATATATTATGCCTCATTGATATTTCTTTCCTTCAGCTAATGTTTTGGCATCTCTTCTATTACCCTATAGGATTTTTATTTCATTTTTATTTTTATTTTTACTTCTCACTTTTTTACAAATAGTTAAATTGTTCATTTGCATGCTTTTTTCTATATTTATGTAAATTAATATGTGTATATATTCACTACAGCCATCGATATCGCTCATAGTGTCGTTATATCTTGCCAGTCGAAGGGCTTTTGCCCGAAAGCTTGCTCTTATGCACCAATAAAGATACTCGTCTTCCTTCGCCTTGTTATTATCGTATAAGTTCACTCCAGGAAGAATTATTCTACTATTTTTCTAAATAATTGTCTTGCTGGAAATGTCTTCTATTATCATTGCTTCAGGATATGAAGAATAGTAGTCGATCACTGTTAAAACATAATGATGGCCAATTGGACCAACTATGTCAATTCCAAGTTTCATCCAAGGTTTTGATGGTAACGGAACTATTTGCAATGGTTGATCATTTATCAATGGTTGATTCCTTACACAAATTGGACAGTTTCTAATCAAATTTTCAATGTCAAAGTCCATGTTTATCCAAAAATATTTTTCTCTTAACAGTTGTTTGGTTCTTGTCATTCCTTGATGTGTTTCATGTGCAATTCTCAAGACTCTCTTTATTAGTTTTGAAGGTAGCAAAATTCTACTTCCTTTTAAGATAAGATTATCAAAAATTGAGAGTTCATCTTTAAACTTATAAAAACATTTGAATTCTTCATTCAAAGGATATGGTCAAACTCCCTTTTGAACCATATCTTTCAGTTTTTGAAACAAAGGATCTTGCTCTGTACAAACTTTTATCTCTTTCAAAGACAGTGCTTGAAGCTCTTCAGAAGTGATGGATAAGACTTTATGAACATAGTCCTCCAGCCATTTTTCATCACTTGTGTTAGAAAGAGGTTGTCTTGAAAATATATCTGCAATATTTTGCCTTCCTTGAATGAATTCAATTTCAAAGTCATATGGTTGTAATCTCCAACTCAATCTTTGAATTCTTGGAGGCAAAACAGCTCCATTTTTAGGATTCAGCATATAGATTAGAGGTTTGTGATCTGTTTTTAACCCAAATTTCCTTCCCCAAATATAGGTGTTAAAATGTTCAATTGCCCATACACATCCCAATGTCTCTTTTTCTATTTGTGAATATCTTTTTTCAGTATCAGTTAAGGATCTGCTGGCATATGCAATGGGTCTTTTAATGCTATTTTGTTGTGTTTGTATTAATACTGCTCCAAGACCAATAGGGCTTACATCTGTGATTAATTCAGTTGGTGAGTTCAAGTTGTAATATGCCAAGCATGGCTCTTTTTTTAGTGACTCTTTAAGATCCTGAAATGCTTTATTTGTTTTCAAATCCCAATTCCACCTAACATTTTTTCTAGTCAAATTATTTAGAGGTTCTGCCAATTTAGAAAAATTAGGTATGAATTTTCTTAAAAACTCACAAGTTCCTAAGAATGACCTTAACATCTCAATATTGTTTGGTATTGGAAAATTTAAGACTGCTTCTATTTTCCTATTATCAGGTTTAATACCTTCACTACTAACAATGTGACCTAAAATATCCAATTTTTCCATGGTAAATTTGCACTTATTCCTGTTGAGCCTAATGCCTACTTTATCAAATTTTTGTAAGACTTTTCTAAGCCTTTCTTCTAGTTCTTGTCTATCTTTGGCGTAAACTACGACATCGTCCAAGTAACAAATTACACCTTTCAAATCAAGCAAAATTGAATCCATTCCTTTCTGATATGCTTCTGGAGCACTTGATAGACCAAAAGGAACTTTACAAAATCTGTAACAACCACAGTGCGTGATGAAAGTTGTAAGGGGTCTTGATTGAGGGTCTAAGTCAACCTGCCAAAACCCTTTTTTTGCATCCAGCTTTGCAAATACTTTAGCACCTTTAAGGGCATGTAACATATTGTCAATTGTAGGAATTGGATGTCTTTCTCTCAATATTGCTTTATTCACTTCCCGAAGGTCTATGCATAGTCTAATTTCCTCACTATCCCTTTTTGGAACAACTATTATGTTAGAAACCCATTCAGAACCTTGATGCACTTCTTCAATGATTCCATTCTCTAGCATCTTATCAAGCTCTTGATTTACTGCTTCTACCATTGCATAAGGTATACGACGGAATCTCTGGGCAATGGGCCTATAGTTGTCTTTCAATGTCACTTTATGACTATAGTCCTTTTATAGTTCCAAGTCCATGGAAAACATGTTCATGTTCTTGAACAAGAGTTTCTATATTAGTAGACATTGATTCATTTACATAATTTACCCTTTTAATTATACCTAGTTCAAAACTAGCCTTGCCTCCCAACAAAGATTCAACTTTTTTATCAATCACATAAATTTCTTCTGAAATTGAATTTTCTTTCCAAGAAATCACAGCATTGAAATAATCATAACATGGAAGAGGTCTATCTTGACCATAGGCAAAAAAGGTTCGGGTGGTGTCATGTAATTTTGGCATAATTTTATGGCCATATAATTCAAGCATCTTATTATAGCTTATGAAAGTTCTATCACTCCTTGTATCAATTATCATATTTATTTCACTACCATCTATTTGCACTTTTTCTTTATTTTCAGCACCTGTATAGTAGGTATATTCATCTGAACTTTCACCTACTTCAGTCTTATTTTCTTCTTGTATGGTCTTAACTTTAGTTTGATTGAAACTTTGTGGTTTCTATTATTATTTTGATTTGGGCGGTTCCTGCAAGCTCTAAAAAGATGTCCTAATTTATTGCAATATGAACAAGTCATTTTTTAGCACCACATTCTTGTGCTGAATGTGTATCTAATCCACAGCGATAACATTTAGGCTTTGAGGCACCTGAAAATGATGGGGTACCTTGATTAGTGAATCTACCTTCGTTGAAATTATTAGCATTATAGTGCTTTTTAGGTTTATTTTGAACTCTATTTAGTGTTTGATCATTTTGAGGTTCAAGAAGTCTAATTTATTTTCTAGAAATTTCTAACATTCTAGCAATTTAAGTTTTTTGTTGTTACATTTTTCAATTATTCGGTCTCTTATCATATCAGCTACTAAATTCCCAAATTCACAAGATTTAGAAAGCTCTCTTAAAGAAATTAGGTAGTTGTCGATCGATTCATCATCTTTCTGGACTCTTTGTCTAAATTTAAATCTCTCAGTGACCACATTTTTATGAGGTGTGAAATATTTATCTAAAGCCATTTTAGTTTGTTCATAATTTTCCTTTTCATCTGGCAAGTTGAAAAATATACGCTGTACATTTGGCCCTAAACAATGCAATAGAGTTGCTCTCTTAATTTCATCCGATTTTTTTTAAATTCCAGATGCTATTTCAAAAATGGCATAGGATTCCATCCATTGCTTATATTCCACAAATAAATTGCTAGCATTCATATTCATGGGTAAAGGTGGCGTCAGGTTGGCTGCCATACTTGTTTTTTAGGGCTACAGTTATATTTTCAAATTCTCGTCGCCAATTTATGTTGTATAGTTATTATTTAATTTATTAATTAAACATTACTCACCAGATGAAATTATTTTATTACAAATTGTTTATTACACTTTATATTCATATTTTTACATCAACACGTTGTTTACATTATACATCGTATATTATTGTTTATGATGATGATATATTCTATATTTTTAAACACAGAATACTACAGACGTTATGTGGCGCTGAGTTTGTTGTTGACACACTTTAAAATGTTATAACACCTTGATAAAGGTTGGCGTTCGGCCAGCTGAAATATTGGTAAAATAAATTTATTTTTTTGATCCAATATATGCCTTTTTAATTAATCATATACATATATATCTTTATGCTTATTCATATATTTTTTAAAAACCAAAAGGACAACAAATTAAAAAAGAAAGGAAGAAAGAATACATTTAATATATGTAAACTATAAAATATATGTATTTTTGCATCCAATGATGTTTTTCTTACTCTCACATAATATTCATATAAAAAAATTATGTTGGCCTAGATATGTTATCCTCTATAAACAAATCTACTTTAAAAATTTAGAACCTATATATCCCTATTAAAGATTAAAGAAACAAATTTATTTACATTTCCCACTTCCTTCCCTTGCGGGGAGCACATGGCCAAGGCCCCAGGTTTCCTCGCCCCGCTTTCCCTGGTGGCTGCCTTCAAACAGCCCGCCTGTCCTCTCCCCGGGTGACCAAATCATAACAAAAAATACATCTTATCATAAATCATAAAAATAAATAAGATCACCCTTTGTGATAGGTCTAAAAAAGGCAAAAAAATAATTTACCTGTTGAAGATATTAATCTGCGATTTTAAATGTTTCTTTTTGACCAGTACTTTTGTTTTGTTTTTGCCTTTTCCTAAAATGTTTTTTTTTCTTCTTTTTCATTATTATTTGTTCTATATGTAAAGCTTTGCTTTTTGAGACTTGAATAAACAAATTCAAGTTTATTATATTTTTGTGTGCTTTTAAAGTTAAAACACAACAGGTTATGAACCCAACCACGCATTCACTGCGAAATATAACAAAAACGAAGCAACGGTAAGCCTAAAAATAATTCTATTTTGTTTATCACGTTAAAATTTATATTAGTAATGGCTGGAATGGATAATATTAAAATGGGTATGAATATTCCCAAATTGGAAGGATTAATAAACTGGCCAGAATATAAGAAAAATATAAAATTGCTTTTAACAATAAACAAAGTAATAGGCGTTGTTGATGGAACATATAGAAAGCCAATAAAACAAGAAACAAATGAAGAAAAAGAGGTATATGTAAAATGGGAAAGTGAAGATGCAATATCCCAATTGTTATTTACTACAAGTGTGATGCCTGATGTAAGTCAACTAATCATTCCCTGCTCAAGTGCTAAAGATATGTGGGACAAATTGTTAAGTGTCTATGAGCAAAGCTCTGGTCAAAGATTAGACATGCTCTATAATCAATTCTTTAATTTTAAGAAGGATCCTACAGATGATGTTTCAAAGCACATTTCAAAATTAGAAAGTTTATGGAATGATATGCAAAATGAACTCACTAAACAAGAAAATTTGAAATTGCCAGAATCCATGCTGATGTGCAGAATCATAAACACCTTGCCTGATGAATATTTTGATTTTAAAAGTGTTTGGGAATCAGTGTCTAAAGAAGAACGTTCTGTAGACAATCTCACACAAAGGCTTAGGTTACTCGAAATAAGAATTCAACAGCGAGATGAATGCAGCACATCAAGTTCGACAGCACTAATGGCAAATGCATATGAAAATAAGCAAAATATGAATGGAAAAGTTACCAAAAGTAATGAATATTTTCCGAAAACAAGAGAAGCAAGAGAATGTTACTTTTGTCATAGAAAAGGAGACTTGGCCAAAGATTGTAGGTATGCAAAACAGAAGAAACTAAAGGATAAAGAAAAGGATGAAACTAAATTAAAACTTAATTCAAAATTAAGTGAAAGTTTAATCAGTGAAAGATTCAATGAACAAGATGAAGACATTTGGATTGGTGACTCAGGAGCTACTAACCACATTACAAGAAATGCAAGTTTTTATACTTCTTATAAGGATTTTCCTACCCAACAGACTGTTAAAGTTGGAAGTAATGAAAAATTGATAGCTTATGGAAGTGGAACTATAACAATTGAAACTTGTGTAAAAGGTAAATGGCAAACTCACTACCTAACTGATGTATGGTATGCTCCCAATTTCAGTCGTAATGTGATGTCATTACAGTCCACATTGGATAAAGGGTTTGAAATGAAAATGGATAAAAAAGGTTGTAAATTTTTTAAGACAACAACTGGAGAAGTTATTGTAGAAGGGAAAAGACTACCAGGAGGCTTGTATGGTATGTTAATAACAAGTATCAAACCTGAAAATGCTGCAGAAGTCAATTTAGCCAAAACACAAAATGTCAATATGCTACAACTATGGCATGAAAGATTTGGACATCAAAATAAAAGGCATGTTCAAAAATGGCTTAAAGAACAAGGAATAGATGCAGTCATGGACAATGAACCTTGCGAGGCATGCATTTATGGCAAACAACATAGACTGAGTTTTGGATCAAGAAAACTATATGCTTCTACCCAACCTGGAAACTTTATTCATGTAGATGTATGTGGCCCTATGCAGGAGGTTTCGAAAGGGGGGATGAGATACTTTGTGTGTTTCAAAGATGATTTTACAAAATACCGATCAGTGTATTTCCTAAAAGAAATGTCACAAGTCATTGAAAAGCTAGAACAATTTCTCTTGGAAACAAAGACTACTGGACATATAGTGAAAGAAATTCTCACAGATGGAGGAAAGGAGTTTTTAAATAAAGAAACCTCAAAAATTACAAACAAGTATGGTATTAATCATAGGATCACAATGCCATATACTCCACAACAGAATGGTTCAGCGGAAAGAGAAAACAGGACTTTAATAGAAGCAGCTCGTTCAATGATATATGCCAAAAAATATGAGCCTAAAGCTTTGGGCAGAGGCAGTTAACACTGCTACATATGTTTTGAATAGAACAGGAACAACACAAATTGATGGAAAGACACCTTATGAACTATGGTTTGATAAAAAAAAACAGCAGTTGATCATCTTCGAATATTTGGAACTGAATGTTTTGTTCATGTGCCTGATGAAAAGAGAAGAAAGTTAGATGCCAAAAGCGAAAAAGGTATTTTAGTTGGTTATTGCAGTAACAAGGATGGGTATCGAATCTGGATGCCAAACTCAAACAAATTTGTCACAAGTAGGGATGTAATATTCAAGGAAACTATACCAACATTTAGCCTTGATATTGAAAAGAGAAATAAGGAACTTTCAAGTATTCAGATTGATGAACTAAATGATACTCAAGATATTGAGAAAATTGAAAGCAATGTTCAAACATCAGACGTATACAATCTAAGAGAGCGATCAAATATATCAAAACCTCAAAGGTATATTGATGCTGAAATAAATATTGCAGAAGGTCTTGAACCCAAGACATACAAAGAAGCAATGGATTCTCCAAATGCACAATTTTGGAAAGAAGCAATGAATGAAGAAATGAATTCTTCAACGGAAAATGATGTATACGAATGCACCAAATTGAATTCTAAAGGAGAGATTACAAGATATAAGGCAAGACTGGTGGCAAAAGGGTGAACAAAAGAAGGGTATAGATTATGGAGAAACGTTTAGTCCTGTGGCAAGACATGACACCATAAGAACTCTTTTAGCAATTGCTGCTAATGAAGACTTAAAATTGGTACAGTTTGACATAAAGACAGCCTTTCTATATGGAGACTTACAAGATCAAATTTATATCAAACTACCTGAAGGATTCAACAATGGAACAGATCTTGTATGGAAATTGAAGAAAAGTCTGTATGGACTTAAACAGTCACCATGATGCTGGAATCAGAAAATAGTCAACTTCATGAAAGAAAGATGTCTGAAGGAAAGTACAGCTGACCCCTGTTTATTCTTCAGAAAAAACAAATGATCATCTACTCATTATTGCCATATATGTTGATGATGGAATCATTGCTGGTACAAATGAACAGGAAATCAAAGAATTTCTTGATGAACTAATGTTTTCATCTAAGATCACACGTGAACCATTAAATTACTTTTTGGGTATTGAGATAGAGCGGCAACCGGATGGGTCAATCTTTATAAATCAAAAGGCATATATAAAATAATTCTTGAGAAATTCAATATGTCTCAAGCGAATAAAATGGGAACACCAACTGATAATTCTACTGTTCCTGGGGAAGCAGAGATTCTAGAAAATGTTCCCTTTCGTGAAGCGATTGGTAGTCTGATGCATCTGAGCTGCTTAACAAGACCCGATATCACTTTTGCATTGAATAAAGTTTCTCAAAAACTTGCAGCATCAACAAAATATCTACTGGGTATGAGGGACATTTGAAATCGGATTAAGGGGAAGTGTTGAAGATATTAATCTGCGATTTTAAATGTTTCTTTTTGACCAGTACTTTTGTTTTGTTTTTGCCTTTTCCTAAAATGTTTTTTTTTCCTTCTTTTTCATTATTATTTGTTCTATATGTAAAGCTTTGTTTTTTGAAACTTGAATAAACAAATTAAAGTTTATTATATTTTTGTGTGCTTTTAAAGTTAAAACAAGAGAATACTTTAGTAAATATATATATAATATTGTTTATATATATATATATATATATATATTAAAGATTAGAATTATTTTTGTGTTTTGTTGTTGAAAAGAGGTGTAGTCGTGAAAAAGTAACGATAATTATTTACCTTTCAAGCAGATTTTTATTTTGAATCACTTGAAGCAAATCACACACAAAACTATTTTTATCACAGTAATATAAAATTTAGAAAATGAATTATATATTCGTGATTTAAAAAATAGGTAGGGTTAACTTTTACATATTTACAACAATAATAATTAAAAGTGGGTATGTTTTTGAATCTATGGTCAAATATGTAAAACAGTCAATGAATGAAAATAAAATGTTTAAAAAAAAAATAATAATTGTATTTTGGATTATATAATATATATATATATGTAGTATATTTTGAGTTGGATAGTTCACGGCCTTCTTCTGGTATTTATTGTAGCCCCATATCTATATAAAGATATGTATCGAACTTGTAACAATGGAAGTGACAAATAAAACAAAGGAGTAAAGGTAGACCAGACGAACAGGTGTTTATGATAATGAGTTCAATCACCCCGTCAACAGGTGGCCGGACAGGTGGCGTGATTATGGGAGCCAATCAGAACTCGCCACCATATGCGGGCGTCCCATATAAAAGCCCCCAAGATGGGACAAAAGTGTGGTTTTCAGAGCGACGCCGTTATACGGTCGGACGGATCTCTCACCCCCCTTCTATCCGCGTAGGCTAGGGCATCCGTGACGCCCGTGGTTCGACTGCCTTCGTCCGTGGTCTACCTCTACTTCTTGGAGCTACCATCTAGACCTGCCTCTGTCTCTTGCTGTCCCCGTGCAGGAATCCCATCACGCACCCACTACCACGACTGCCCAGTACATTCCACATCGGGATTACTACAGAACCCGTTAAAGTCGACAGGATAACTGAGGACAGCAGCATGCAGAGGATGACGGAGGTCGGAGACGAATACGTCGCGGATGCCCTCACCAACATGCAGCCCCACTGCGAAGACCGAGTAAGCCACCTAACAGACGCCATTTGGGGACTAACCGTACCTCGCACCGAGAAGGTCATCATCGCCCCCATCAACATCTCCTGCGCCACGAACATCTTCCACCCTCAGCTCGAACAGGCAGACAAGATTCATCGAGAAATCCTGGCATTGCCCCGCCAACCAGCATCGACGATGTCCCATGGCAACCATCGCAAAAAGTGACCACCAGGCCCCATCAGCGGGACAACAACTAAAGACCAAGTCTCCTGACTGAACAATCCTCAAAACTGTGAGTTTTCAAAAACAACTTGATTCTCCATAAATTTAATGTTTATTTTCACTTTAATCATTTTAAATCAAATTTTGCAATTTTTATTACATTTCAATTCAAATTTTAAAACTTGTACACCCTCATTTATCAATTTTTACTTTATTTTAAGCAACTTTTAAATTTCAATTCATTAATTTCAATTTTACATTAAAAAATCATATTATATTTTAATTACTCGAATCATATTTTCTAAACTTATTTGTGTTTTTTTTAATACCTTATTTATGGCCATAGTATTAATAATTAAATTTATTACGCTCATTATTTTACTCGACCTATTACTATTCAAATTGATATTTCTCAATATTTAAAAGTTTTAAAAACTAGTCCTAGATTTGTATTTTTATAAATATCAATTTTAAATCATCTCATCTCAAAATGTGCCTCCCATTTTTCCCACAATTACAAATACAACTATAAATGTAATATGCGAAAACTAAATATCATACCATAAAATTTCCATACCCCATTGCATTTCATTCCTGCCTGTGTTAAATTGTTAATTACGAAACTCTACCGAATTTTGTACCCTACCATAACCTTTTCTCTTAGAAAAATTTCGTAAATTCATTATTTTATAATTTTTCTAAACCTAATCACCGCTAATAATCTCCAATCTAACGATTTGTCTGAACATCTTAACGCGACACTCACCGGGAAGCTGAGGTTACTGAACTTAGAGAATCCAGGAACCTCCTGGACTAAATTAATTAAGATAGTAACTAATAAATATAACGATACCCCCCATACGACAACTGGATTTCCTCCCGTATTTTTAATGTATAATATAATCCCCTCAGACTTAAATAACCACATAAACCCCTATCCCAATATAATAGAAAGTAGAAAACTAGCAATACAACGTACAAATGACAGGCACGACAAAGAGAAAATTAAATATGAAAACAAACATAAAAATCCACACTTTGATACAGGAGATTTAGTATTAGTAAAGGCGTATCATCATCCAAATAGCGGTAAGTTAGTACCCTACTTTACAGGTCCATATAAAATTACTGAAATAATTTCTGATAATGTCGTACGTATAAATAGACCCAATAGGATTACAGGTAATGATAGCGATACTGTACATGTAAATAAATTACAATATTATAATGAAGAGGTCCTTTATATTTCACCACCCAAATTATATATATATATATATATATATATATATATATATAGAACCCCTAAAAATAAATAGAATAATAGATCCTTTCCGACATTTAGATCCCAACTTGTTTAGTCCAATAGAAAAAAGTATAGCTCATCGATTTTCCGAACCATTTAATCATTTGTCCCCCCAACTATTCTCATAAAATTAGCGAAAATCTAGGTCCTGAAAGTCTGACAAACAAGCCATGTTACATAAATAGCAAATCTTATTTTTATAATGTTATCGATCCTATACATGAGACCAAAGGAGACGCCATATTGGCCTCCTAAAAAGACAATTAATTCCAGTCTTCATCCCAACGACAAAAGATCAAGGACACACTGAACTCCCCCCTATTTTTTTTTCTTCTACTTCGTCTTTCCTTCCCTACTTCTAAAGGGGTGGAATGACCTTTGTATCCACCATTAGCAGAGATATCTCTTCCTACTTCAACACTCTTGCCTATCAATCATTCAATTATAGGGCCACATTACCTCCCCGTAGGCCAAACTAGAAAGGCATCAATAATCATGCACCTACACCTAGACATTGTGTGTAAATATGTTCCCTTTTTTCAGGAACGAATATTGTTGTTTTCTTTTAACTTTTCTCTCATTTATTGTAAATAGACTTACAGTTTACCTAGTTTTGTGGTGTTGGACTTTGTTTTTTAACTTACAGATGTAGATAAAACATTTCACTATTAATCGATAATATCATTTTGTTTATTAATCATCAACATTAATGCCTTCAAATACCAATCAACCCTTTATATATTATTACCTTTAATATTTTTATTTTATTTTAATTTTTTTTTCTCATCATGTTTAGACTTAGCATTTTACAACTTCAACTATTTTGGGCACCATTTTAAAAAACCTACACCTAACAATATTTATAATATTTTTTAAACAGATAAAAACATTTATCATTTTATTTTTCTTAATAGATTTTCAAAATGTTATTTTTGACGCTTCCCTTACAAACTCTAACTCTATCCCATGAACCTTTCCTCCCAACTTTTTACATCCATCAAGAGATTATTGTTCGTCAACCATTTTCTTTTTTTTTTTATTGATTAAACTAACTAGAAGACCCTTCCTCGCTGGACATTACCCAACAGTGAGCTCAGGGGACCCAGTTAGATTTTTTTTTTCTCTCATCGTCCGGCTCATCATTTTTTCATTTTTCAACTTCTTCTTTTCACCCACACAAGTCGGACACAATCAAAATTGACAACAATAAATCTCTTACACCCACCTCTCCTTTTCCGCATCCTTCAAACCTCCAACCTTCCAAGGGATTCCAGTTCGCCGAACATTTTAGTTTTTTTCAGTGATTAATCCGACTGGAACAATCCTTCCTCGCTATACCCATTCCCAATAGTGAGTTCAGGATATCCAGCGCGATCTTTTTATTTTCTTTTTCTCATCGCCCAACTCATCATATCAATTCACCATTTTACAACTTTTCACTTTTTTTTTTCATAATTCAACCGGACACAATCATTATGGACAACAGGGATCCCTCTTACCTCTACCTCTCCCTTTTTCCTCCATCAATCTTCCCACCTCTTTTCACTGTCTGAACTAATGATGCAGACGGAATATCTTGGGCCTTCTGTTAATGAAAACAATGCCTCACTTAAACAAGTTCGCATTGCATTGCAGAATGCTTGGGATACTACTTTGCAGAAACATGCTCAGACACCCCTTTCCCCTTTTCAACCTTAGCGTCACATTATACGTTCAGTCAATAAACTAACTTCATTTTTTTTCCTCTCATCTTTCATGCAATAAGATATTATTTTCCTGGTACGATTCATTTTACCATATTTACCATTTTGTATCATAAACTTTCTCTTAATCTTTTATCATTCATTTTGTGCGTTTTTATTTTTATAACCTTGATTTTTATTTCATTGATACACCACCATTACAACATCTTTCTCTTTTTAACTTGTAGCTTAATAATAATTTTAACTAATTTGTATACAAATTATTTCTTTTATTTTTTTTATAATAGGTTTGTTAGGTCATCACTCATTACATGTCATTCCCCCAACCAAACCTTCATCACCGGGGGCACATTCTGTAGTATATTTTCAGTTGGATAGTTCACGGCCTTCTTCTGGTATTTATTGTAGCCCCATATCTATATAAAGATATGTATCGAACTTGTAACAATGGAAGTGACAAATAAAACAAAGGAGTAAAGGTAGACCAGACGAACAGGTGTTTATGATAATGAGTTCAATCACTCCGTCAACAGGTGGCCGGACAGGTGGCGTGATTATGGGAGCCAATCAGAACTCGCCACCATATGCGGGCGTCCCATATAAAAGCCCCCAAGATGAGACAAAAGTGTGGTTTTCAGAGCGACGCCGTTATACGGTCGGACGGATCTCTCACCCCCCTTCTATCCGCGTAGGCTAGGGCATCCGTGAAGCCCGTGGTTCGACTGCCTTCGTCCGTGGTCTACCTCTACTTCTTGGAGCTACCATCTAGACCTGCCTCTGTCTTTTGCTGTCCCCGTGCGGGAATCCCATCACGCACCCACTACCACGACTGCCCAGTACATTCCACATCGGGATTATGTAGGCGCCATCCCGACCAGAGAGCCACAGATAAACAGATTATAAACGCACAGAATATAGAATCCGAGCTCCCCAGTAGAAGGAATACCCGGAAGACGACGGTACTCTCTGTTATATGTGTTGTTCACTATTATGATTTTGTTTTAATAAATGCTACTAAATTATTTCATTGGATCCTCTCTTTCTTTTTCCCAGTAAGAAACGCCTACGGAAGCCAACAGAAATTCAGAAGTGGGATAGTCCTGAAGAAAATTGAAGATTCACTGGAATAATTTGGAAACGAGAAGGACGTGGCGCGGTGACCGATCAACGTAAGAGGAGTTGCATGGTATGTACGAAATTTAATTACCTATTCCTAAAAGTATTATCGCAAAGTATCGCGGTAAAAGTATTATTACAAGTCACCTCGACAAAAGTATTATCGCAAAGTATCGCGGTAAAAGTATTATTACAAGTCACCTCGACAAAAGTATTATCGCAAAGTATCGCGGTAAAAGTATTATTGCAAAATCATCTCGATAAAAAGTATTATCGCAAAGTATCGCGGTAAAAAGAAAAAAAAAGTATTGTCTCAAAATTACTAAAGAAAAGTTGATTTCGTTTAAAGAAATAATTGAAACAGTACGTATCTGGTTTAGTCAGTTTTATTTGTTTATTTTAAAATTTTTTGCTTTGTTTTTTTTTTCCTTTTGAAAAACATGACTTATTTAGCGAAAGTAAGGAAATGCGATTTGAGCAAGTTGGCGTATGAACTCGGCGAGGTAGTACCGCCAGAGAGCAGGATCGTCGACTTAAAACACCTTATTTTGAATAGCCAATCGTACGAAGAAGAATTCGCAAAGCAACTGTTGGAGACTCTGATCGAGGATCGGGAACGAATCGAGGAGCGGGAACGAATCGAGGATCGGAAACGAATCGAGGATCGGGAACGAATCGAACGGGAACGAAAAGAACAAATGGTAATGGAATTCGAGCTTGAGAAGCTGCGCATCCAGACTACACGCGGAAACAACGATACGTCTCGAAGTACCAGCAATGACGCACATTACGAGATACGTAAACTGATGCCCAAGTACGAGTCGAAGGACAATGATTTGAGTTTTTACCTAATTCTTTTCGAAAGACAGGCAAAGCGACTAGGATTGGATGAAGACCAATGGGCGTTCAGCCTCCTAGGATTGCTACCTTACGAAATGACTCAATTAATCGCTCGGGAGACAGAAGAACAAAGCGGCGATTATAGGTTCGTGAAAAGGTTGCTCCTAAAACGGTACAAGTTGAGCCCCGAACAATTCAGACAAAAATTCGAGAAGCACGAGAGATCTCAAAAGGGTTCCTGGAGAGACTTCGCTTTCGAATTGCGAGGATATTTCAACGAATGGATCGAAGGAATGAACGTGGAAAATTTCGACGCCCTAAAGGATTTGTCCGTCACTAACCAGCTAAAGAAAAAAGTTCCAAATGTGCTGCGTAATCATCTCATTGACGATTGGACCAAGTTGAACAACCCAGATGAGTTGGCGGATAAACTGGACGAGTACGAAAATGTTCGCACCGAGATGGGACCTCCGCATTGGAATGCGAAACACCTCATACCACCGTCGTTTCAGCAGAAATCTGCGAGATTCCCCAACCAAAGCGAAGTTAAAGAGACTAAACAAGGAACGAATGTTTCGGGTCAAGACGCTGCAAGAAACGAAATCAGTGAAACATACCCTAACACCTTGAGGAGAATGGTCAACTGTACGATCAGAAACGACAAGGGAGAACCGAAGTGCTTCAACTGCAATCAGTTTGGACACATTGCCAGAGACTGCCCAGCACCCAGGACTACGTTGACATGCCGAGGATGCGGTCAAACGGGACACAAGGAAAGGAATTGCACAAGACCCAAAGAAGGACTAAAAGTAGCCAACCTGGAAGTCGAAGGACTGGAGACTGTCCCGCCAGATGTATATCTGAAGGATGTCAAGATCGACAACAAGGAAACCGTGAAGGCAATGATAGACACCGGGAGCAGCAGTTGTCTAATGAGAGAATCGGTCGCAAGGAGGATCAGCGTCGACATCGAACCAGACTCGACTAGTCTGTACGGCATCGGTAACCAGACTGCACCAGCTGCCAGGACCGTTGGGAAGACGACAGTCGACCTGGAGATTGATGGCATCGTCGGAAGGGAAATCACTGTATTCATTGTCAACGATGATGCCCAACCCTATGACCTATTAATTGGAAGAACATGGACAGATCTGCCCTACGTATCCTTCGCCAGAATTGGTAAAAACTTGCATATTGGCTATTCATCCGAATTTCCGTTTGCTAATCTGCAAGAAGAAATCAAGTCGCGTCGCATCGAACTGAGAGCAACCGAAACTGTTCAGTTGGAGAGCGACTCCATTAACTTTACAAGTGCAATCACAGACGAGGTAAAGGACGGATATGTATTGTTCACAGGAGTAGATGACGCCTGTGTCGATTCCCTATTGGAAGTGGTCGATGGAAAGACGACCGTACCCATCATCTCAGCTGGCAAGGGCAAGTTGAGAGTAAGGAAGAACCAATGTGTAGGGCGAGTTGAACTACTGAACCTTGATGATATTGTTGTTAACCTGGACGTCGCAGAGGATTCGTTTCAGACTAAAAATGAAGAGAAGAGGGAAGGACGAGACCAAATGAAACGTAAGCGCCCCATACTGCCTGAGGACATCAACGTAAATCATTCTCTGACTTCGAAAGAGAGACAAGAAATCCTAGATGTAGTAAACGAGTATAGAGACTGTTTCGCTCTTGGCATGGAGGAATTAGGGTGCACCGATGTCACCAAGATGGACATTAAGGAGGTTGATGGAAGCAAGCCAATCTGTCTGAGACCGTATAAGACGACTGCAAGTGAACGCGAAGCAATCAGGGAGATTGTCAGAGAGTGGAAGGACAATGGAATAGTCACGTAAACTAGATCACCCTACGCTAGTCCCGTCCTACTTGTGAGGAAGAAAACTGGAGATCATCGTCTGGTGGTAGATTATAGGAGACTCAACATTCAAACAGTTAAGGACAAGTTCCCATTACCAAGGATAGACGACCTTCTGGAAGGCCTAAGGAATGCGAAATTCTTCACCACTCTGGATCTGGCGCATGGATATCTGCAGATACCACTGACCGATAAGGCAAAATTAAAGACAGCATGCATCACCCCAGATGATACAGGTCAATTCGAAAGGATGATTTTTGGACTCGCCAACGCACCAGCTGAATTCCAAAGACTGATGCACACTGTCCTAGGTCCGCTGCTGAACAAGAAGGCATTCTGCTATCTTGACGACGTGATTATCCCGGCAAAGGATTGGCGGGAGATGATCGAAAGGTTGAGGGAAGTCCTCGAAAGAATAAGATCAGCGAAGTTGACACTGAAACCCTCCAAATGTGAGTTCGGAAGGAGGGAAGTTGAGTTCCTAGGGTATGTCATCAGTACAGGCGGACTTAAGCCAGGCCCAAGAAAGATCAAGGCGATAGAAGAATTTCCAGAACCCAAGAATGTCCACGACATAAGACGCTTTCTGGGACTGACGAACTTCTTCAGACGATTTGTAAAGGACTTCGCGAGGAAAGCAGAACCGCAAAGCAGACTTACGAAGAAAGGTTCACAATTTGAATGGAAGGAAGAACAGCGAAGGTCATTTGGAGGACTACGAAAGGATCTGGTCGAATATCCGGTACTAGCTCATTACAACCCTGAACTCAAGACAGAAGTACATTGCGATGCGAGTGCTGAGGGATTAGCAGGAATGGTGCTACGGATGGAGGAAGACGGCAAATGGCGCTTGGTCTACTGTGTGAGCAAGAAGACAACAGAGGCCGAGAAGATGTACCACTCAAGCAAATTGGAGCTGATGGCGATAGTGTGGACCTTGGATCGACTACGTCAGTTCCTCGTAGGAATCAAGTTTACAGTGGTTACAGATTGCCAAGCACTGGTCTACATGAACGCGAAGAAGACTACAAATCCTCAGATAGCGCGATGGTACAATCTGATTCAGGAATACGATTTCGAAATTCGACATAAACCAGGGGAGAAGATGGCCCACGTAGACGGAATGAGTAGAGCTCCAGTCGACGACCCTAGAGACACGATGGAGGAAATCGTGGAGAAAAACCTTGAAGTGTGCCTCACAATCACACTGGAAGAACAAATCTTGATGATTCAGCATTCCGACCCTGAATTGAGAGACCTGATCCAGATCTTTCGAAAGGACCCGTGTGATAGGACAGTAGGAGAACAAAATAGAATTAACGACTACAGCTACAAAGGAGGCAGACTTTTCCGCATGGTGAAAAATGGAGAAGAGGAATGAGCCCTGTATGTTATACCCAAAAGTATGAGGAAAAGCTTAGTTGTCAAATTCCATGATCTAATGGGACATTTTGCGACTGATAGGACTGTCAACAAAATTAAGGAATTGTACTGGTTTCCTTCAATGAAGAGGTACGTTCGACGCCATGTGGCTATGTGTCTCGAGTGTCTATTTAACAAAGTTCCCGGTGGAAAACAACAAGGCTTCCTACATCCCATTAAGTCAGGCAAGAGACCGTTTTCCATCGTACACATGGACCACGTAGGCCCCTTCGTGAGAAGTACAAAAGGTAACCAGGAACTTTTAGTGATTGTCGATAATCTGACAAGATTTGTCCGATTAAGCCCTGTAAGGAATACATCGACGCAGAACGTCCTGAAGGTAATGAAAAGTTTTGTGAATGATTTCGGACTACCCGACAAGATCATCAGCGACAGAGGGTCATGTTTTACCTCAAGGCAATTTGAAGAATTCTGTCGAGGAAATGGAATACATCATACTCTGAACTCTACGAAACATCCGCAAGGGAACGGGATGGTCGAAAGAGTGAACCGAACAGTATTGTCCACTATAGCAACCAGTATCGAGGATCCGCGACGGAAGGATTGGGACCTGAAGATCAAGGAGGTAGAGCGAGACCTGAACAATGCGGTGAACAAGACGACGAATAAAACACCGTTCGAAACACTCCACGGCTATTCCCCTCGATTCCACGATGGGATACTTAGAAGACTAGCCGACGAAGACGTGGACCCATGGACCGAGCCGGATAGAATTCAAGAGAGTGTGAGAACCCAAATTGAGAAGAAACAAGAAATTATGAAGACATACTACGATAAGAAGAAGTGCCGTACAATCCAATTCGAAGTAGGATAAATTGTAGTGATGAGGCATGTACCCAAAATTACCGGTGAACCAACCAAGGCACAACCCAAATATCGAGAACCCTTGATAATTACCGAGGTTCTGCCAAGCGACACGTATAGAGTGACTCAGTTAAGCGAAAGAACCAGTGGACGGTTCTACACGACAACGGCCCATATCAGTCAACTGAAGTCTTGGCACAGTTAAGAAGATGATTCAGCTACAGAAGAAAGTCCGGACGAGGAGCCAGAAGTAGAAGATACCCCCCGACGCAACCCACGACGTTCCTGCAACGCAAGGTTCAATCGAGGACGATTGAAATCCAGGAATGGCCGAATGTAGGCGCCATCCCGACCAGAGAGCCACAGATAAACAGATTATAAACGCACAGAATATAGAATCCGAGCTCCCCAGTAGAAGGAATACCCGGAAGACGACGGTACTCTCTGTTATATGTGTTGTTCACTATTATGATTTTGTTTTAATAAATGCTACTAAATTATTTCATTGGATCCTCTCTTTCTTTTTCCCAGTAAGAAACGCCTACGGAAGCCAACAATTATTACATATATATATATATATATATTAATTAAAGGGCATATTTTGGATCTAATATAAAACAAACATTTTATTTAATATGAAAAATGCCAATATTTCATATTATATAATATATATATTTCATATATATACTAGACGAATGGCCCGGGCAACACCCGGGTTTTACCCGATTGAATGTTTTTATTCAAATACTTTTTGTTACAATTATAAATTGGAGCCGTGGATGTCACTCTTGTGAAACGCCCGCTCCAAACTTTGCATGTACATTAGGTCAGCTGGTATTATCCCTCATTTTCACACCTAGAGGCGCGAGCGAATTGACTTTTTGTAAATATACATAATTATAAAGATAGAAGCTTTTATAGAAGATAATGATCATAATGATGATGCGCGCGCATCCGTGACAGCGGCCGATGAGGAATTGAGGAATTGAGGAAAGACGGTCGTGACTATATATATATATATTACTAGACGAATGGCCCGGGCAACGCCCGGGTTTTACCCGAGTGTGTATATATTTTTAAAATGTTTTAATTAAAATACTATTCGTTACAATTATAAATTGGCGCCGTGGATGTCTCTCTTGTGAAACGTCCCGCCCCAAACTGTGTGTGTCTTGAAAATATAAAAATAAAAAATGTGAACAGAAAAATATGTCCAGGGTGGCCTAGTGGTCATGGCATCTGCCCGGTAAGCGGAAGGTCGTGGGTTCGATACCCATCCCTTAACACATTTTATATTTTATCCATTCTGACCAAAATCTTTCCGTGAACTTCACACAGTGAACTTCACACAGACAGAATAAGGCAATTATATAAAGAGATAATCCAAATTGTGCCTTATCACACACTATTTTTTTATTTGGCCTTATTACCTTGTGTTTATAATCTATGACGTAATGCCGGCGGCGCGCGCCCGTTGGCTGCCGGCGAGCACGTGACCTCCCTGTGCGCGCGTATCCGTGACAGAACCGGCCCATGACGGTCGTGACTATATATGGATAATAATAATAATATAATAATAATAATAATTATTATTATTATTATTATCATTAGATAATGATAATGATCATAATGATGATGCGCGCGCATCCGTGACAGAACCGGCCCATGACGGTCGTGACTATATATAGGGATATACGAATGACCCGGGCAACGCCAGGGTTTTACCTAATTAAATGCTTTTATTCAAATACTATTCGTTACAATTATAAATTAGCGCCGTGGATGTCATTCTTGTATAATATATAAATGAGTTTTAAAATTTGTAAAAAAAAAAATGCATCGGCCGGGAATCGAACCCGGGCCGCCCGCATGGCAGGCGAGCATTCTACCACTGAACCACCGATGGTTATGAAAATTCCCATCCGTGAGCTTCAGACAAACAAACAGACAGAATAAGGCAAATATATAAGTAGATATATAGATAATCCAAATTGCACCTTATCATTAGATTAGGTCTTATTACCTTCTAATCTATAATTCAAATTGTGCCTTATCATTAGATTTGGTCTTATTACCTTCTGTTTCTAATCTATATTCCAAATTGTGCCTTATCATTAGATTTGGTGTTATTACCTTCTGTTTATAATCTATAATCCAAATTGTACCTTATCATTAGATTTGGTCTTATTACCTTCTGCATCTAATCTATATTCCAAATTTTGCCTTATCAGTAGATTTGGTCTTATTACCTTCTAATCTATAATCCAAATTATTTGGATAATGATAATGATCATAATGATGATGCGCGCGCATCCGTGACAGAACCGGCCGGCCGGCCGGCCAGCCGGCCCATGACGGTCGTGACTAAATATAGGGATGGATAATAATAATAATAATTATTATTATTATCATTAGATAATGATAATGAACATAATGATGATGCGCGCGCATCCGTGACAGAACCGGCCGGCCCATGACGGTTGTGACTATATATGTTGATGGATAATAATAATAATACAATAATAATAATAATAATTATTATTATTATTATTATTATTATTATTATCCTTAGATAATGATAATGATCATAATGATGATGCGCGCGCATCCGTGACAGAACCGGCCGGCCGGCCCATGACGGTCGTGACTATATATGTTGACTAGACGAATGGCCCGGGCAACGCCCGGGTTTTACCTGAGTGCGTATATATTTTTAAAATGTTTTAATTAAAATACTCTTCGTTACAATTATAAATTGGCGCCGTGGATGTCTCTCTTGTGAAACGTCCCGCACCAAACTGTGTGTGTCTTGAAAATATAAAAATAAAAGTGTGAACGGAAAAATATGTCCAGGGTAGCCTAGGTAAGCCCGGTAAGCGGAAGGTCGTGGGTTCGATTCCCATCCCTTGACACTTTTTTTATTTTATCCATTCTGACCAAAATCTATCCATGAACTTCACACAGTGAACTTCACACAGAGAGAATAAGGCAATTATATAAGTAGATAATCCAAATTGTGCCTTATCACACACTATTTTTTTATTTGGCCTTATTACCTTGTGTTTATAATCTATGACGTAATGCCGGCGGCGCGCGCCCGTTGGCTGCCGGCGAGCACGTGACCTCCCTGTGCGCGCGCATCCGTGACAGAACCGGCCGGCACATGACGGTCGTGACTATATATATAATGGATGGATAATAATAATAATAATAATATAATAATAATAATTATTATTATTATAATTAGATTCCAGGAAGGGATCCATCAACGGTCCTCCCCCGATCAGTGCCCCCTTTGTGGGGTCCCTCTCACGCCTGGTATGGAAGCAAGTTTTCACTTAGAGTTGCGTAGTCCTCAAATCCTTTCTGTACCCTATATATATTATCTGATATTCTATCTTCTCAAGTATAACCTTAGCTGTTTAAGTCCTATATTTGTCTATTTCTATGTCACACTTGTATATCTTAATAAGGAAATTTTACTAGGTCACATCTTACATGCTCCGTTCCCATTGGTCTAAAATCGGGAACGCGACACTATCACGCCATTGCCCTTTTACAAGGATAATTTTCGCACTGCCATAATCAACGATTTGAAAAAATATATTCAAATTTTAATAAATAAAGGTGAAACGCATTTTTTTTTAAATTGCAAAAATCGAAAGATACAATATCTTCAAAATTACAACTAGAAAAGTAACTCCCCTCCCCCAAAACAAGTTAAAAATCCAACATAGTTTCACTCCCTCGTCCTTTCCTTTTACATGCATAATTATTAATCATCCATACATCTCTCTCAACAAACTTCAACACCCCCCCCCCCATCACTTTCTCCAATTGGCCACCAGCTTTTAGCGCGCGACTTAGCAACAAATCAATCTCGAGCCACACAAGCTCCATATCGTCGCCACTAAACGTACCACATCCACTAACAGCCAAAATATCTCGATGTTTTTTCTACAACCACCACCCATGACTAGTAAATTTGTTATTCATCGTGAAACAAGTTAGATGCTGTGTGGGGGCCTGCTGGGTGCCGCACCGCGCCGTCAAGAAACATAAACAAGCGGGGCCATAAATCACCAGGATGACGACCGCTGCGCCAGGGCGGCACAGCGGTGGAAACCAGATAGGACCAGATGTGATTCCAGGGTGTTGTCCTTTTTGTCCTCCCATAAAATGTAGCTAATAAGAAATTCCAATAAAACACTAACTTTGAAATACTTTCTGAGCCATTGCTGGACTAATAAATCGACACACCACATTGGTGAGCCAGACGTGGTTGAAAATAAAAAGCATACGAAGATTTCAAGAGATAAAGAAATGCAAAAGGTGATTCAAGCTTGAAAAGAAGCATCATCCAGGATATCGGGATATCATCTCAAGACTAAGATAAGTTTTTATATTAACTTCCTTATTTTTTTATCTCAATATTTTTATTTTTAACTTTATCTCTAAGCTGTTGTGTCGAATTTAAATTTACGTAAAATGGAAACAGAAAATAAGCCTAGCGATTCCTCAGAAATATGCAAAGTTAGTGTTAAAATACCGCCTTTCTGGGTTGAAAAACCTGAAATATGGTTCTTCCAGGTAGAAGCACAGTTCAAAATAGGTGGAATTATTCAGGAAGACACTAAATTTAATTATTTGATCTCCCAATTAGAACCTAAATATATAGAAAACATTTGGGACATAATTAATAGCAAAAGCGACAACAAGTACTCTGAATGTAAATCACGACTACTTGAATTGTTCAGAGAAAGTGAAGGGTTGAGAATTAAAAAGTTAATTTCTGGTATAAAGCTCGGAGACATGAAGCCGAGCCAGTTACTACAAAAGCTCAGATGCCTCGCTACCCCAGATATCTCTGACAATTTAATTAAAACTTTATGGCTCGATAAATTGCCCACATCCATTAAGAATATACTTATTGTGAGCGATAAGGACATTAGCAAATTAGCCATATTGGCCGATAAAATAAATGAAATAAACTCTTCCAAAGAAATATATGATGCGGAAGTGCCTTCTTCATCAACAGATCGCTTGATCGCCAAATTGGAAGATCTTGAACGGCAAGTGTCCGTATTGAGGCTGGAAAGATCAAGATCTCGTTCCAAAACTAGGAATCAGTCAAGGGCGAGAAGTAATTCTCAAAGATCTTTCAATACAAAAAGAAAATATTGCTATTACCATTTTAGATTTGGTCCTAATTGCTTACAAAATAAATGCAGGCCTCCGTGCAGTTGGAAAGAGTCGGGAAAACTCCAACCGGCGGACAGAGTAGCGACAAGCTTTATATATATTGGATCAGAACACTTATTTCTCCTTTTTAGCTCATTAAGAAATTTTTCATTAAAAGTTTTAATGCTAAAAACTATCGGTGTAATTCGGTAATATACAGATATTTAAATTTTGAATTTGCGCCATACCTTTTCTATTCAGAAATTAATATTTTCCCTTTCTCTCATTTGTGAAATGAATTCAGAAAATATAAGGAGCATTGCGCAAATTTAAAAAAATAATAAAATTCAGTTTTTTTTTTTGCGTATGTATTCAGATTTTTACAAATTTTAAAACATTTAGGAGGTGTAAGGCCTTTATATTTATAGTTATATATATATATATAGATACAATATTTAAAAATAAATAATAAATAAAATACGTTTTAATTTAATTACGCTGTGATCTGTATTGTTTGTTATTATACTTATTTCTGGAGTTTTCTCTATATTTTTTGGTCCGAACTACCATATTTTTGCCTCTTAAAGGTCTAAGTTAAAAAATGGACAACTTCTCCGGATTTCCATTTTTCTTTAGCTTCGGAAAACGAGGGTAATATTTTATATCATTAACTTCAATATGGTTTTGCTTTTTAAATTTTGTACACACACAAACTACTAAGAAAACTCATTTTCCCATTTTTACTGTTTATCAATTATTTTTGATATGTAAAAAAAGAAAAAGTCAGTAAATTACCAAAGTTTAGTCAGGACAAGTTTAAAAGTTAGTTTTGATATGTAAAGTGGAGCGTTCCCAGTTAAGGGTATATTTGGTAGGCGGCGCTGTACGTTGCCACCGCCGTACCTTCGAGGCCTTTTACACGAGTTAAAGATACAATTTCGGTGAAATACTTTGAATTTTACCAATTTAAATATATAAATTTAAATTATAATTTTTAAAAAGATTTAACAGTTAAAAAAAAACATTTTTTAAAATAAAATATTAAACTAATTTTTCTAAAAACAAACATTTTTTTAATTATCTGAAACTAACCTAATTCAACTTTTCTAAAACTAACCTTATTTAGCGATTAAACTAACCTAATTTAACCTATTTGAATCTAACCTCATATACACTTTTACACTACCTTTTTAATTTCAAAATTAAATTAAAATACCTTTTTATATTAAACTAGCCGAATGACCCGGGCAACGCCCGTGTTTTACCCGATTGAATGTTTTTATTCAAATACTATTTGTTACAATTATAAATTGGAGCCGTGGATGTCACTCTTGTGAAACGTCCCGCTCCAAACTTTGTGTCTGAGAAGCGATATTTTTATAGAAAGATGATCTGGCTTTTGTTTTCTGCTCGAATGAATGTTTTTCTGTTAGAATTTTGTTCCTGCATACAAAATAATGAACTGGTTTCACCCGTGGTCTCTGCTTTTTGGAATTTTTCCCGATATAATTTTGTATCTGATAATCAAACATGATACAGCAATATCGTCATCATCATTTTCTGACTAAAAATATATAGTTTTAATAATTGATTTATATATTTTTTAAAATAGCCTATCGTCTTCCCCGTATTCTTTTACCTATGTAGGGAAATTTTGGTTTGAATTAGTGAACTATTGCGAATTTGTATACCGGACATACAGACAGACAAACATACAAACATTCATTTTTATATATATAGAGATATTAACATTTTTAAAAATAGATTTTCTGGTTCACACTTTTGTATCTAATCAATTATGTATTTTTTTATTTATCTCTATAAAAAATCTCTGTATAGTTTAGATTAAAATATTTTAAGTGGCATATTTTCAAGTCATATATTTATACACAAGTTTTATATTTATTTTACAAATATTGTATAAGATGTGATTAATAAACTTTGTGAAAAAAAATTCTTAATACATTTTCAATAACATGACGTTATGTTATATTCCAATAGGTAAAATAGGTTAGTTTCAGATGGCTTATAAATTAGGTTAGTTTCAGATAGGTTATATTAGGCTAGTTTAATCGCTAAATAAGGTTACGATTGCAGTAAGGACAGTAGAAATTGTTTTATTTTAAAAAGAATATTACGCCTCTAAAATAGTTTTGTAATTTAATTTAAATAAGGTTAGTTTTAGATAAGTTGAATTAGGTTAGTTTCAGATAATTAAAAAAATAATGTTCGTTTTTAGAAAAATTAGTTGAATATTTTATTTTTAAAAATGTTTTTTTTTTTAACTGTTAAATCTTTTTTAAAATTATAATTTAAATTTATATATTTAAATTGGTAAAATTCAAAGTATTTCACCGAAATTGTATCTTTAACTCGTGTAAAACGCCTCGAAGGTACGGCGGTGGCAACGTACAGCGCCGCCTACCAAATATACCCTTAACTGGGAACGCTCTATGTAAAGTTATTTATATATTTATCGTGCAAACTTTATAATGTAAAGGAATTCATTTTTTATAGAGTTGAATATGGATAATTTTGTACGATGGTTTGCATTGATTGCAAGATCTCCATTTGGTGAAACAGCTGAGAGGCTTCATCACTGATGAGCCTAGCCCTCTCATCTAATAATTCTTATTATTGAAATAAGGTCTTTGAGAGATATTTGTTAACAAACATTATAATAAAACACATTGCCAAAAATTATTATTACAAATTTTATTTACCCTTTTGTAACATGTTCCATCATTATGAAAACATCATTTCAGCTAAATTGTGGCATTTTAAATATTCAAATTGGTATTGTGAGAATTTGTGGATAAATTAACCAAGTTTAACAAAGGATTGTAAAAATTGGGGGGGGGGGGGGAATCGGACCAAAAGTAAATTCTTCTTTAGTAAATTAAATTTAATTGCCATCTATCGTTAAAATTTTACACATATAAATTTACTGGCAATGCGCTTCTTTTAAATATCATCAAATATTATCTCTACAGACCTTACTGCAATGATATGAGTTATTGAATGAGAGGGATTGGTGCAATGATATTCCAAGCCCTCTCATTCAATAACTCATATCATTGCACTAAGGTCTGTAGAGATAATATTTGATGATATTTAAAAGAAGCGCATTGCCAGTAAATTTATGTGTTAAATTCTTCTTTATCATTCTGATGTAATCCTACCATAGTTTCTGGCAATCACCAGTTTGAGCAATGGTCTCTGGACTGATGGTGATGCTGTTACTGAAGGTACCATCATTATAAAGTACCATTTTGGATTTAAAGGTCAGCCTTGCCAATATTTTGAAGTGGTGATACAATCTGATTTTGGCAAAATTTTTACTTTTATCAAAGTTTGGATTATAAATACAAGAAAATAAGACCTAATCCAAATAAATTGGTGTGTGATATTTCGGTAACTGCATTGTTACCGAAATGTCATACTATTAATTTATTTAGATTGGGTCTTATTTTAAATTTTTAACTCCACCTTTGCCGGTCCCAAGCCCGGATGAAAAGGAGGAGGGGAAGCAGTAACAAGCTTGGTAAAAAACCTGGTCTTAGCTGGCTTGGCTGATAGTACCCTGTAAAGGCTCTTAATCCAGGGATACAAGATGGGCAGCGTTTGTACTCCTTTTAAGGAGCCGCTGCACATGGCATCTGTTCCTCATGTCAGAGGCGGCCATTTCTTTTGGAGCTAAGTTGGCCTGCCACTGAGTAGTGCTCCCAGTCTTAATGACAAAGGCAGACACATTCTACTTCACCCAGTCATGGTTGTCAGACAGACACCATCAAGGGTCATAACTTGATACCCTAAGTAGGTAATAAGAAAGAATAAGAGGTCTTATTTTCTTGTATCTTTGATCAAAGTTGTTTGAGGTCTCCTAGGCTACCTCCTGCTATATTTAGCAGATCATCAAAAGACCTTCAGAGTTTGCCATTTGGATTAGGTCAAAATACTTTTTATTTCCAAACACAATTGTGATGACTAATCACTTATCTATGTATGTTGCAGTGGTGTTGAGGACGGTGATAACCCCTGGGGGAGAAGAATGGATGATGACAATACATTTGGGTTCTCAGACCATTTTGTTCAACAGACACTGGACATCATGGCACAAATCAAGAAACATTTTGAGGAACTGGAACATATGGAAACTCCACAGTTTGGTAAGTTTCTACAAGATCCTTTCCTTCTAGAATGAGGCTATCTGGTGCTGTGCCAGGATTTTGGGTGTTGCAACTGCATGTACAGTAGAACCTCCCTGTAAAGTACACCTAATTGCAGAGCCAAAGTGTCCTTTAGGGAGAGGTGTCCTCTTCCCGGAGAGTTGCTAAATTGTAAAAATGGCAATTTTGCAAATGAAATCTGTCCTTTGTGGAGAGGTGTCCGCTAGTGGGGTGTCCGCTAAAGGGAGGTTCTACTGTACTTCTGTAATTTTATTAATGTGGGGGAAAAAAATTTCAAGGGCTTCAAGTGAAGCAGGTTCATTTAAAATAGATTTGTGAAGCTGATTTCAATCATCAGAAGTTGCTTTGGTTTGATTCCATCGCCAGAGGAAGAAATCTCCTTAATGTATATGTCATTATGTGAATCACACATACACAATTAATACTGATAGAGGAAGGTAGAGATTCTGTCAAAATGGCTTTATTTTTGTGGTCTCGTTGTCCTTGCTGAATCATGGTGGCTACGACCCGGTCCAACGCCATCTTCCTGGAATTTAACCACTTTAATTCGACATCCAAAGAGATCAGAGCTTTTGGTTGAATTAAAGTTACCTTAGCTGTTACCGAAACGTTACACACTATTTATTTGGATTTGGTCTTGTATTTAGTGTTCTAACCACTTTAATTCGACATCCAAAGGGATCAGAGCTTTTGGTTGAATTAAAGTTTTAGTTAGATGGTTTAACCCGGCATTGCGCGCGCCGGGTGAAAATTACCCATGGCAACATTTGAATGGAGAATTAACCAATAAAAAATCGGTTTGCGGAGATGTGGTTTCGTTTAGCTTCCTGGCTCCTCATTTAGTCTAAAGTTTTGGTTTCACATTTTGACAGCTCCCACTGAAATTCCATCTATTGTCACTGTCGGGTAAAAATCACCCGGTGCGCGCACTCACGTAAGTTTTTTGTTGCATTTTTCTTTGATAAATTTTTTTGAGAGAGAGAAATGATTCGAATTAATAATTAAAAAAAAAACTTTAATAGTTTGATATATTTATCAGCCTATATTTCTATATAAAATGGAGGGAAGAAGGTCATATTTATTTGATCAAGAAGAGATTATTGTGAAAGTGATATTGAAGAAGATCATCTAAGTGAACATTTTTCAGGAAGTGACACTGGAATATATTCAGATATGGGAATTTTGTGGGATAAGGGAATTATCCCACAAACACATTTTTATATAGGGAGAGCCTCGAAAACTAAATGGTCTAAAAATTGTCCTTCACAAACAGTAAAGCTGAGAAAGCCTAATGTCATTACACATTTACTATGCTTGAAAGGTGAAGAAGCAAAAAATTAAAATAAACCTTTAGAAGCTCTTTAGAAGAAAATTCTTGAAATGTTTGGCCTTTGATCTCATCAAAGAGCAACTAAATCAAAGGAAAAGCATTACTTCACTGCCTAGAGGAGTAAGTAAAAAAAATCATTTTTTTACCGATAAGTTAATTGAAATCATAAATGTATTCTCTAAATATTTATTTCAATTCATTTTGAGAAGGCACTTCAAGCCATCAAGAAGGTCAGGAACCACAGGATAAAGCTTCCTACCATATGTAGACTGTGTCCCTCCAGTAAGGACAGGAAGACCTTGACTTTTGCCATAAATGTACAAAGCCAATTTATAAAGGACATACAATTGCGGTCTGCAATGATTGTATATAGTTTATTTTAATTTTCCTCATGGAATTTTATATTTTTAATATTGGAAAGAGCAATAGATTCTTATTTTATATACCACTACCAATTTTGCGCATTATTCAAGAATAATTTTAAAAATGTTTAATCTGTGTAAAAAATATAAATATTTTATTAATAATTGCATTTTTGAAAATTAAAATGTTGTTACTTTGAATAAGAAAAGGCTTTGTTTTTCCTCAGATAATATTGTTGCGTTGTTGGTTGACAAAGAATAACTTCCGTGAGTACAAAGGATCTTTAGGACTTTATTTAAGCCTAATCAATAAAATAATTACAGAAGAGTGCAAAAATAAAATAACAATAAAGAAAACAGCAGTTACAAACTCACCAACTGCAGCATGGTGAGAGAAAGCAGGAGCAGAACAGTAGACAGAAGTTCGTAAAACCTTCTAGAATCTTCCAAGAAGCACACCGGCGTCGGCGGTAAGCAGCAGTCTGACCTCTTGAGACAGCAGCTTGTTTGGAGTACACCACGTAGCTTCATTCTTCGACTTTTCTTGCATGAGTTCCTCATCCCTATATATATACCGGAGTAGATCTTTCCAGAATGGTCATGGTTGGTTTGCCAATCATAAAGCCGCCAGGCTTGAGCATTGCACAATCGCTACTGATTGGCCAATCCGTTGTTCTCTGATTTTTCTACATTTTTCTAGAAAACTTTCTAAAACATTCTCTTCTGGAATGCGCCATTTTTCCTTTTACATAACACTGCCCCCTCCTTAGGACTGATCGTCCCGAACAGTCCATTGTTCTGGAACAGAACCTCTGAAAGGTGCTAATCGGTTGTAGTGCACCACTTTGGGTTTAGAAGTCCGGGTCTTCTGAATTCGATAGATGACATCATTGAGACACTTGATGATCTTGTAGGGACCTTCCCACTGATACTGAAGTTTAGGAGAAAGTCCTTTCTTCCGTTGAGGATTATGAAGCCAAACCATTTCACCCTCTTTGAAAGTCTTGTGGGAAGTCTTGACATTGTACCTGTCTTTAATTTTCTCACTGGAAAAGGGAAGCTTTTCTCTTGCCCACTGGTGAATGGTCAGCATCCTTTCTTCCAGGTGAGAGATGTACTCATTAGTGTTTTCGAAGGTTTCTTCTGGACGACCAAGGAGCATATCACAAGGCATTTGAAGTTCATGGCCAAATAGCATTCTAGCAGGACTATAACCAGTCGATTCATGCTCAGCTGATCGATAAGCCATCAGGAGCATGGGAAGATGTTGATCCCAGTCTCTTTGATTCTTGTCAACAAACATGGTCAGGTGTTGTGTAAGAGTCATGTTAAAACGTTCAACCATTCCATCAGATTGAGGATTCAAAGGTGTAGTTCTTGTTTTCTCAATGCCCAGACGTCTACACAGTTCTTGGAAAATATTTGATTCAAAATTTCTTCCTTGGTCGGAATGCAGAATTCTTGGCACACCAAAAATGCAGACCAATCTTGCAGTAGCGCTTCGGATACAGTTGAAGCCTCTTGGTCTGGAATAGGGACTGCGACAGGCCATTTAGTGAAGTAATCCATTATTACCAGGATGTACTTATTTCCTAGGTCGCTTTTTGGAAAGGGTGCCACAACATCAATTGCAATCCGTTCAAATGGGGCACCTACATTGTAGATCTTCAACTTTCCTTTGGATCATGTTGTCAGTCCCTTTCTCGCTGAACATTGCGTACAGTTTCTGCACCATTTTTCGACATCAGCTCGACTTTCTGGCCAAAAAAATCTTTCTCTAGCTTTGGCCAATGTTTTTCTGATGCCGAAGTGACCTCCCGTGGGACCGCTATGCATCTCCTGGAGAGCCAAAGGTACATGAGATCTGGGTAACACCAACTTCCAGGATTCATGCTTTCCATCCTCGCTCTCCCATTTCCTGTAAAAGACACCATCTCGCAGGGTCAAAGAATTCCAGAGGGACCAGAGACTTTTGGTTTTAGGACTGTACGGGGCCACATCTTCCCAGGATGGTCTTTAATCTGATTCCTTCCAATTTATCATTGGCAAGAGATCTCGGTCTTCACGTTGAGATTTTCTTAAAGCTTGTCCAGTCCAATGTTGCTCTTCTATTTCATCGCTTTCTTGCACTGTAACTTGCCTTACGCCATATTTGTCTTCAGCACGAGCACCATGTCCACATTGTGGAACACATGGCCTTCTTGAAAGCGCATCAGCATTCTGGTGGCGTTTTCCAGGACGATGTTGAATTTTAACTTGGTATTCCTGAAGTCTTTGAATCGATCTGGCTAGCTGTCCTTCTGGGTTCTTGAAATTTAAAAGCCATTGCAAGGAAGCGTGATCACTCCTGAGAATAAATTCCTGTCCATATAGGTAGTGATGGAAATGTTCAATAGACTTGACGATAGCCAGCAACTCTTTTCTAGTAACACAGTAGTTCCGTTCGGGCTTGGATAGGGTCTTGCTAAAATAAGCAATTACTCTTTTGGAGCCTTCCTGCACTTGTGAGAGGACGCCACCAATTCCTGTATTACTTGCGTCTGTCTCCAGGATGAAAGAGTCTCCAGGTCTAGGGTAGGCCAGAATAGGAGAAGCCACCAGCATCTCTTTCAGTTTTTCCATGGCTCGCTGACAATCGGGAGTCCAAACAAACGGCCTTCCACTTTCAGTCAAACAATGTAGAGGTCTTGCAATATTGGAGAACCCTGGGATGAACCTTCGGTAGTAAGTGCATAATCCCAGAAAGCTTCTCAGTTGTGTCAAATCTTTAGGAGTAGGCCACATCCTTACAGTTTCTGTCTTTTCTGGATCAGTTTGAACACCTTCGGCAGAAATTATATGCCCCAGGATTTAAAGAGTTTGCACTTCTTTGGACTCAATTTTAAATTGGCAGCTTCTAAATGTTTAAACACCTTCTCAATGTTCGAGAGATGCTCTTCAAAGTTCTTTCCAAGTACAATGATGTTATCCAAATAAATCATACATGTTTCTGTAGCCAGTCCTTGCAGAACAGCTTCCATTAGACATTCAAAGGTTGCTGGCACGTTGCAGAGTCCGAAAGGCATTACATTGAACTGCCACAATCCGGATCCAGTTGTAAATGCAGTCTTTTCTTTGTCATCAGGATGCATTTCTACTTGCCAGTATCCACTTTTCAAATCCAGTGTTGAAAACCTTTGGGATCCAGCCAATGTATCTAGAGTTGCATCAATGCGAGGAAAAGGATAAGAGTCCTTCTTGGTGATACCATTCAACTTCCTATAGTCGACGCAAAATCTTGTAGATCCATCTTTCTTTTTCACCAAGACAACTGGAGAAACCCAGGGACTTGAAGATGGTTCAATAATGTTTTGATCAAGCATCTTTTACCAAAGTTTCCGCTTCTTGACGTCGAGCAAGGGGTATCCGATGGGGTGCTTGTTTAATTGGGTTTGATTCACCAGTGTTGATTCTATGCTTTGTCAAATCTGTTCTTCCATAGTCTTCTGATGACTTGGCAAAAATGTTGTTGTACGTAGCAAGGAGTGTTGCCAGTTCTCTCTGCTGTCCAGGTTGAAGTTCTTTCATTGTTTCCTCCCAGACTTGTTGAAGATGATCTGGAACATTGTCTGCCCTTTTTGACTTCTGCATCACTGGATGGTTTCTCTTAATCAAAACAGCAGGTTCTGCATTTCCAAGGCATGAGCCTTTCATGATGGCACGTGCAGAGTCGTAGAGATTCATCACCCAGAGTCGAAGAGATTCATCACCCTTACTGGTATTACATCCCGTCCAGTGTCAATAAGTTCCTTTGCTACGAGAATCCCCCTTGAAGGTGCCTCGGAGTCTCCTTCCAGGATGGCAAATTTTGGAATGACCTTTGTAGACTCCAACTGTCCTTTGATGACACATTCTCTGCGTGGGGGCACTTGTGTATCTTCTAGAGCTAACACTCGGCAGGCTTGAAAATTGTGAAGTTGCTGAGATGTCAGGAGAGGGATATCTTCATCGCTGGTCCGCAGCAAGTTCCGCCTGATATCTATCGAAAGTCCAAATTGTCTCAGGACATCCAGACCAATGATGCACTCGTCCATGATATCTGCAACGTAGCCTTTATGCTGAAAAATCTTGCTTCCGATTTGTATGCTTAGCAAGACGCAATGGTGCACTTTAGCCCGCTCCCTTGTTGCAGTTTGCAGTGAAATTGGCTTCATTCGAACCTCAGCAGGCTTTGGGTACAGATTCTGGAAAACATCAGTTCGCACAAGGGTGACATTAGCTCCAGTGTCAATTACCATGTCACAGCTTCTTCCATTTATGAAGCCCCGTAGCAATAATCCATTTTCTGTATTTCGAAGACTGGAGACTTGAATGGTACCATCAGGGGCATACCCAAATGACCCAGCCAGCTTTCGCCCCGAAAAGCTGACTATTCGTAGTTTTCCTGGTTCTTCCTAGGGGCTGAGGGGGTTTTAGAGTTATCTGGACAGTTTTTCCTAATGTGGCCATCTTTTCCACATTCCCAGCAACCTGTATCACTGCGCTGTTTTACTTTTCGGGGGCAAGTTGGAGACAGGTGATCACTAGCTCCACAGGTCCAGCAGCGACCCTTTTCTCATTCTGGATTATCCAATTTAACTTGTCTAGGCACGCGATAACTTCCCCTTGAGGCTTGTTGGGCAGCTTCATGCTTCATGGCTTGGACAAGGGTTTCTTGTAGAGTTGTCGCACTTGAAAGTCTGGCAAACTTTTGGGTCTCAGGGTCTCCGATCGCATCAATAAACTGTTGTTGGGCCATAAAGTCTTGTGTTTCAGATGGGCACGTTGGAAAGGCTAATCTTGCCAGGCGTCGGATGTTGTTGGCCAAATCCTGCAAACTTACTTTCTTTTCTTGTAGTCTATTCTTGAACTTCACCACATGAAGTTGTTGGTAATGTTCTTCTCCATATCGAGACTCCAACGCATCAATCAGGGCGTTGAAATCTAGGCGAAGTTGTTCCGGAATCGTCTGGAGAACTTCCACTGCAGGTCCACGAAGTGCAGCAGCCAAAAAGCTTGCTTTATCTCTAACGTTCCATTCGTTAGCTTGGGCAACCACATCGAACTGGGTTTTGAACGAGGTCCATGATGAGTGTCCATCAACGGTAGGAACTTTGACAAGAGGTCTACCCGAATTGTTAATTTTCTTACTGGAAAACTGGAGTTCTTGGATGGCCCGTTTCCACAGCAGCAAGTCTCTCTTTTAAAGAAGCCATTTCTTCTTTCATTTCTTCTTTTACAGAGGAAATGTCTTCTTTTACAGCTGAGATTTCATCTTCTAAGCATTTGAACTTAAGCCCCAAGCTTTCCTTTAGCTCTTGATGTTGAGCTTGAAGAGCTTGGTTTTGAGCTTGAATAGCTTCTCGAGTTTCTTGGTTTTGAGCTTGAAAAGCTTGTTTTTGAACTTGAAGAGCTTGGTTTTGAGCTTGAATAGCTTCCAGAGTTTCTTGGTTTTGAGCTTGAAGACCCTCGTTTAGAGATTCATGAGTTTCTTTATTTTGAGCTTGAATAGCTTCACGAGTTTCCTGATTTTGAGCTTGCAAAGCCTGGTTTTGAGCTTGCATAGCTTGGATCGCTTTCAATATTTCTTCCATTTTTCGGGTAAGTACCATAAATTATTCAGGCCTCACCTAAAGATCCCACTTCTGACACCAAATTGTTGCGTTGTTGGTTAACAAAGAATAACTTCCGTGGGTACAAAGGATCTTTAGGACTTTATTTAAGCCAACTGCAGCACGGTGAGGGAAAGCAGGAGCAGAACAAGAGACAGAAGTTCGTAGAACCTTCTAGAATCTTCCAAGAAGCACACCGGCGTCGGTGGTAAGCAGCAGTCCGACCTCTTGAGACAGCAGCTTGCTTGGAGTACACCACGTAGCTTCGTTCTTCGACTTTTCTTGCATGAGTTCCTCATCCCTATATATACCGGAGTAGATCTTTCCAGAACGGTCATGGTTGGTTAGCCAATCACAAAGCCGTCAGGCTTGAGCATTGCGCAATCGCTACTGATTGGCCAATCCGTTGTTCTCCGATTTTTCTACATTTTTCTAGAAAACTTTCTAAAACATTCTCTTCTGGAATGCGCCATTTTTCTTTTTACGTAACAATATTTATGTTCAAACTTAGCTCCGAAATTTCGCAAATTTCCATTCTCTTTTCATGTAGGAATGGGCAATGGAATAGATAGTGGACCAAATTGTCTTGGATGCCTACATTGCAGAAGTAGCAATTTAAAGGGTTGCTGTTCCAAAATCCCGTGATATCCTCGCGGAAAAGTAGCCATAGAATCCTTTGACGGGCTATAAATCGTTTAATTTTCAAAGGGAGGTTTGATAGTAAGTAGTCCTCCGTCATAAAGGAGCTACTTAGAGATTGGTAGTGAATAAAATGAGTTGAGTTTTGTATCTTAGCTCGGTCAAATTGGAGTAGCTGGTCCACTAGTTAGGGGAAGTGGACAGGATCAACCTAACTTTTGGACTTTTTTTTTTTTTCAGAATGTTTCATGATGCTCTATTAGGGATGGATAAAATTGCATTAATACATTTTTGAACAAAGGAAAAATTAAAAGTACTATTTTAATCTAAGTGAATAAATGCGATAGGAAGAAAAGGAACGAATTTTGAAAATAAAGGAAAGGCTAAAAATATTATTTTTCTTTTAAAGATAACTTGTTGTTTATGCCAGTGACTATCAGCGCTTAAGTTAGGCCTAAATTGTATGGGAGGAAACAAATTGCGTGTCATGTCTCTGCAGATATTTGCAATGTATTGTAACTTTTAAGCAATGGTATGCATACGCTAACTATGGTCGTTATGCCATGCATGCCAAAGTATTGTGTTTTTAGCACCAAATTTGTATTTAAATAAAGGTTATCTAATATAAAAAGGGCATATCCTGACCAGAAGCACATGTGCATTTTAGATGGCAGAGCGCCATCTAGTGGAACAGAAATCAACTAAACATTGATTTAACCTGTTCCCAGATATTTGGCCAACCTATTTTCTTGATAAATCAAGAAAAGCCATCCACGAACGCATTTGGTGCTGTTGGCGCTCGTCAGTGTGGAGCAGGCTGTAGCACTGCGACCAAAAACATGAAAAATGGTCGAATTATCGCAAGTATTGAATTGTTGTATTTCGATTTAACAAGTTTTTAAAATAACTTTTTAAACTTTTAGTGATTTTTATTGTTTACAAGAGGGGGAATGTTTATCATATATAAAATCAAATAATGCTTTGGGAAAGCATCCATTGTTTGGAGATGTATGCTCGCAAGAACAAATTTTCAATAGGAGGGCGGTTTTGGCAATAATAATTCATTGTTTAGAGGTGTCAATTAATGGGGGTTTTGCTGTTTATATATATATATATCTAAAGAGACAAGGGTCGCCTCTCCCGTCAAAATTTCCATCTATATATATATATGAAAAAATAATAGAAAAACAGTTCCACCAGATGCCGCTCTGCCTTCTGAAAAGCACATGTGCTCCTGGTCAGGATATGCCTTTTTAATTTTTAATATATATAATATATAATAATTAATATATATTTTTAATAGCTAGCTTCATTTTGCTCTTTTTAAGCTAGTAGCATCAAACCAAGAACAGACTCTTGGATACAAACTTTCAAGAAAGAAATCTATCCTAAGCTATATTTTATTACAGATGGTGATTGTTAAAATAAAAGTTCCTTGGATTCAGAATTTAGAAGGAATCAATTCTTAGTCATATTCTCTCCAGGGAAAGAAGCTCTTTGTATTCAGAATATAGAAGGAATCAATTCTTTGTCATATTCTCTCCTCTGAAAGAAGCTCCTTGGATTCAGGATCTAGAAGCAATCAATTCTACGTGATATTCTCACCTGGGAAAGAAGCTCCTTGGATTCAGAATCTATAAGGAATCAATTTAGTCATATTCTCACCTGGGAAAGAAGCTCCTTGGATTCATAATCTAGAAGCAATCAATTCTTAGTCATATTCTTACCTGGGAAAGAAGCTCCTTGGATTCAGAATCTATAAGGAATCAATTTAGTCATATTCTCACCTGGGAAAGAAGCTCCTTGGATTCAAAATCTAGAATGAATCAATTTAGTCATATTCTCACCTGGGAAAGAAGCTCCTTGGATTCAGAATCTATAAGGATAAATTTAGTCTTATTCTCACCTGGGAAAGAAGCTCCTTGGATTCAGAATCTAGAAGCAATCAATTCTTAGTCATATTCTCTCTTGGGGACGAAGCTCTTTGGATTCATAATCTATAAGGAATCAATTTAGTCATATTCTCACCTGGGAAAGAAGCTCCTTGGATTCAGAATCTAGAAGGAATCAATTCTTAGTCATATTCTCTCCTGTGAAAGAAGTTCTTTGGATTGAGAATACTAGAAACAGAATACATCCTAAGTTCTTTTTAAAAGAAAATTATATGAAAAAAGAAGCTCCCTCCCCCCTCCTGGATGTATGCAGCATATCAAGAAACAAATTGCTTATGCTTGCAGTATTTCGGATAAGTACAGAAATTAGACTGCATGAAGATGCTAAAAGAAAAAAAAAACAGAATTTTCAAGCTTTGTTTCTATAATTAATTAACAGTTTTTCTGACCGAAAAAGAAGTCTCCTGGATATATAATTTCAAAAACAAATCTTTGCTAATACTAGCAGTAATCTAGATGGTGATTCACCAAGAAAGAAGCCCTCTTGAAACAGAAGAAGAGAGAAGAACCCATTATTCATTCATATTTCATTCTGAGTGATAATAATATCATTGAATATACAGTTAAACCTGTGTGTTCAAATCAATAAGCCCGAGGGATAAGTCTCTTTCAAATAAATTTATTTCAAGCTTTCGGGCACAACCGCCCTTCGACAGGAAAAAATATATTAGCTACTAACGTTTTCGGATCTAATCTATATATATATATATACATACATATGAGCAGAAAATGACAGTTATGCAAAAACGGATTTACATAGTGAAGAACACAATAAACTAGAATTTTCTATTTGTAAATATAGAGAGAATTTGCATGTGTAAAATATGTACTGATATGAATAGGACAAATAATATGGCATATCTTTGAAACACAGGAATACATATTGAAATCGTGATCGCAGAGTTCATGATACAGAGGGGGGTTTGGTGGCTGCAGGGAATATTACATTGTAAATTTCAGGTAAATTTATTTTATTTATGCTTATGAGGTGATACAGCAACGTCTTTACAATAAGAGAGGAGACAAAATCAATCAAATCTAGAAAAAAGAAGTGAGGACTTCTCAGTCATTAAAGTCTGAGAGGCAAGGCCTTCAGCCAGTTCAGGGCTTCCGGGGTGACAGAGTGGAGATTGGAGATTCCTCCATTGAATTTGTACAGCGGGCAGTCATCCAGTATATGGGACATTGATTGTGGGACGTTGCAGGCACAATTTGGATCTTTGGTGTAGCCCCATAACTTCATCAGCTCTGCACACCTTCCCTGTCCTGTCCTAAAGCGGTTTAGAAGTACCCATTCTCGTCGAGGGAGGGAAAAACCTGGGATCTTGACACTTGGGCTTGTGATGAGGTTCTTGTTTGGGATATCGGAGCTGATCCAGGAATTTGACCATGCTTCTGAGATATTAAAATTTTGGGAGAGAAGTTGGTTTCCTCTGGACCATATCGGATTCCTTGATTTTAGTCTATGTTTTGGGGGAGACTGTAGGATTGGGTTAATTTCGAGATCGGGTGAATCCAAGAGTTTTTGGTACATTTTCTTGGTGGCTTCCTTTCTGCGTAGCTCAGGCGGAGAGATGTGAGCAAGAACTGGGAGCCAGTCGATTCTTGTAGGTTGGCAAACCCCTGTTATGGTTCGTAAGGTAGAATTTAGTTGTGTGTCTATTAGCTTCGTGTGGCAGCTCCCCTCCCATACTGGAGCACAATACTCAGCCGTGGAGAAGATCAATGCCAAGGCAGAAGTACGCAGGGTGTTGGCATCACTGCCCCAGGAAGAGCCGGCCAGCTTATGGAGGATATTGTTACGTGATGATAGTTTCCCCTTTAACTTGGTGAGATGAGTTTTGAAGGTGAGAGTGCGGTCAAGATGAATGCCTAGGTATTTGGGATGTTCGCTATGAGTTATCTGAGAGTTATTGATAAATAGTTTGAGTTTTCTTTCAGCTCTGTGATTGTTAAGATGGAAACAGCAATGTACAGATTTTGCAGGATTAAGCCTCAGAGACCAGTTTTCAAAGTAATTATGTAGAGTTTCAAGATCTTTATTCAGTTGAATTTCCAGTTCCTCAAAAGTCTTTGCTTGGGCTAGAATGGCTGTATCATCTGCGTAAATAAATTTCTTTGAAGTTGTTTGGGGAATATCATGGGTGTACCAGTTATAAAGAAGTGGAGACAAGACTGATCCCTGTGGGAGGCCATTATATATAGTATATTCCTTGCTAGATTTAGAGTTAAGGTATACTGTGAATTTCCTGGGTGAGAGAAGAGAAGACAAAAGATTGAGGGTCTGTTTGCATTTTAGCACTTTAGCAAGTTTATAAATCAAGCCATCAATCCACACTGTATCATATGCACTCGAAAGATCCAGGAGCACAACTGCAGATTTCATTCCCAGTTGGAAGCCATTTTCGATGAAGGATGTCAAGGATGCAACCCGATCGCAACAACTCCTGTTGCTTCTGAAACCCGCCTGTTCCACCGGGATTTCTGGGTCCAGAATGGGAGTAAGTCTGGCTAGAATGATTCTTTCCAGAAGCTTGTGGGTTGTACAGAGAAGCGCAATTGGACGAAAATTTGCTGAGCAGGTAGGTTTCTTTGCCTGGTTTTAGGACGGCAAGGATTTTTGATTGTCTCCATTCTTTTGGGATATTGCCGGTTTCCATTATTATTGTGAAAAATCGAGCCAGCCATGATTTAGCCCTTTTTCCCAGCTCAATAAGGAATTCCGCTGGTATTTCGTCATTGCCTGCAGCTTTGTATTTTTTGGTTAATTTGATTGCAGTTTCTATTTCCGTAATGTTGACTTGACTTGAGAGGTGGCTTGAGTTATTAGATTTTGAAAATTCTTCTTTAATTCTTGCCTTCATGGCCTTTTTCTTTCTTTTAGGAATTTTTACTTTAGGAACTGTTTGGAGATGTCTTGCTATCTGGTTGGGAGTTATGTTGGTTATGACGGAGTTGGTAGCTTCCGCATTTCCAAGCTTTCTTAGGAGATCCCACCCTTTCCTACTGGAGTGTGTAAGATCCAGGTCTGAAACTGTCTGCATCCATTTCTCTTTTCTTGAAGAATTAAGCTGATTAATTAGCATCTCTGCTGTCTCCTCATTGTCGGAATCTTTGTATCGTCTATAGAGCTCCTCGGTATCTTTATCCCAGCCTGGGATATATTCCTTTCTGTGACCGCGGGGGATAAACTTCCTTCCGGCTTTCATGAGGAGACCTACAAATCTAAAATAGTTTGAAGGCAGAGGTTGAATTCTGTTGATGTTTTGATCAATGTAGGCACGGAAATTTTCCCAGTTTGCTTTTTGAAGATTCCACCGAGGGAGGAAGGGCTTCAAGGTCACAGGGATGAAATGTCCTATCTCGAGAATGATTGGGTGGTGCTGGCTTTTGGGGAATTTTTTAAGAATCCTCTTCGTAGTAGGGATTGGCTTGTTATTGTGGTCAGTTGATACAAAGCATAAGTCAGGATTTGTTTTGGTATTCCATCTGCCTGAAGAAAAAGATCCATTTTGTTTTGGGTTATAAATAAGGTGAAGAAGGTTATTATTTGCCCATTCTTCTAGCAGCTCACCATTGGTGTTGGTTGTAGTGTATCCCCAAGAATTATGGTGCGAGTTGAAGTCTCCACAATATAATGAGGGGTGAGAAGTGTTTGGGAGGACTTGCTGGTTCCAATCTTGTGAGGGAGGCTTGTATATATTATGAATTGTTAAAGAATCATGTGTTATTGAGATAGAGTGGGAGCTTTTGATTGAAGGAAATGAATTATTGGATATATCTTTTTTGGTCAGAATTGCCAAGCCGTATCTGGGGTGGTTTTCATATGCAATCAGATCATAGTTTGGGATTTTAAGACGACTGATATGGTCTTCAGAAATGTGGGTTTCCTGGAGAGCAAATATGTCAATATTCTCATCTCTTCCTATTCTTTCCAGAATCTCAGTCTTTGCTGTGGTTAGGCCTTCTACATTAATTTGGCAGATTCTGAGGAAGCGGCCAAGAGGTTTTTTGATTGTTTTGGACTGTTGAGGTGTTGCACGGTTGTCCAGGCCGCGTAGTAACTTTCCATTTGTGTAGCCTATAGCCCCCACCTCTGTAGCCATGGCGCGGTTTTCCCCCCTTAGTACCGCCGGAGTTAACTGTGTAAGATAAGTTTGACATATCATGGGTGCATAATGTAGCTGCTGTATTGTCCGTGAGGTCAAGAGACGTACGGACCTCTATGGTGTTGATCTCTTGGCGGAACGACTTGGAAGTCGGACTCGGGCCCCCCCACTACGGCAAAGGTAAATCAATTTTTCTATTGAGGCTGTGGAATTTGCTTGACAGGAGGGATTCAATGATTAGTCTTTGGTGTTTGTTGGCAATATTGGAATAATGAATTTTCGGTGATGTAATGTTGAAGGAATGGCCAGTTTCGTTTATGTGCTGTACTATTAGGGATCTATGGTCTAAGTTATCGATATTTCTTTTGTGTTCATGAATTCTAATATTGACATGTCTCTCGGTTTCGCCTACGTAGATTTTTGGGCAGTTCAAATCTACGTAGGCAAAACCGGGAGACATGTCAATATTAGAATTCATGAACACAAAATAAATATCGATAACTTAGACCATAGATCCCTAATAGTACAGCACATAAACGAAACTGGCCATTCCTTCAACATTACATCACCGAAAATTCATTATTCCAATATTGCCAACAAACACCAAAGACTAATCATTGAATCCCTCCTGTCAAGCAAATTCCACAGCCTCAATAGAAAAATTGATTTACCTGAAATTTACAATGTAATATTCCCTGCAGCCACAAAACCCCCCTCTGTATCATGAACTCTGCGATCACGATTTCAATATGTATTCCTGTGTTTCAAAGATATGCCATATTATTTGTCCTATTCATATCAGTACATATTTTACACATGCAAATTCTCTCTATATTTACAAATAGCAAATTCTAGTTTATTGTGTTATTCACTATGTAAATCCGTTTTTGCATAACTGTCATTTTCTGCTCATATGTATGTATATATATATATAGATTAGATCCGAAAACGTTAGTAGCCAATATATTTTTTCCTATCGAAGGGCGGTTGTGCCCGAAAGCTTGAAATAAATTTATTTGAAAGAGACTTATCCCTCGGGCTTATTGATTTGAACATACAGTCGAACCTCTTTAATTCAACACCCCAAGGGATCAGAGCTTTCGGTTGAATTAAAGGAAGTGTTGAATTAAGGTTATATGATTAGGTAATCATCTAACTCGCTAAAATAATATTTTTTTTAAATAGCTTTGTAATATAAATTAATGATATTAATTGAAACCATTGTGTGTTTTTATATTATTTTCATGATTAACTTTTAGTATCAGTGACAAAATGGTATTAATACATATTTTAGAAACATAAATAATTGTAACAAATAAATTTATTGGCAATGTGTTTCTTTTCAGTAATACAATCAAATATTAACTCTACAGACATTAAAATATTAAATATAATATATTAAATAATATTTTATTCTAATTGAAAAATATAGCAGTTGAAAGGAAATAAATATGGTAAATATATAAAAAGAAAATTTTAAAATATTATTTTTAAATAATCATGAAGAGATCTTTTAAAAAATTCCTTTATAGATATCTGTTTTTGCACTGAAATCCTATCCAGGATGTATTCCAGATGGCATTTTGAAAAAAACATGCATGCCTTTCTTCCTCTGAAATGTCTTTTAATAAATAAATTTTAATGTATTAAAGGCATCCACTGCTGCTGCAGGTGTTATTGATTTTGTGTTTAAATCTTTTATAATAACACAGAAATGGAATATTGAAATAAAATGTTATCATAATCATTGTTGGATCATTTTATAAAGATTTATTTATTTAAAAATAAATTATTTTTATAAATTTAAAAATAGCTAAAATATTTCAATGTTAAAAATAAAAAAATAAAAATTATTATTAGTTAGCGCATGATGCCGAAATTCCCGCGTAAAAAAACAGCAACAATAACATCCGCGAAATTGCGCAACGGCACTGCAAAGTGAAACTTAAACTAACCAGAAACCAAAAGTGCGCATGGCGCGATCGTATCGGCGCCCGCCAATGCCGATCGTCGCCGCCGTAATACCGTTTAGCGGTAAAGTTGCATGTAAAATAACATTCAACTGTCGAAATTCGAATTTTAAAATGGTCGAACTATCGGAACTGTCGTATTATCGATACTGTCGAATTACGGTTTGTTATTTGATAGGCCGGAGGTCGGGACATCGGAACATGGTCGAATTATTGCCGAGTGTCGAATTGGGGTGTGTCGAATTAACGAGGTTATACTGTACTATTAGGGGATTAGCCTATTAATTAATACAGTTAAACCTGTCTATAGCGCCCCCTCTAAATAGCGCTTCCCTCTCTATAGCGCCTGATTTTAAATACGTAGTACGATGTGATTTACATTAAAAGTGACCTGTCTATAGCACCCTATTTTGGTGAGTCCCAAGAAGGGGCGCTATAGACAGGTTTAACTGTATATATATATATGTCATATTTGTATAAAATCCAAAATGTATAATTTATTTTCACCACAATTATTATGTTAAATTGTAAATACAAATTCATCCATGTATAAATCTGTACAAAATAAATCTGGGAGCCAGCGTGTGCGGGCGAAGGCCATGCCACCGCCGCGTGCGCGAGCGCTCACGAGTGTGGAGCATGTTTTTTTATGCATACATGCACAATGCTTGCGCCCTTCCATTTGACCACGACGAATACGACAAGTAAGAGTCGACAGGATTAAGAACCTCAAGAGAATGAGCAAGGCAAAGAGACAAGCAGGCCAGAAAGAGGCCGAATTAGCTCAAGAGAAAAAGTCGGTGATAGAGGAATTAACAGCGATAATAAGAAGACTTGGGCGGGACGTGCCCACCACCACAGCCATATTTGACGGATCAAGTTCCATGGAGTTGTTCTTAAGGGAGCTTAACAATCCTCTAAGGCGCTCATCCGAAGATGTGCCACATACCCAGAAGCGACCAGGAAGATCCCTCTCCACCCCGCTCACACTATGCAAGCACTGCCAAGGGTCCCACTGGAACAATCAGTGCCCACAACGGTCCAGCTTGCCTGGACAGCGTGCCGATCATCCTCGACTAGTGACACCGCCGCAGTATTTTCGTGACCCAAGAGACAGTGCTACCAAGTAACCAGAAGTACAACCCACACGCCATTAACGGCGTAAGTACCCTGACTCTCAAGTTGCTACTAGCCAACCATTTATGTTCATTTCTAATAGATACTGGCGCTAACATTAATATTATTTGTTTAAAACAATTCAAAACATTAGGAACTAAAATGTTACCTTTAAATAATTACGTTACTATTAGGACTTTGTCTCAATATATTCAGCCTGTGGGATTTGCACTTATTTTGGTTACTGTAGGATCCATTAAGGAACACTTGTTATTTTAGATAATAGATCAAGATCTACCATTTGGCATTTTATCTTTAAATTCATTGGGGATATTTCGATTAACTATTGATTTTTTTTCAAAAAGAATATATCAGAATAATATCATGTTAGCACAGTCACAATATTGTTTTAAAGATTATTTTTCGCCATCATTAAAAAACTCAACAATTCAACCCGACCCTAATAACCATACCATGCACCACACTACTCAATCCTTTGCTCATGACAACCTTAATAGTACCACAAATGTAGAAGATTATATAGCTGCACATCCTCATCTAATTAATGAATGTAAAAATCTTATTAGAGAAAATATTGGTTTGTTTCCTATCGATAAGTTTTCAATACCTGCTTTAAATATCGACCCGGTTAAAATTATACCTAACAATGATAAGAATACAACACTAAGACCCTATAGAATACCATATAGCGATTACCCTTAAATAAAATATCAAATAGAGAAAATGTTAGAAAATGAAATAATAGAACCGTCGAATAGCCCATATGCCGCTCCCGTAACACTTGCTAGAAAAAGGGATGGCTCGAAACGTTTTTGTGTAGATTTTAGAAAACTTAATGAATTAATGTCTGTAGATAATTATATCCCATACCACTAATAGAAACCGTACTAGATCAATTATCTAATTCCAAATACTTTTCTACCATAGATATAACCTCCGCCTTCTGGCAAATTCCTATCCACCCCGAATCTAGGCCCCTACTTTCATTTGTAACCCACCTGGGGCAATACCATTTTAATAGACTTCCATTTGGTCTCAAATTAAGTCCCCAAATATTCGAAAGGCAGTTGAATCAATTAATACAGAAACACAAATTAACATTTGCTAATCATTATTTTGATGACTTCATAATCCATTCTAACAGTTTAGAGATACACTTAGGACACTTACAGGCATTTTTTTTCATTTTTTTAAATTAGAAAATATAAAATTAAATCTTAATAAATGCCAGTTTTTCAGGACATCTATTGACTACCTGGGATATAAGATTAGTTCAGGTACCTGCACTCCACATGTTAGGAATATAGATGTAATTAATGCCATAAAACCCCCTACTAACGTAAAAACCTTGCAATCATCCCCCCCCCCCCCCTAGGCGCCATTAATGTTTACAACAAATTCATTCCAGATTATGCGCGCATTAGACATCCTCTAAATCAACTTTTAAAAAAGAAAGTTAAATGGGAATGGACGTCAGACTGTCAAAAGGCGTTTGACAAACTCAAATAACTACTTTCATCAGGTCCCATTCTCCATCTTCATAAATCAGACTTGCCCTGTCAAGTGTACTCTGATGCATCTTTGCAAGGGATAGTAGGAGTACTGAAACAGCTCCATCTCTCCAGATGGAAACTCATATCCAGTACAATATTATAGCCGCACTCTGCGCAAAGACGAGCGCAATTATACCATCACCGAATTAGAGTGTCTGGCCATAATTGAAACAGTAGATCGTTTCAAGGTCTATCTGGCGGGAAATTGTTTTACTATTTTCATGCTTGCGCCCTTCCATTTGACCACGACGGATACGACATATATATATATAAGAAAATAAACATTGCTAATGTGTTATCTGTTTCAAATGGCAATAGCACTTCTGTGAAGGAATCCCCTTGGAAAAAGATTTAGAAAGGTAGAACAAATCATGGTTTTGCTGCAGATGGTGAAAGCAGCGCTGAGAAAGATGCCCCCTGGAAACAGATGTTAAAGTCTGATGATGATTTCAGTAAATATGTAAGTAATGTACTTGCTTATTTATACAATAAATAACCCCTTTATTATAGTTTTCCCTTTGATAGGTCAAGGCTGCTTGGATAACTTATTTTCTTCATTGAAAAGCAACCTCTCTTAGTTAGGTTACTTTGCTATTAAATTATCAAACTTTGGTTCCCTTGAAGAGACCTTAATATATGGGTTTACTGTATTATATTAGATTGCTGTATATTAGATTACTGTATTATAATAGAAGGTAATAAGACCAAATCCAAATAAATAAATAGTGTGTGACGTTTCGGTAACAGTGTTGTTACCATCTTCAGACAAAAGAGAATTTTACCACAGCATGCTTTTAAATAGTTCCTGTTATCAAGTGTGTAAGCAAGATAACAGATAAGAAGAAGATATTTATCTGATAAACAGATGGGATAAACACCTGATGATTATTATTCTTAGAATTAAAAGTTTTTTTCAAATATAATTAAAAGCATATCTATAAATATCATTTATATTTCCTCTTTCTTCCATTCTGTTAATTGTAGCACATTTCTTTTGAATGAAAAATGCTTCTTTAAATTGTCTCTTAAAATAATTTTTCTCATAATCTAGTATCTTTGTTTCTTTTAGGTTAAAATTATTATGCCCTGTGATTTTTCTATGTTCTACAAGTGCAGAATTCTCAATTTTATCCCATTTCAGAGCATATTCATGGTTTTTCATTCTTTCTTTTAAAGTTCTGGATGTTTGTCCTACATAACATTGGTCACATTTTTCACATTTCACTTCATAAATTAAACCTGCTCTATTTGGTATGTGAGTGTTCTTATGGTTGTTGATATATTGAGAGATAGGGTTACATGGTTTCCATGAAATGTTTATTTTTTCATACTTTTTGAATATATTAGTAAAATTTCTCTCTCTCTCTCTCTCTCTTGCAAACTTTTGGTTTATAAATGGCAATGTGATAAATTTGGCTTCTTTGTTTTGCACTTTAGATTTTGAATTAAAGTATTATTCTCATATTTTATATGTAGGACAATCATCCAGAACTTTAAAAGAAAGAATGAAAAACCATGAATATGCTCTGAAATGGGATAAAATTGAGAATTCTGCACTTGTAGAACATAGAAAAATCACAGGACATAATAATTTTACATAAAATAAAAAGATTTAAAAGCGCGAATGTCATCGCAGTAAGGACAGTAGAAGTTCGTTTTATGTATAAAAGAAACATTCGCGCTTTTAAATCCTTTTATTTTATATATATAGATGGCGCGTTATTGCTTTGTGATAATAATTTTAACCTAAAAGAAACAAAGATACTAGATTATGAGAAAAATTATTTTAAGAGACAATTTAAAGAAGCCTTTTTCATTCAAAATAAATGTGCTACAATTAACAGATTGGAAGAAAGAGGAAATATAAATGATATTTATAGATATGCTTTTAATTATATTTGAAAAAACTTTTAATTTTAAGAATAATAATCATCAGGTGTTTATCCCATCTGTTTATCAGATAAATATCTTCTTCTTATCTGTTATCTTACTTACACACTTGATAACAGGAACTATTTAAAAGCATGCTGTGGTAAAATTCTCTCATTCAGTATTTTGTCTGAAGATGGTAACAGCGCTGTTACCGAAACGTCGCACACTATTTATTTATTTGGATTTGGTCTTATTACCTTGTGTTTATAATATATAATCCAAATTGTGCCTTATCAATTGTATTATAATAGATACATCATAGAATTGATATCTTTCAAAAATATTTTGTTTTAATGATTTTTTTCTAGCATATAGATATATGGGCAATTTTGATGGATTTTGCTAAATACAGTAGAACCTTCATGAGAGGACATTCTACTGGTTCTACTGTATAATCATTTTATTTTCAAGCCTAACAAACTGGCATTGTCAAAGATGCTTTCTTTGAGGGTCTGACTTTTAAAAAATATTACTAATAATATACTCTCTTCAAATACCCAATATATACATTTTGTTTTAAGGCAGTCTAGAAAATGATACCATGTTAAGTTTTTGTAGTACAGTAGAACCTCCCTGTAAAGGACACCTAATTGCAGAACCAATTTGTCCTTTATGGAGAGGTGTCCTCTAACCGGAGAGTTGCTAAATATTAAAATGGTAATTTTACAAATGAAAATTGTCCTATATAGAGAGGTGTCCTCTAGTGCGAGTGTCCTCTCATGGAGGTTCTACTGTAATTCTTATATTTTCGTCTTTCTGCCAAGTTCACAGTGGATATCTATTTTACAAAATTCTGGATGTCTTCAATCATGGATAGAACTGATACTATATTGTGGCACCCTCACGCAATTGTTTCATAGCTGTACTGTAAACAAAACCAGAGCATGTATTCATAAAATATATATATATTTTTTGCAAGGTAACTAATTACAATCTTCACAATTTCAATATCTAGTCAGACTGAGTGAGCGCTCATAGCCAAATATTTCCTTAGAAAGCGTTGAAGTCACATTACTTTATTGATAATGATCTGCCTAGCTTGCCCCATCTGTCAGAATAAATTTCAACTATTCGTTGATTTTTAAAAATTATTCTAGAATTTTTGTTAAATACTTTTTCTTTATGAATCAAGACAAGACAACCACATACACATTTTAGGCAATTAACCCTTGTCAGAGTGGTGCAGGCTGTTACTCAATGACCAAAAAAATCTGGTACTTAGAGGCGGATATTTAACCTATATTCTGGAATAGTTAAAAATAAGCTATTAATGGATATTTATTCTAACATCTGGCTCAAACAATCAGAAATTTTCAATTGCATTATTAGGAGATGCCTTTTTATAGGTTTTATATAATTTTTGGGTCTGGAATCCCTAGTCAGTCAGGACTTCTTGATTAAAGTTAAATTTGCTGTTTCATGAAAGTTAGTGAAGATTTTCTTCTTTCTTATCTCCACTCAATCATATTAGGGTATCAAAGTTGTAAAGCTTGAGACTTTTGATGGTGTCTGCTGGGGATGAGTAGAGCTCATCAATGGAGAATTTGTTTAGTTAGTGAAGATATAATTTCCAATTATTTTTCTGCTGCCAAGTTGAGCAATGCCTAAAGTCTGCATCACACTATTTACTGTTGGGCTTGCCTATGATTGAATAGTTCCATTCTGGTGGCACCCCTCTCATAAACCAGACCATGTGAAACAATCCTATTTTTAAAATAGAATAAGCTGCTTGGAACTCCTCACTTCAGCAACAAAATGAATTCAAACCTTACTAGATGCCCACTGCCATTTATCAAAATGAAAATTGGCTAAACATTGATGAAAAAAATTGTTAGCCAAACCCATTTCATGATAAAAAGAATAGCCAACCATATAGGAATTTCAAGCTTTTGGTCCACATCATGTGATGCAGGCTACACCTAAACAAAGTTGACATTTCTTGATGGTACTTTTCATTTTGCCATCTTCTTTTTATTTCTTATTTTCAAATGCTTTTTTGTATTTTTAGCAAGAAATTTATGAGCCTGGACCCGGGGAACCTATAAAGGACACAGGTTAGTAGAGATTTTCTAATCTTTTAACCATTTTTATAGTTACACAAGGTAATAAGACCAAATCAAAACAAATAAAGTGTGTGATATTTTGGTAACAGTGTTGTTACCATCTTCAGACAAAAGTACTGAATGAGAAATTATACCGCAACATAACTAAATAGTTGTCTGAAGATGGTAACAATCAAAACTTTTCAACTAAAAATGATAAGGCACAATTTGGATTGAAGATTATAAACACAAGGTAATAAGACCAAATCCAAATAAATAGATAGTGTATGACATTTCGGTAACAGAGTTGTTACCATCTTCAGACAAATGTACTGAATGAGAAATTATACCACAGCATGTTTTAAATAGTTACTGTTGTGGTATTTCTCATTCAGTACTTTAGTCTGAAGATGGTAACAATGCCGTTACCAAAATGTTATACACTATTTATTTGGATTTGATCTTTTATTACCTAGTGTTTTTAATCTATAATCCAAATTGTGCCTTATCATTTTTATAGTTGAAAAGATTTGATCAATTCTCAGCTATTTAGAGAAAGCTGAGATTTTGATGCCAATGAAGAAAGAACCGGAGAGATGGAGATTGATACACCTTTATTATATGGCATCCATATTATATTCAGTTAAATCATCTATATATAAATACGATATCTGTGTATGTGATTCAACTCGGAAACTGCTGGGAGTTGAGACTTGATTTTTTAAAGTGATTCATGACCTAAGAGGCAAGAAGAAATAGAGGATATTCTGGTTTCTATCTCAAACATCCACGGAAATACAAGCAAAGAACTGTCAAAATTCAAGAAAATTTGAATTTATCTGTAATCAATAATTAATTTGGTTCAAATATCATCATTTATATACTTTATTTCTCTCAATATCAGTGCAATTTCTCTTTTGTGCTATTTTTAAAAAATAACTAATGTATGAGAAAAAAAGTTTAAAAAATGTACTCTGATCCATTTCAAAAAATTATATCTATCTTTACGGGGGGTCGGTGGGTAGAAGGATGGTCTAAATTGTTGGTTTGCGACTGCTACAACCTGGGTTCGATTCCCACATTGGGCATTTTTTTCTGATTTAAAAAAAAAAATGCTCCAATGGCCTCCAATTCTTGCAAAAGTCCAACCCCACCAGTGAGTGCAAGAAACTAAACGGGGCTCTGGCACATTTGTAAGTGCAAAGTCGAACTGCTTTTCACATGTAAAAGCAGTCGCCAACTTCTACCCACTATGATTATCATGGCCTGTACCACGTGTACAGGGTGAAGCAAAAAAATATATTTATCTTTAATCAAAGGCAATATTTTATAAAATAATCCATTAAAAATAATTATATTCTCTAAAATAAATATATAATTATAATAAATAGAAATAATAAATAAAAGTTATAGAATTTTACAATTCTAGATAACTCCGCCTTTGCCGGTCCCAAGCCCGGATGAAAAAGGAGGGGGGGGAGCAGTAACAAGCTTGCTAAAAAACCTGGGCTCAGCTGGCCTGGCTGATAATACTCTGTAAGGGCTCCTAATCCAGGGATACAGGATGAGCAGCATTTGTACTCCATGTTAGGAGCGGCTGCACATGGCGTCTGTTCCTCATGTCAGAGGCAGCCATTTCTTCTGGAGCTAAGTCGGCCTGCCACTGAGTAGTGCTCCCAGTCTTAATGACAAAGGCAGATGCATTCTACTTCACCCAGTCATGATCTCAAGCTTTACAAGCTTGATACCCTAATATGATTGAGTGGAGATAAGAAAGAAGACAGTGATGAAGCACAATTTGGATTATAGATTATAATAAAGGAAAATAAGACCTAATCCAAATAATTTATTAGTGTGTGACGTTTCGGCAACAACATTGTCACCATCATCAGACAAAAGAATAAATGAGAAAAAATATTACAGCAAGTTCTTATATAGTCCTGTTATCAAGTGTTTAAACAAGATAACAGATAAGGAAAATAGTTTTTTAAGTCAACTTGAAATATTCTTAGAATTAAAAGTGGATTTTTTTAAAAAATATAATTAAAGGCATATCTGTAAATAATTTACAGATATGCCTTTATATATTTTTTTTAAATCCACTTTTAATTCTAAGAATATTTCAAGTTGACTATTTTCCTTATCTGTTATCTTGTTTAAACACTTGATAACAGGACTATATAAGAACTTGCTGTAATATTTTTTCTCATTTATTCTTTTGTCTGATGATGGTGACAATGTTGTTGCCGAAACGTCACACACTAATAAATTATTTGGATTAGGTCTTATTTTCCTTTAAAAGAAGAAGACAATTCTAGATATGGCTTAAATTAAAATGAGGCTGTAGGGTGGCAGATATCATCATATATATTGAGAAAATAAAGAATAAAGTGAAATATAATTCCTTTATAATAAGTTTTTTTCCCACATTAATTTACAATAAGTAGGGTAAAATTTGGGTTATTTATAAGAAACACTAAGTAATAACACCAAATCGAAATTAATAGTCTATGACAATTTGGTGTCAGCATTGGTACCATCATTCATTATTAATTAATTTGATTTGTTAATATTACCTCGTATTAGGTAGAGATAAAAACCTTTTAGTGATCTATCTTGGAGTCACTAAGGCTTGGTCTAAAGCTAAGTTCTGGGTCCGGTCCAGGAAGGTCGTTGGGTCTTGGGTCCTATTATGCCGATTATAGGGGCTGTTGCTGCTGTTGACACGGCATTGTATCAGATCTTCTGTTAAGGCTTATTCAGAACTCACTCGTTATCTCTAACATGTTGCCACAAACAATGGTCAATGGTCAAATACAATTCTGCCCGTCATCTCTGTGGTGCACTTTCTGAGATAACAATAAATTAAAAATGATAATCTATATTAATAAAATGCAAATTTCATAAGTGTTGTTCGCTAAAAACTTTCGTTACAATGCATCAATTTCGACCAAATTTTCAGCATTTATGTAAAACGAGATGGAGCAGGTTTTGCTTAACATTAAAATATTTTTCCTAACATTAACATGCGTAACTTCGCTGTTATCGATTACATACAAAAAAATCAACAGAGTTAATTTTATTTATATATAAATACAAAAAAATATTCAAAACAAGCAATTTTAAGATAACACCATATGTAAAACAGTCGGCCAAGAAAACAACAACGATATTACATCTTTCTCACATATTCACACACAATCTTGATTAATAATTAAAACTAATCTTTAACATTGTTTATTATACTTCATAATATATAATATTCGTTAGGCAAACTTTCACTCGGATAAAACCTGGGCGAAGCCGGGTACACATCCGCTATTTATAATAATAAAATTGATAAAAATATACAATTAATAAAAATAGTTTCTAATTTGAGCGATAATAATAATTTCCTGTCACATGCACAATATAGTTTCTCACATACTTTATTTTTAGCTTTATTAAAATAGTTTTTTGATGCATCAATTAGGCCTAGTAACCAGAGATGATTCTCCAAACTGTAAAATAAACATGTGTGCCAGTGGTGGACAGCCTAGACCTGCTGAGGGAGAATCAGCCTTCACAGCATTCATCACAATACTCCTTCTCCTACTTCTCCAAGAGTATAGACAGTAACGGAGCAGTAAGTATAAAGCTAGCTAGATTCTGAACTATTTAATACTACTTTGTTGCTTAAACACAAGGTAATAAGACTAAATCCAAATAAATAAATATATAAATAAATTTATTTATTTGGATTTGGTCTTATTACCTTGTGTTTATAATCTATAATCCAAATTGTGCCTTATCTACTTTGTTGCTTATATACTGCTGATATTTTTTACAAGAGCCTATATATAGAGAGAGATGCCTATATAACATAGATAGATATAATATTCAGGTTGAACCTGTCGACTATATGTGATAATTGGATTGGATCCTGTCGACTCTCTATAATATTTGGGATTGATCCTGTCGACTCTCTATAATAATTGGAGATGGGATCCTGTCGACTCTCTGTAATATTCGATGTGATATTTGGGTTGAGTTGTCGAACTTACTATGAGATCCGGTTGAATCCTGATGAATTGTGGTGAGAATCCTATGTCAGATTATGTTGAATTGGTGATTGGTGGCGCAGTCTTTGTTGAATGGTGGTTTTTCACAGGGGAAATACGAGCACACCTGGATGGGATAGAAAATAGACTTTGCGAAAGGGAGAGAGTGATGAGACTGGAGGAGGCACTTTGCCTTTCACATGATCGAGAGAACACTACCTTGGTTGGAGTCTAAGTTGAGCACACCTTGCTTCTAGCCCGGTCACCTACCTTCTCTTAACTTCTTGTCCGAGATCATCGTCATTAACTCTCTCGGCTTCTCATTGGTGGAGATCATTCTACGTGCTTGCTTCTGATTCGTTATTAGTTGGTCATGCTTAAAGGTGATTGGTTGTTGATTTGTCATGCTTAACTGTGATTGACTTAGTACCTCCATTGTCGCCATGATTGCAATCTTCCAGGAAGAAGAAGGTCTTTGAACTCTAGTTTTATGGGTCCTGGGCAGTGACCTTTACTTCCTGGATGATGCAATCCTGTTAATTGTTGTTCCCTTTTTCGTGAAGCCTAACTTTTATTACATCTTTTGACGATACATTGCATAGATTGTGGTGGGGTTACATATTGCTATATACAAATTATCACATAGATTTTTTACAAGATCCTATATAAATGCCTATTTATAGCATAGATAGATCTATTACAAGAGCCTGTATAGATGCCTATATATAGCATGGTTAGATTTATTATTACCAAGGAGGGTGCCGAACTATAGCAATTGGATAGAAATACACAGAGACTATCAATAGATCATCCAATCTTCCTGCCAAATAGAAAAACCCGAAATACATGCTCAGTTAATCATCACCACTCAAATTACCCTACAAATAAGCCTTTAAAAGCAAAAGTTAATCCCTTAAGGATCATATGCTGAAATATAAATGGATTTTTTAAAATTACTTCGGTCTTCTCTCTCTTCGATTACTAGAAATTGTTTGATATTTTTGCTGTGACTGAAACCTGGTGCCACTATTTACTTGACCTAGCTGTAGACGATTTTGAGTTTTAACAATCACCACCTTCGAACCGAGGGAGAAGCTCTGGAGGAATCCTTGTAGGAATTAGAAAAGAAATCCAAGGCTTAATCTACAAAGTTTAAATTAAGCCTAAATGGATCTCGGTTATATTTAGACTGGTTTCAATAGCAGATTCACCCCTAATATGTACAATTTTTGCTTATTTACCCCCAAACAAATTACAGCTAGAAAATTCAAAAAAATTGTTTTGCTATGTTGAAAATAAAATACAACAAGGATTCAAAATAGTTTTAGGCGGTGATTTAAATATTCGCATTGGCTACTTAGGTGCTTTTCAACTTATTCCAGATCCCAGCTCTGCTTTCCACCTACCGTACCTCCAGAGATCCAACCGTGTCCCCCCTGGCTGAGACTCTTGTCGATTTCCTTGATGATAACTCCCTCACTATACTAAATGGAAGATCTATTAGTGATAAAAACGGATGCTATACTTTTATCTCACATCAGGGGTCTTCAGTTTTAGACTTATTCATGGTTTCTCATGCACTACTGGAACTTGTTCTTGACCTAAGTATCGAAAGTTTGCCTTACTTCGATCATTTACCACTTCTTCTAAAACTAAATGGATTAGCTAATACAAAAGCGAAAAGCCTACCTTTAGAGTATATTCCTGTAAAAAAATTTACCTGGTCAATAAATAAAGCTTCGACATATGAACTTTGTCTCGAAGGCCTAAATGCTCTCCAAATACCGGAAGACCCCTCAATAGATCATGTGCTGACACTCTTGCTAGCAGGATTCAAACATCAATGGTGAGAGCAGGAATGCTAACAAAGGGAAGAGCTGATAGTTCACGGTCTAAGCCATGGTTTGACGGGGAATGTTATACAGCAAAAAAATATATATGAAAAAAAAAAAAATCTTAAGTTATATTTGACTCTCAATACTCCTATTTATAAAGATTTGTTTATTACGAGTAAATGAAAATATCTATCATTGCTCAAATACAAAAAGAACAAATACTCTGATTCTGTTCAAGCTGCCCTTAGCAATGTTAAGGACTCTGCCAAATTTTGGAAAATAATTGCGTCCTTTAAGAAACTGAATAGCAAAAAAGGAAATATTGACATCTCAGAGTAGGAATCCTTCTATCAGGGTTTATTGTTGCCTCCTCGAAGAATTGTGGCTGATGTACCTACTCTACTAATTCCTATTGACCCCAAGCGCTGGATGCTGAAATTTCACTTATGGAAATTGCGAGGGAAATCGTTAGCTTAAAAAACAATAAAGCAGCAGGTTATGATAGTATACCAAATAAAGCTATCAAAGCCCTACCTGAAAATCCTTTTATCTAACTTATTCAATAAAATATTAACTAAATCCCAAGTTCCTTCACAGTGGTCAAAACCATCATCCAACCATTATTCAAAAATGGTGATCCAAATACACCATCAAATTATAGGGGCATTGCCCTTATAAGCAACTTGTCAAAACTTTTTACATCCATATTAAAAAATAGACTAAGTAATTGGATTGAAAATAGAAAACTCAGCAGAAAACCAGGCAGGATTCAGAAGGGGCAACTCGTGCCAAGACCATATCTTCACGCTTACGTCACTAATCCAAATAACATTAAACCGCAAAAGGAGGAAACTTGACGCATTCTTTGTTGATCTTTAAAAAGCGTTTGATACAGTTCCACATCTACTATTATGGAGAAAGCTTGCGCTTGTTGGTTTAAGTGGGCGATTTATCAAACTTATACAGAATTACTATGCTCAAATGATGGCAGCGGTCAGATGGAATGGCTCTTTTACAGAATTTATCAAAATACAATCAGGTGTTCTCTAGGGTGAACCTCTTTTACCGTATTTATTTATTATTTTCATTAACGATCTGGTTGCTATGCGGGATGATTCTGACCTGCCAAGTATATACTTGCCGGGCCATGGAACTATACACATCCTCCTGTTTGCGGATGATATAGCCCTCTTTGGTGAATCTAAGATAAATCTCCAAATAAAGATTAATTTAATAAAAATATATTTTGTGGAAAATGGTTTAACTCTGAAAAACAATCCAAGTTTAAAATCGTAGTGTTTTGAAATGGAGGCCGCTTGGCCAGATCTGACATTTGGTTTTTGGGCCAACAACCCTTGACAGTATCCTCAAAATATACGTATCTTGGCTACCCCTTAACTACAGTAATCCCTCGTTAAGACGAACCCAACGGGAGAACGAAATACCCTTTTCGTCTTAAAAGAATATATACCGAATTCGTATAAACCGAATTCGTATTAGACGAATTGAATTCGTGGTATCCGGGGGTTGTACTTATGTACTACTGATGAGTAAGAAAACTACATTTCTGAGGAATAACGAATAAATTTATTTGAAAACAATAGTAATGAAAATATTTTATAATTTTAAGGAACAACAATTATGTATATGTATGTACATAAAGTATTTTTTTTTTAAAAGACAATATGGATAATATAATCACAATGTAAGGCAATAACATGAGAATATAAGTTTATTTTAAAACACAAATAAAAAAGAACAACAAAAGAAACAACTTACATAATATACTTGGTACATACAATGTTTATGTGTATGCAGCATATGCAGTATGCATAGAGTATCCTATATCTGGGTTTTCTCTGCAGGCTTCAGAAAGTCTGTTATAGTTTTTTGGTGGTATTTGATTGGGCACTGTTTCAGACACTCCCTTCTTATTTTATCCAGGTCATCTTCAAAATGAACATCAATATCCGCAGAGGTTTTGGACAGCTTCTGGAGGGTTTCGAGGGCCGCGATTACTTCCCCTCTAGTAGGCATCATTATCTCTTCTTTCACCCCCCTCATCGTCTTCTGTTTCTTCTTCTTTCTTCTTTTCTTCTAATTCGGGTGAACCGCAAATTTCCAACCCTTCATCCAGGGCAACATACTCCAGAGTCGAATAGACCACAATAGAGTCGAAATTTTCCACTGATTGAGTATATGGAACGACCCCAAGGGGATGGTTTCATAGAAAATGAGTCATCATAACAAACAAAGGACGAATGTTTACACAAAAGACAAAGAGAGCCAATACTTTATATCAACGGCGTTTTTGTTGTTTTAATAGTTTATTGTTTTACTTATAACTCGCCTTTAAAAACATATTAGAATTCGTTTTAACCGATTGATTAGTTCTGCTGGGGACTAAATTTAATTCGTATTTCGTCATAACCGAATATTTTGTCTTAACCGGCAAAATCTCTTTGGAAAGCATTGAAATTTAACGGGGGAAAAGAAACGGTTCGCGCAAACCGAGAGTTCGTATAATCCGAGTTCGTGATAACGAGGGATTACTGTACCAAGAATCCAACTGCTTACGTGGCGCAGCACTTTAAAAGCAAAGCATTGGTTGCTACAAACGCAGTATGGAGAATACTAAGTCAAGAACCAAATTGTTCAGAGCAGTGATGAAACTACTTGACTCCATAGTTTCATCCACGTTGTTATACTTGGCCCCACTGTGGGCAACGAATCAGATAGGAGTAGTTAACCAGATCCAGGATAATTTCCTACGGCGATTTCTTGACCTTCCCAAATTTACTCCGGACTATATCTTACGAACAGAAACCGGAAGGATGTCCCTTGAATTAAACATTGCGAAATTGATTCGAAAGTTCTGGACACGGAATATAAAAATGGACAGGACAAGATTACTCTATGTTTGCTTGTCCCAGCTCTAGAAAGTTTCAATTGTGGGAAAAGCGTTGAAACAACTTTATTTATAACCCCTAAATAACATCATTGACCCTAGGGGTTTTTCTTTTCTTAAGAACTGTGAAGATTATATGGTTGTGCGAGGAGAAATGCTTAGAATAGTTCAAACTACAGTTGGACCAGCTACTCCAATTTTTCCGAGCTAAGATACAAAGCTCAACTCATTTTATTCACTACCAATCTCTAATTAGCTCCTTTATGATGGAGGGCTACTTACTATCAAGCCTCCCTTTGAAAATTAAACAATTTATAGCTCGTCAAAGGATTCAATGGCTATTTTACCCTGAGGATATCACGGGATTTTGGAACAGTGACCCTTTAAATTGCTACTTCTGCAATGCTCTGTCATCCAAGACAATTTGGTCCATTATATATTTCATTGCCCATTTCTACAGAAAATGAACAACATGTATATAAAATTTTTTACTACTCTCCTGCTGGATAAAAAAATTGTTTATAAATATTTTAAAATTTTCAAGGCGATTGATAAAATGAGGGAAGTGCTCTATTCTATAATATGTTTAAATATATTTGACCATCGACCAACAACACAGTTTTCACATTTGCAAAATTATCATTTTTACAAATTAGCAACTCTTCACTAAGAGAACACCTCTCCCTAAAGGACACTTCGGCTCTGAAATTAGGTGTCCTTTACAGGGAGGTTCCACTGTATATGGAATAAAGTTGCTTTTCAATTTTAGACCAAATTCTTAAGTCAACAGACATCGCTGTACAAAGGATAGATTAAAGGCCAGTTTAAAGAGAGATTATTGTGTTAGCAGAAAGTGGAGGAGAAGAAGACCCAGAAGGATTCCTCTGGCCAGACAGTAACTGTGGTCACTCAGAGGGTGGGTGACCAGATTCACACTATCACCACTCGCCTCACTCCTGATGGGAAAGAGATAAAGGAAGAGCAGTTCCAGAATGTTGAGCCCGGTAAGTACTCCCATATCAGAGAGGTTTTTTAAAATTTATTTCATGTACAGTAGAACCTCCGTTAGCGGATACCGCTAAACAACGGACAGGTATCATCACCAAAATTGCCCTCCCATTGAAAATTCATTCTCGCTAGCAGACACCTCCAAACAAGTGCTTGACCAAAACATCAATAATTGATTTTAATATATAATTGACATTCCTGCTAGCAGACAAATAAAATGGGGTACAAGAAGAAAGTGAAAACCATAAAGCTGAAGCCAACTTCATTTATAAAAACAAAATAAGGCTTGGAAACTGCAAATTATATTCCATTCAGAAAATTGAAGTTGAAAAAAGATTATATTTTAAAAAATTTACATTTTTTTCACAATGTTTGATTGTATTTATCTAGTTGAATTTAACCTGTTTGTTAAGTTTTAAACAAAAATATAATATGTTTTAATAATATGTAAATATATTATGCTCGGAGATTTTTTTAGCTTCAACTTATATATAGCAACTTTCTGGTAGAGGATACCACTCCCTAAAGGTTACTTTGGCTCTGCAACTTGGTGTCCTTTACAGGGAGGTTCTACTGTAAACTCTTCATTGATTAGTTTTTTTAGATATTGTTAATTACCATATTTCTTTTATATAGCTGTACCTCTACTGAGTGTAAAAGTCATATATATATATAGACTGAAGTTTTGCTGAGAGAAAATTGATCAATATTGATCATATCTTCCATCAAAATAAGCACTAAAACTAAGCACCATCTATTGACCGTCTCCACAAATAAGCAGACTCAGGTCGGGGACAAAGCCACGACACCAACTCTGGCATACTGAGAAGCATCCACCTTATTGTGGTTCTCCTGAAATAAAGTCTGCCTTAGACTGATGAGGGTCATTAGCTCGAAATCATAAGTCTCTAAGTCAGTGATTCTCAACCAATGTGCCGCGGTAATTTTGTGTGCCGCGAAATTCTAAAAATGTGCCGCCGAATTTTAGTCATATGATTATGTTCACGTTTGTATTGGTTTTTCTTTTTTTATTTTTCATTTTTTTACTTTTTAAAATAACGAAATTAGCAAATTGAATGTTAGAGATGTATATTACTTATATTTTGCATAGAAATATTGATACATAATTTGAATTTTCTTGCATTCAAGTTAGCAAAAGTGTGCCGCGAAATTCTAAAATTGTGCCGCCAAATTTTCAAATCTTTAAAATAATGCCGCAACAAAAAAAAGGTTGAGAATTACTGCTCTAAGTGAATGCTTCTCAGTTTGCTAAAGCTGGTGTCGTGGTTTTGTCACCAACCTGAGTCCGCTAGGTTGCAGAGACGGTCAATAGATGGTGCTTAGTTTTAACATTCATTTTGATGGAAGAGGCCACCTTTGTTTCTACTATATTCAGTTGATTTGACTTGACCAAAAAAAACTCAAATTTTCTTAGGATTTTGAATTTACCTATTTGCCTATTATTTTTAAATACCTCCAATTTAGGGACCCCCCCCCATCTGATGAATGACTAACCATCTTTGTAAATCAAAAATGACTTCACTCTACCTAACCCAACCTATAATCACCTATAGGACAAACCACAAGTATCAATGTTTCATTTAACTCTTTCACATTGGAGCTCTCTCTCAGCAGAGCTGACTGCTACAAGGTGCATCCCCAGGTGGCGGATAGGGAAACAAACTTCAGATATGAAGGCCAGTTGTGAAACAAGCAGAATACTCTGACAAATAAGCAGTCGCAAACCAACAGCAGCATTGTTAGAAGAGGAGAAAGACCTCTTTAAAAATCTTGAGTTTAACTGATCCGGTTGATAGACCTCAGCAAGAGCCCCTTATCCAGAGATACATATATGGAGGAGCTGCATCTGTACTCATATTAGAGTTGGTAGCAAAGGTGTCTGCTTCCATGTTAGGAACACCTCAAATTACAGGCAAAGTCAGACTTTCATCAAAGTGTGCCTGGATAATGGTGGCATGATCAAGGGAAGCTGCACCCCTACACCTCATTCCATTGGAATTTGTGTATTCTTTACACAAGGAGATAAGAAACAACAACAACACATTGGAGGTTATTCTTTATTTATTATTACTCTTGATCCAAGTTGAGGATATAAAAATTTGATTTAGTCTAACCTCTGTCTGGGAATGTAGAGGAGTTTGAAAAGAAGTGGAGGTATGGCGGATCAAGTGCGTACCCTCAGCTCTCCCAATCTCCACCCGCAGAGAAGTCTGACTCCTTCTTATCCCGTCTCTACAAGAAGTTCATTGGCTAGGAGGATTCTTATTTCCTAAATTTATTTTTGTGTATTTATCTTATAAGTTGCATTGTTGTCTATTTTAAATTCTAAATAAAAATGTTCTGTACAATATTTTCTTAGAAATAATAAAATTATTTTTGGCATGAATTGTTTAGAAACCTTTATTTTATTATTCTATCTTCATGTTGAAATGTCTTTGTAGGAATTGTTTTTTTTCATTCCATATTTACATGTTTAATAGAATTTATTTAACCTTTTTTCATGTTCTGTGCCTGTCTGCAATCTTCAATTTTTAACATACTAACAGAGCATGTAGAAGTCTGAAATTTGGTACACTTGTTCAAACCTGATAACATTGCAAGTTGACAAAATATCAGAACTCTAGGTGGTCAGAGTAGTCGGCAATCGACTAATATTAATTTCAACTTTTGTGATCAAGTTTTAATATACATCAACAGACCACATAAGTATGAAATTTGGTATACTCGCTCAATGCAGCTAACAATGCAAGTTGACAAAATTCCAGACATCTGGGTAATCAGTAATTGACAATTTTTGTATTTCTTTTCAAATTTTGTGGGCAATTTTTAATATATTTCCAGACTATACATAGAAGTCTATATCCACTCACTTAATCAAACTGCACAATATATCAGACTTCTAGGTAGCTGTGATGGTCTGGAATAGAATAAAATTTGTATATATATTAAAAGGAGAATATAAGCGCAACCATTTGTGGTGTAAATAAGCAGATGTCATTCCCTAAAAATAAATCTTTAGCATAAACTAGAGATATAAATAATAAATATTGCCAGAAATATACAATCGTTTAAAATAATTTAAATACAAATTTAACCAATTTTAAAATTTAAAAATATGACATTTTATATATTCAAAATAAAATATATTTTATATATATATGCCTTTTTATTATCTAATAAAAATAAATCGGTAGTATGAACTAGAGCTATAAATAATTGTGAAGATATTTTGTCAGAAATATATAATCATTTATGATAATTAAAATAAAGAATTAACTAAACATAAAATATATTGATAAACACAGGGTAATAAGACCAAATATAAATAAATAAATAATGTGTGACGTTTCGGTAACAATGTTGTTACCTTGTGTTTACAATCTATAATTCAAATTGTATATACTTTATCTATATAATGATAAATTTGTATATTTAGAAATAAAGACTATAAAATAGTTAATAAAAAAATGTTTTTCAAAAAAAGCTTTCATTTTTTTTTTTTTGCTTATCCCTAGTACACGTGGTACAGGCCATGATAATCATGGTGGGTAGTTAGCGACTGCTTTTTACTGTAAGCGCACCACATGTCTACACATGTGAAAAGCAGTTCGACTTTGCACTTACAAATGCCAGAGCCCGGTTTGGTTACTTGCACTCGCTGGTGGGGTTAGACTTTTGCAAGAATCGGGGGCCATTGGAGCATTTTTTTTTTTAAACAGAAAAAAGTGTCCAATGCGGGAATCGAACCCGGGTCGTAGTGGTCGAAAACCAAACGGTTTAACCAGCCTTCCACTTTCATTGAAATGAACTAAAAGGAGAAAATAAATATTTCATCTCTAGCCATTAAATAATTAGATCTATACAAGTCAAAATAAAAGTGGCAGGATATGATCATAAAGAATTTCAAACTTAATGTGATTAAATATAAGGCAATGATGAACAAGTTTTTACATTTAACAAAATATTTTACCTCTTCACTCAATATATAATGATCATCCTCCTCCCCTTTTATTTTGGGTGTGGGAACAATTAAATTTATTTGTAATATTTTCTGGAAATGTTTTTTTATGATACATATTATCAAATATCATCCCTACAGACCTTGCTTCAATGATAAAAGTTATTAAATGAGAGGGCTTGGATCATCAGTTATGAACCCTCTCAGTGGTTTCACCAAATTCCCTCCAGACCGCTCTACTATTGTATTGGTTTCCTATATACCCTGCATTTATTGAGGAAGGCAGCAGGGGTGTTTAGGAAACCTATGGACATTAGCTTATAGGACTGTAGAGGTGCATACATATAATTGCAATAAATTTCATAGAGCAATGTTCATTCACAAATATTAAACACAAGGTAATAAGACCAAATCCAAATAAAAAATAAATAGTGTGACATTTCGGTAACAGCGTTGTTACCGAAACGTCACACACTATTTATTTATTTGGATTTGGTCTTATTACCTTGTGTTTATAATCTTTAATCCAAATTGTGCCTTATCAACATTCACAAATATTATTTCATATTAAGGCTATTTTTAGCAAATTACAATTAAAAATTCAATTGCCATCTATCAATAAATTTATAATAAATATTTTTTTGACAACGTGTTTCTTATATATTATCAAATATCTCTACAGACTTTACTGCAATGATAAAAGTTATTAAATGAGAGGGCTTGGCTCATCAGCAGTGAACTCTCAACGTTTTTGCTAAATTAATCATCCACTTCAGCCAAGCCCTCTCATTAAAAAAAATTGAATCATAAGAGTGTGACATTTAGAGATAATATTTGATAATATGAAACAGATTGGCAAAAAGATACAATTTTATCATTAGATATTGAATTTATAATTGTAATTAGATTTTTTTTTACTAAAAATTTAAAAAAATCACTAAAAAAGGATTCATTTTCAGCTATCAAGATTAAGTAAATAGATTTATATCGTCAAAAATAAGCCCTGCAGGGTGTATCAAGTAGGAACAAAATTAACTAACAGGTTATTTTTTACTTTCAGTTTAAAGTTAAAAATTAATATTAGCACCTCTGTCCATTTTATACAGTAGAACCTCCATGAGAGGACACTCACACTAGAGGACACCTCTCTACAAAGGACAGTTTGGCTCTGAAATTAGGTGTCCTTTACAGGGAGGTTTTATTGTATATTGTCTCGTATATGAGCCTTCAAAACACCTACAACCTCCGCCAATAGATGACGCTTTCGCCTATTTCCGGTCTGGAAATAATGTGGGAATCGCTGATTGCTGTGGTCCTGTTTTCTGGGGCTAATGAATGTAAATATCCGTTGATTAATATTCGAGTTATTTTGTAATGTGGTTTAAAGAAGACAATAAAAAAGAGGAGTGTTAGAAGTCTTGATGCTGGTTGCTGTCATGACTCTCTCGCCAACACCACAGTCACTACTCTTCTGGTAAGTCTCTCGTGTCCCCCACCATTGGTAAGGCCGAGAGATACTGCCAGAGGAAAGGAGATCCACTTGAGTAGTGGTTCTCGGAGGTCTTTGGGCGGTCTGCAGGGTAGAGCTGCAGAGGAGAGCAATGGAGTCCGGGGCAGGTGATCCACAACAGAGGAAGCTGCGTAGTCGCAAAGAACCAGAGGGGTCAAGCACGACAATGTATTTTTAGCTATAAAAATATTCAATATGTTGCATTCCACACACACAGCTCCAGTTCAAAAATAACTATAAGGTGCCACTCAAAAAGAGCAAACCAGGTTATGATACTTACATTAAGGAATATGCACAGGTTCATCTCATTTACAGTGATTTCACATATTTAAAAGGCCTTGTGGTGCAAAATCCTAGGTTCCATATATATTTTTTTCAAAGTTGGGCTGGTTTCCCTACTTTATTTTGTTCCAACTACATTTTCTTTTTTTTTTTCTTCTTCCTTTTTTCTCAATTGATAGAGTAATTATTTTGGTTTGGGATTCCTTTTTTTTTTTGTTTCTTGTTTGTAATGTTGAGCTTCTTTTAAGGTTATGTTTACAAGTTTTCTGAAGAAGAGAGTTGAATGATTGTCTTATTATGAAGTTGTTTTTATCTTTAGATCCTTTCTAATGATGCTGCCTCCTGACAAACGATGGTGCCCCTATTATTTTATTGATTTGGTTTTTAAGGCAGCTTTAAAAATTTTCAGCATAGTTTTATTTGCAGTTATGAAGACCAGGTGACCATAAGTACGAATTAGTCTTATAATGGATGTGTAGATTGTTCTCTTGCAATGTAAGTACAGCTTGCTTTTGCTTCCTAATAGCATCACTAGCCTGTGCTGTGTTGCCTTTGAAAGGTTTATTCTGTTCTAAATGTATTTCTGGAAGGTCATATATTTGTCAAGCGTCATGCTTAGGTAGCAGACGCTGTACTTCCATTTTATTAGTTCATCAGAAACTTAGTTTCTGTCTTAAAAAAATAATTAGATTTCAGTGCAACCCATCATTCGTCACACCAAATATTAACCAACACCAGCGCTTCTTGGAGTTTCAGATAAATTGTGTCAAAATCATAGGCTGAAAGCTATGTGGCGACATCGTCTTCATATAGATCCAGTGATATTATTTTCCGGGCAGGGGTAATAATTCATGTATGTGCTGAAGTAGGTGGAACCGAAAACTGATCCTTGAGAAACCCTGGCTAGTATTTTTCTTTGAGTCGAGACAAAACATCTTTAAAACCTTCACTCTTAAGTTCCTGCCAAAGAAATAACTCCGTATTATTTTGATGATGTCTCTGAAAAAGTTCTTTTTTTGATATTTTGTATAAAAGGTCCTTGTGCCAAACTTTGTCAAATGCTTTGGAGATGTGAAAGAGGATCCCTCCTGTTAATTGCCATAATTCCATGGTCTTTCCGATTTTCTCTGTAATGACTATTATGATGAAGAGTGGAGTGCTTCAACTGGAATCCAAATTGTTCTGGTTTTCGAAAATATTTTCATTCAGTGCTCTTATTCTTTCAAGGATGATCCTTTCAATTAATTTTGAGGTGGCAGGCAGAAGTGAAATGGGCCTATAGCTTACTGGGTATGGGACAGATAATTGAGGTTTTAAAATTGTTTCGGAAGTGCTCAAGCCTTAAGGAGGCATTAAAGGTTTTAGTAATTTAAGGAAATGGGGGTAATAATTTTAGGGCTTCATTTGGAATCTCATCGATGCCTAGAACTTTTTTGTTAGGGAAGGTGTCAATATTATTGTCTTTATTTCTCCTATGTTAGTGGGTTCTAGTCTTATTTCATTGTTTGTTTGGGAATGTAGGTTGGCATCCTTAATTAAAGAACTGTTATTTTTCAGAATTAGGTAGGGAATTAGAACTGAACTGTTCTTCATAACTATTTGCTAGTTTTAGCTGCCTTGTCCGCTGTTAGGTTAGGCTTTTTTTTTCTAAAGAATGATTTATTTCTTAGGACTTGTGAGCTGTTTTATAGCCTTCCATATTGTTTGAACAGACACGTCCAGGTTTTCTATTTTAGGTTCCCCAGTTGGAGTTGTCATGCTCCCTGGTTAGTTTTTCAATTCTCTTTGTTTTGAGAGGTAGGGTTATTTGTCATGGGGGGGGGTCTCCAGTTTTTTTCCCTAGGTCTGTTGGCAGTAAGCAGCAGGCTGACCTCTTGAGACAGCAGTGTTTGCTCGGAGTACACCACGTAGCTTTGTTCTTCTACCTACCGGCATGAGTTCTTCATCCCTATATATCCCGGAGTATATCTTTCCAGAATGGTCATGGTTGGTCAGCCAATCAGAAAGCCGCCAGCATAAAGCCTTGCGCAATCACTTTAGATTGGCCAATCAGTTGTTCTCCGATTTTTCTACATTATTCTTGAACGTTCTGAAACCATCTATTCTGAAATGTGCTTTTTATTCTACGTAATACTGCTCCTTCTTAAGACTGATCGTCCCGAACAGTCCATTGTTCTGGAACAGTACCCCTGATGGGTGCTAACCGGTTGTAGTGCCCATTTTGGGTTTAGATGTCTGGGTTTCTGAATTCGATAGATGACATCGGGCAGCTTCGTGCTTCATGGCTTGGACAAGGGTTTCTTGTAGAGTAGTCACACTTGAAAGTCTGGCAAACCTTTGGGTCTCAGGGTCTCTGATGGCATCAATAAACTGTTATTGGGCCAAAAATTCTTGTGTTTCAGGTGGGCACGTTGGAAAGGCTAGTCTTGCTAGGCATCGAATGTCGTTGGCCAAATCCTGCAAACTTTCTTCCTAATCATGTAGTCTATTCTTGAACTTTACCACATGAAGCTGTTGGTAATGTTCTTTTCCATATTGGGACTCCAACGCGTTAATCAGGGCGTTGAATTCTAGACAAAGTTGTTCCTGAATCATCTGGAAAACTCCACTGCAGGTCCACGAAGTGCAGCAGCCAAAAAGCTTGCTTTATCTCTATCGTTCCATCCATTCGCTTGGGCAACCACATCAAACTGGGTTTTGAAGGAGGTCCATAATGATTGCCCATTAAAGGTGGGAATAACAGGCCTCCCAGAATTGTTATTTTCTTGCTGGAAAACCAGAGTTCATGGATGGCCCGTTTCCACAGCAGCAAGTCTCTCTTCTAAGTCTTTCTTTCATTTCTTCTTCAGAGGAGATTTCATCTTCTAAGCATTGGAACTTAAGCGCCAAGCGCTTGATGTTGAGCTTGAAGAGCTTCACGAGTGTCTTTGTTTTGAGCCTGCATAGCCTGGTTTTGAGCTTGAATAGATTTACGAGTTTCTCGGTTTTGAGCTTAAAGAGCTTACCAATTCTTGATTTTGAGCCTGCATAGCCTGGTTTTGAGCTTGAATAGCTTGGGCAGCTTTCAATATTTCTTCCATTTTTTCTGGTAAGTACCATCAACTGTTCAGGCTTCATCTAAAGATCCCACTTCTGACACCAAATTGTTGCGTTGTTGGTTGGCAAAGAATCACTTCCGTGGGTACAAAGGATCTTTAGGACTTTATTTAAGCCTAATCAATAAAAAAAAATACAGAAGAATGAAAAATAAAAGAAGAAGAAAAAAAAAAAAAACAGCAGTTACAAACCCACCGACTGCAGCACAGTGAGGAAAGCAGGAGCAGAACAGGAGACAGAAGTTGGTAGAACCTTCTAGAATCTTCCACGAAGTACACCGGCGTCGGCAGTAAGCAGCAGTCCGACCTCTTGAGACAGCAGCTAGCGTTTGCTTGGAGTATCCCACGTAGCTTCGTTTTTCTACCTACCGGCATGAGTTCCTCAACCCTATATATCCCGGAGTAGATATTTCCAGAACGGCCATGGTTGGTCAGCCAATGAGAAACCCGCCTGCACTAAGCCTTGCGCAATCGCTTTAGATTGGCCAATCAGTTATTCTCCGATTTTTATACATTATTCTTGAACGTTCTGAAACATTCAATTCTGGAATATGATTTCTATTTTACGTAACAATACTGTCCCTTTTTATGATAGTGAAAGAGGAACACTAAAAAATTGCCAATCATGTTGAAACGAGGAATTTCTGGTTGAAAATTGGAATTTCAAACTGAACGTTGGTATAAAACATTTGCCTTTTTCAAACTGTCTAAAATTGACTTTGTATCCATATCAATATAAAGTTGAAGGTGGAGAATAGTTTTTGCGATGCCAACATACAATAATCTTTAAAGCCATGGCGCTTTCCTGCTATAATACCCTTTTGGTTTCCAAAAATTTATTATACATGTCTTGCAACACCCTGTTGCGCAAATTCTTGCTGTTAATTCATTTTGTAATCTCCTGCAGCTAGAGTGATTATGTAGCTGCCGTCTCATCGGAATGTTAGGGACGTTTTTAATCAGACCTAGCACGCATCGCAGTGGACAGGCACGCGATAATCCCTTTAGAAGCCTGCGTATTTCTCCTTTATAGTTTCGCATGATATCATTTTTTTTTATCATCCCAATAGTCCCATTTGCGTTTTAACCCATAATTTTGTTAATATATGGCTTTAATGACTTCTAGGTATTGCAATTTCAATATTGCATATTGGTATGCAGTTGTATTTTTAAAAACAAAAATAGCCATATCCTGGCCGCTCACATGAACTTTTTTTAGATGGCAGAGCGTCATCTAGTGAAATAGAAATAAACTAAACGTTGTTTTTAACCTGTTCCCTGATATTTGGTCAACTCATTTTCTTGATAAATCAAGAAAAGTCAACCACGGGCTGTTGGCCCTCGTCATCGGGGTGCAGGTTGTACCTCTACGACCAAAAGTAAAGAGGTAACGCTATAATGTGAGGTGGTCTTAACTGTAAGGGTCGTAGTTAATTCCTAGAAAGACTAAATTAGACTTCCTCGTTGTCTTCTAATTATTATATATAGCCTACACGCGTATCTCTGGCCTTGGTGAACTCAGAACGGCCAGGTGGCGTCATTCACAACTTTGTTAGAGTGAAGAGAGTACAGACATAAATTGTATTCAATTGTAAGGCCTAAACAAAATACAATCGTACGATTAAAAAGTAACCGAAATTTTAAAAATAAAAAATATTCAAAGGTTGAATCATTTTGTCCATATAAATTTTCAAAATAGGACCCTTCACTATTTCACGTTTTTCTCAGTGGTCAAAGAGCTCTTTAAAAGCAGTTTCATAATCCGTTTTCCTGAGATTGTTTATTTAAGCTGTCCCATTTTCAATAACCTTTTTAGATGACGAAAAGCGTATTCATTTTAGCGCAAGTTTGAGCTCAGTAAAATAAATATATATCAAATAGAAAGAGGTTTGGAAATAAGGAGGATGTGATAAAAAGAGTCACTGAATGTTTAGCTAAATAATCCATAACCAAGATGGCTTTATGGACAGGGGCGTTGTCATGAAGCAACTTCCATTGTTGAGACTGAAAGCACTGGTTCCTTTTCCTTCGTATTGAATCTCTAAGGCGCACAAGTATTTATTTATAAGTTCCCTCTGAAAAAAACAACAACAACATAATATACAACTCTTTGGTAGTAACAAACAAAAAACAATGAGCCTGACTTTTCTTTTTGATCGGTCAAGACGAACTTTTTTTCTTCCAAAGAGAACTAGGAATATGTCATTTAAGAGATTGTTCCTTTGTTTGTATATCATAAAGATAGCATCAAGTTTAATCTCCAGTTATTATTTTTTTTAAATCACTACACACATTTCTAATATGTTCTGTTTTTGTCCTACGGTTATATATTGTGGAACAAAGTAACCACAAATTATTTCTTGTTTAAATGTTCATGATCAATGCTTTGGCAGCTTCCATATTAAATTCCAACTATTTCGGCCATCATTTCAATAGTTATTTCTCTATCAGCCTGAATTAAATCACTAACCTGCTGGATGTTGTGCTCCGTCGTCGAAGTTGAGGGGCCCTCTGACCATGGATCATCCTCGATACTCTGACGGCCATCTTTAATATATTGTACCATACACCTCCTTTTAACAATTTTAATGTCTCAGATATCTATCAAATATCTTGATGAAACCTCTCAACCATGCTCATCGCTAACTATACCAAGATTGTCGGGAAAGAAATATAGATGTGAATGCAGGAAATGGATCTTGAGAGACATATTACATCCCAGTGTTTTGAAGAAAAGTAATAGTTCTTTAACTAAGTCAATGTGTGTGTAGTTTTCGGCCTTAGCATTTCCCAAAAAGTTCTTCCAAACGTTTCTAAAAGAATTCCATGCTGCTGCTTCAACTTCATTTAAGCTATCTTCAAATTCCAATCCTTCAGCAATCGGAGGTCTAACAAAAATTCCTTCTTTAATTATCGTATCATATCACTTGGTAATTCACAATACCTTTCCTTATTTATAGAAACGTTTATTTCAAGAGTGTATATGAAAAGCAGCCTTAACATTTTCCAAAAAGTTCTTCCAAACGTTTCTAAAAGAATTTCATGCTGCTGGTTCAACTTCTTTCAAGCTATCTTCAAATTCCTATCCTGTAGAAATTCTCGAATCTGAGGTCCAACGGAAATGTCTTCTTTAATATCAACATCACCTTTTCGCATAAGGGAAATTCTGCTTCAAATAGGCAAATTTAGCAGCATTTGGATTCATTTCCATGAAAAAGTTCTTCATTAATCCTAGTTTAATATGATGTTAAGGAAATATTTTTTCAGTTTGGCCAATGGAAAATGCGCAATATTTTAAAGTCCTGGAGAAAGGGTTTTACTGTTTGGCCAGTTATTTTTTATATAATGCCTTTCCTTGTCTCTACTAACCCACTCACACAGAAGACAACAATTTTTTCTATATCCAAGCTGTAAGCCAAGCAAGAGAGCAATGACTTTCAGGTCACCACAAATTTTACAGTTGTGTCTGTCGTACTCTACCTTGTTCAAAGGCAATTTTATGCTTTCGTAACTCTCTTTCATGTTAAATGCGCGTGCTATTGGCACCGATGTGAACTTTTTACCTTTGTGAAAGAGAACAGCTTTCAAACTAACTTTAGACGAATCAATGAATGAGCTCCACTCTTCTGTATTATTTTCACGATCAAGCGCATCCATTAGACTAACAACATAATTGCAATACTCTAAGTCATTTTGATGCGAACGGAAAGTCTTGAAATCCAGCTTGTTGTTTGCGAAAAAAGTGTACTTTTGTGTCTTTATGCAGCAGATTCCAAGCTTTCAATCTAAACCTTAAAGCTAAAAGTTCACTCTGTTTTTTGGATAAATGCAAATTACGTACGAGGTCATTCAAATTTCCTTTAGTTAATAAATGAGGTTAGGATGAAATAAGTGCTTTAAAATTTGTGTCATCCGACTCTTGCTCATGACTATTTGAATCATCGTGAACAAATGTAACATTTACGGGAGGCTGTGACACAGGTAAATCATCGCTATGAGAAACTGGCCTCATAGCAGATGGCAAATCTGGATATTTAATGGTATGTTTTGATTTAGATGTAATACCTGTAGTTTTTGTCAAACAAAAATTATAGTTTGAATAATGGTCTTTTGATTTCTTCCACACTATTGGGACCGCAAAAGGCTAATGGGCTTTACCTTTAATCCCCCTGTAAGAGGCCGAGCACAAGCTTGACAACAATGTTGAGGGGCCCAAGTCTTATTTGTGTAGTCACACACTTTACATCCAATACTTTTTATGAGCTGTGTAAAATTTCGCCTTTGAGATTTGAATGTTAATTTTCCACGCATTATTCACGCAACTCCTTGGCATATTGGCACCGTCTTGTTTACAAGATCTATAAAAACAATTTCATAGAATACGAAACCTATTCAGTTGTTGCAAAATATAAGTGATATTCAAACTACGCTCGAGTCATATATGGAAGGTGATATTCGACAATTGATTGGTGCAATCTCGAATAAAATGGATAACTGGGGGGATAAATTAGAGACAAGATTACTTTCTATAGAGCAAGGAGTTGAGAAATTAAATCGACGTATACAACAACTGGAGAATACTATGGAAAACACGGTAAAATCTGTCTCGAAGAATTCTGAAAGAATCCAAGAAATTGAGAAAAGAATTGATTTCACGGAGATGAAAATGAGAGAAAGTAATTCAATTTTTTACGGAGTCGAAAAGAAAGAAAATGAAACAAGCGATGAATCTCTCTCAAAAATAAAACAGATAATTACGGATAATATGCAAATCTCCGAGAATATTGTCACGGTAGTGATAACGAGTATAACAAGAGTTTAAGTAAAAATAATTTATTTATAAAAATGCAAACTATTTCTAAAAATTTACTTACAAGTAATAATATACAAGCATGGTAAGGGGTGATGACTATGCAAATATTTATGATGATATACCACAGAATATTTAAAATAATTATTCAATGACATTGCCCCCTTCCTAGATGAACAGCGTCCCGCTGTAATTATCACTTGAACAGATCAGCTTGGTCCTCAGGGTCATGGTAGGGTTTCATTCTCAGTACATGGACCAGGTCTCTTGTTTGGCGTCTCCTGGTTGGTTGGTCCACAGGTTCAACTCCGAAGGTCACGTCAGAGAGTTTCCGAGTAACCCTATATGGCCCGAAGTACCTTTTCATCAGTTTTTCTGAGAGTCCCACCTTTCTTATCGCGATGAAAATCCATACCAGGTCACCGACGTTGTAATCCATTGCCTCGTGCTTTGAGTCATATCTGGCCTTGTCCTTTTCTTGGGCTTTCAAGGTTTCTAATCTTGCTAGCTGCCTAGTCTCTTCGACTCGCGAGGCAATCTTCTGACTGTAATCCTCTTGGAGATCTTCATGCGGATTTGGGAAAAGAGTGTCTACAGTTGTTTCGGCTTCGCGTCCATGAATCAATTTAAAAGGGGTAAAACCTGTCGTATCTTGTTTTGCCGTGTTGTAGGCGAACGTGACGTAGGGCAGGATTACGTCCCAGTCCTTCTGTTCAACACTTACATACATAGCGATCATGTTAGCTAAGGTTTTTGTTTAACCTCTCCGTCAGTCCATTCGTCTGGGGATGATACGCTGTCGTGAACCGATGTATCGACGAGCATTGATTTGTGAGTTCCGCAATCAACTTGGATTGGAATACTTGTCCTCGGTCCGTGATGATTTCTCTGGGGGCTCCGTGATTGAGAACAACATCTTCCATTAAGAACTTGGCTGCTTCTTTTGCTTCTCCTGTGGGTAAGGCTTTAGTAACGGCAAATCGAGTAAGATAGTCAGTACAGACTATGATCTATTTGTTACCAGTATCAGACTTGGGAAATCTTCCAAGGAGGTCCATTTCAACTCTCTGAAAAGGGGAGGTTGCAGGAGGTATGGCCTTAAGTAGTCCGGGTGGCTTTTGAGTTGATTGTTTCTTTCTTTGGCACTCTTTACAATGAGCGACATACTTCCGTATGTCCCGGAGAAGTCCTGGCCAGAAATATTTGTTTTTAACTCTCTCATATGTCTTCGAAAATCCAAGATGACCTGCTGTGGGAGAGTCGTGTAAACTTTTCAGTAGTTCTAAGCGTAAGTGCTTGGGAATAACTAAAAGGTGTTGGTTTCCCAGTGGGTCGAAATTCTTTTTGTATAAGGTTCCTTTTACCATTTCATATCCTTTCGATTCGGCACCAAATCTTTCTGTTTCCTCTATCAATTTACTAATTTTAGGGTCTTTTCTTTGTTCAGCCTCGAAGCACGTCAGAGCAGTTATTGAGGGTATATCATCATCCTCATCATTGTATGCTTCTTCCGATTCAAGTTGGAGAGGATTTCGAGAAAGACAGTCGGCATCTTGGTGTTTGCGTCCACTTTTATAAACAACCGTTACATTGTATTCTTGGAGTTTTAAAGCCCATCTTGCTAGTCTTCCTGTCGGGTCCTTCAGGTTAAATAACCAGCAAAGAGCGTGGTGGTCAGTGACGATGTCAAACTCACGACCAAAAAGGTACGGTCGAAATTTGTTGATGGGCCATTTTGCGGCCAAGCATTCTCTTTCCGTTGTTGGGTAATTCTTCTCCGCCTTAGATAAAGTTATTGAAGCATAACCAACTGGCCGCTCTTTCCCATCGTTGATCTGTACGAGGACAGCTCCAATTCCATACCCGCTGGCGTCAGTATGGAGCTCGGTTGGCAGTTGTTCTTCGAAATAGGCAAGAACAGGTTCAGACATCAATGCTTTTTTCAAGGAATCCAAAGCATCCTGTTGGTCAGAGTTCCACGTGAATTTATTATCTTTTTTGAGGACTTCATGTAGAGGAGCAGCTTTCTCAGCAAAATTTTCGATAAATCTACGATAATAGGAACATAGGCCAATGAAGCTTCTCACATCTGTTATAGATTTTGGGGTCGGAAACTTGGCGATAGCTTCAATCTTTTCTGGATCGGGATAAATACCTTTACTATCGACGAGGTGTCCAAACACTCTTATTCGTTTGGTTCCGAAAAGGCACTTTTTTGGGTTGAGGCGTAGCTCGGCTTTGTCGAGACATTGTAGTATGATTTCAAGCCGGTGTAAATGTTCGTTGAACGATTTAGAATACACCCCGATGTCGTCTAAATAACAGAGGGCCATCGTCCATTTCAGGCCTTTCAATATCTTGTCCATCATGCGCTCGAATGTTGCAGGGGCATTGCACAGGCCAAAGGGCATGACTAGGAATTCGTAGAGTCCGTCAGGGGTAATAAAGGCAGTTTTTTCTCTATCTGCTTCGTCGACTTCTATTTGCCAATATAGTAGGTAAGGGGGTAGGTAGTGGGTAAACGTCTTTTTTTAGTAACTTTGTTTAGTCGTCTGTAATCCACACAGAAACGCCAGTTACCATCCTTCTTCACTAAAATAACCGGCGATGACCATGGACTTTCTGAATGACGTATAATCCCGGCGTCTAGCATTTTGTCCACTTCCGTTTGGATTGCTTGGCGTTCTGTAGGGGAGATTCGATATGGTCTATGCTTAATAGGCTGATGGTTTCCAGTTTCAATTTTATGTTTGGTTACTGAAGTTTGCTTTACTGGTTCATTATTTTTATCTAATATTTTTATCATATCGTTTTAAAATTGATAAGATTTGAGACTGCTGCTCTTCTGATAAATCATCACTAATTAAATTTCGTAAAAATTTAAAGTCACTTTTATCAGCATGACTGGCATGATTCGCATTTTCACCTCCTTATTAAATTCAGAACATTCTGAAATAGCCGTCAAGTTATTTTCTTCATCCCTTTGAATTTTTCCCAGGCACATTCCCTTAGGGACATTTGAGCTGTGGTGCTAGAATTTACGATCCAAGGTTTTCTTTTATTATGGGAAAGCCTGAATAATGCACAGGGAAGTGTTAACCCTTTTCCTATTAATACCTTTTTCGAAGGTTCAAAAAGTACCTGATTTTGCCCAGTAAGCTCTTCACACTCATAACATTTATTAGTTTGGTAGATTCGGCTGGGATTACGACGCTTCTGCTAGCCACAACTTTTCCCATGGAAGCTGGTGAATTTAGTACATCTTTGGCCTCTTCCAATCTGATTTCGGCGCGTCCACAATCAATCACGGCATTTGATTTCTCTAGGAAATCCCATCCGAGGATAATACTTGGATTACTATTAGGGAGGACGATAAATTAAAGCGGCTGTTCCAATCCATTGATGTTCAAGCTGATTGTGCATCGGCCGATCGATGTAACATTCTTGCCATCAGCAACTTTCAGAGTCATTCCGCTATCTTTGAACATGGTCTTTTTTAATTGTCGTCTCAATCCATCAGAGATAACTGAAAAAGAGGAACCTGAATCGACCAGAGCAATGTCATCAATGATGATTTCGACATAATTTTGTTGTAATTTAGCGGCTGTCGACGATGGAGGGTTTTTCACACCCGCGGCTTCCCCCTCGAAAAAAGACGCGAAGCTTAGTTTTTTCTAGATTGTAGCGGCGTGGGGATTGGCTTATATGGCAGCCTGGGGAAATGGACTGGCGTCTTGGAGATCTTCCTCTGTTTGGATACGGCGATTGTCTGCGGTAGATTTGGCTTCTTATGGCTTGGTGGTTACCCATTCGAGGTTCTTGGGTGCTTGGTGCATGTCCTTCGGGTATCTGCGTCCATTTTTGGCGTTCTCTACAATATCGCTTAACGTGGCCTGGGCGGCCGCAATTAAAACATATTGGAATGTTGTCATGCGTCCTCCATTCATCCGTTCTTCGTTGTGGTGGCGTCTGGTTATATATGGGTGTTTGGGTAGGGTACTGACGTCGTGGAACCTGGTTGAATGTACGTGTTTGGTTGGGGTACGACTGTCGTGGCGGAGGCCTTTGAATAGGCTTCGAAATTGCAGCTACGTTTTTTTCAATCTCTTCTCGGATAATTTCTTTCAGAGAAGATGGTTCAGGGGTAGTTGACTGCGGATTTAGTGCGCGATGAACTTCTTCATGCACGATGCGTCGGATTAAGTCTTCCATTGATTCAGAGTCTGCTGAATCGATGGCGGCAACATTCGGTAGTCTGTCGAATACTACACGTTTATTTACACGTTTTTTATTTGAAGCCTCGATTTTTCGGCACCATTTGATGAACTCATCGATAGTTGCGATGTCTAAAATGATGATTGACTGATATATCTCCTCCGATATTCCTTTCGTCAAGTGTGCGACTATTTCATTTTCCATCATAGCCGGATTCACTTCTTTGCACAGATGGAGAACATCTTGAATGTAGGAATCACTGGTCTCCTCCTACCCCTGAGCTCGAGTTTTGAGGTTCTCTGCGAGCTGATCTTTTTGGGTGACATGATGTCCGAAGTTCTGAGAAAACATTTTCACAAAAATATCCCATGAATTAATTTTCTCTTCAACATTTTCGTACCATCTGTGCGCTGTTCCTTGGAGGAAAAAATAAACATTTGCGAGGCACATTGAATCATCCCAGCAGTTGTAGCGAGCGACGCGATGGAATTCTTTCAACCATTTTTCTGGATTCTGGTTGCGTTCTCCAGTAAAAATAGAAGGGTTTCTAAAAGGTTGAAAGTGGTACTCACCCATTTTTGTCTGTGTCTCTTGCTTGACCATAGCGATGTTTTCTTCAGGTTCTAGTCCTTGTAGTCTTCGGCTTCTTCTAACGGCTTGGGCGTCGAGGGAATATTCCAGCTTCTCCACCAGTTGTCACGGTAGTGATAATGAGCATAACAAAAGTTCAAGTAAAAATAATTTATTTATAAAAATGCAAACTATTTCTAAAAATTTATTTACAAGTAATAATATACAAGCATGGTAAGGGGTGATGACTATGCAAATATTCATGATGATATACCACAGAATATTTAAAATAATTATTCAGTGACAATATTAACATCCTTAAATGTGTGTGTCATCGATTGTCTAAAAGGCCGAGCGCACCCCTACTGGTGGAAATACCCAAATATAAAGACAGAATAAAATTATTTAGGAATGCATTCAAGCTTAAGGAATTAGGGATTTACATAAATAAGGATTACACCTTAAAAGTTAGAGAACAGCGTCGATTGTTGATTAATAAGAGAAAATAACTCTTGGCTAAAGGAATCTTATCTAAACTTCGAGATATCAAGTTGATTGTGGGAAGTATTGTTTACCAAGTGATGAATGATAAGATTATAAGTTCAGAAGGAACTGAGATATAGCAAACACACAGAAAGGAACTGGAAGGATCACATAATATCTCTTTTTACAGGCAAGAAAATATCACCATCAACCACATATAGCTAATAGGAATGGAAAACTAAACTACTCGATTTAACAACTATTAAAACTTGGTCACAATTATGTAAATATTATGTATTGGAATTTTTCCAATTTACGTTTTCCCTTTCATTAATTATTTAAAGCAGTTTGAAATATTTTCTATAACGGAAACTTAGTGCCAATTTGTTCTAAAACTCGAGATCGAGAATATCCAGGTTTACCAATCACTTGCCAGAAAAATCTCGGGTCAGGGAAGAAGCTCTGAAGGCATCATTGCAGGAATTTATAACAAAAATACACAAATACTGGAAAATGTTGAAAACTAATTGGATTTCGGTTACTTTAAATGAACCCAAACATAGATTCATTGCTGACTTTATAACTTTTACGTATCTACCTCCTAACGAACTCCAACTAGAGAATATATATATTACGATCAAGATACACAATGGACTGGAAATAATTTATATGGTGAACTAAACATTCGCACCAACCACCTTGGAGACTTTCTTAACCTGCTGGATATCTCAACTTCATTGTCGCGTAATCTTTCCTCAAGAGATATAATAACATCTACCCATGATAATATTCTAGTTCCCCAGCAACCCCTTTCTTGCTTCTCTCTCCCTTGAAAAATTGTAAATAGCATTGCTAATTATTGTAACTATTGCTGTTATTCCTGTATATACCCTCTTCTACTTGGAGAAGTTGTATAAGACCAAAGGGTCATAACAGGGACTTTTGTTGTTGTTAATACTGCTATTCTTGTATGTACCTTACATTTCTGTGCTTGGAGAATCCGTGTAAGGCTGAATTGTCTTAATAAAGCTTTTTGTTGTTGTTGTAATATAAGTGATGTTCTTTTTTCATAGAATAAATCTGACATCTCTACTACAATGCAGACCAATCGTTGGTTTACGTATCAACCGCTAGCTAATGTAATGAAGTTAAGCAGAAAAAGCCTACGTAACATTGTTTGCATTTATTACTGCGTGTTTATCACTATACGAAAAAAGTTTGTTACTCAGAAACCTTGATTGATAAAAAAAACTAATGGTATATATGGAAACAGACCAGAATGTCTTAATAAAATCATATATTGTTTCTTTTGGGGAAAAAAAAAATTGTAGGCCAAAAGAAATTTGCAGATGTAAGCCATTTGGCTGAATTTATGTAAACTATTTCAGCTCCCAGATATTCTACTATTTGAATTTTGGAATTTCAATTTGGATTTTAAAGCTTTCCCACTATAGAATGGGTTATTTTGAGGCAAATGTCTTGGGTTCGCCTTGGAAAAGATGTTGCGGAAATAATTCAAATATTCAATCCTGATGGGGAGTTTTGGCAAATCAGCGATTGTGAAAAAGTTACTCTGTCAAATATTGTGCTAAAAATTACATAGATTATTCATGGCTTGGAAACTTATCAGTAATGGAGAAAAATGGTTTTGAAATGGTTCTGTATAAAATAATTACACTATCTTTGGCAAAAAAAGTTGGTTATACAAGGCTGGTACAATAAAAAAAAATATATTAGATCGTCTTGACATTCCGAGTATCAATTTAGAAAATATTAGAGTTCCGAGAAGGCAATCCAAATAGGAAAGTCTTGTATGTAAACCTTCTATCGTTGAATTACATTTTAATGCGAACGAGATAAAGGATAAACTTTATAAAATGAAATCTCCAAAAATAACAATATTAGCAAAATATTTTGAGATTCTATTGTTGAAAGGAAAACTATATATAAAACATTTTTAGTTCTTAAAATGTATTTAATACTTTTCAATTCACCTCAATGAAATAATGTTTTTATTTTCCCTTCTGTTAACCATGAAGAATTTCAAATTGCAGCGCTTTGTGGGGGAAAAAAAAAACAGAAACTCGTTATTTTATTTTTTTATTTGAAACTCTTAAAAACTTTTCATTGTAACCCACTTACCCATAAATTTACCCATGTAATAGCAATTTTGTGTATGTATGTTCAGTGTTAAGAGAAATAATAAACATGACTAACAAATAAATATAAAAAGTTTTTAAAGAGTTTATTTTTATTCAAAAGGGGGAAAGGCCAAGATTTAACGCGATCGCTCTTCATCAAGCCAATGATTCCTCAAAGAGACATGCAACATACATATATCAGGGTGTCCCATAAATAATGGCCGTTTTTGGAAACACATTTTTAAAATGAAAAAAAAAAAAAATACATGAATAATTTGGCAACACATGCCTATTATATATTGTTCTAAATCTTACAGGACGCGCATTCACGTGCAGTCATTCTTTCGAAAATTTCACGAATAATAAAAATCTATAATTTAAAATATTGAGCAAAGGAACCTAAAAATTTGCGCCTTATTTTGATTCACGAATTTAAACTTGGACGTTCGGCCTCCCAGGCAACCAAAATTTATTGAGGCCTGGGGAGAAGCTTATTCTTCCGAAAGAACCACAAGAAGATGGTTTCAGAAATTTAAATTTGGCGATTTCGGACTTGAAGATCAAGATGGTCGTGGTCGTCGGTCAACCTTCAAAAATGAAGATCTAAGTCTCATATTGAATCCAATTATACCCAAACAGTGTGTGAGGGAAGTGCAGAGCTTAATGCTTAAAAATCAACCATTGCTAGACATCTTCACCAAATTGGCAAAACAAAAAAATGCCACAATGGGTACCGCACGATTTGAGTGATGCTCAGAGACGTCTAAAAATTGCAATTCTTTGTTGGCTCGCTACAATTTACTCCTTTTTTTAAAAACAAATTGTGAACGGATGCGCAGCAAGAATCGTCGGCTCCAGCTAAGTACTTTCTATCTTTGTATTTTTATCTTTTTTCTAACTTTAATACTTAAACACTTAAAGTAAACTAAGATAGCAACTTAAATTAACTTTGAAAATAGGAAAAGGGGTGATAAATGATGAAATCCTTATATATATATTATATTATATTATATTATTATATTATATTATATTATATATATATATATATATATATATATGTAGTAATCCCGAGGTGGAATGTGCTGGGCAGTCGTGGTAGTGGGTGCGTGATGGGATTCCCGCACTGGGACAGCAAGAGACAGAGGCAGGTCTAGGTGGTAACTCCAAGAAGTAGAGGTAGACCACGGACGAAGGTAGTCGGACCATGGACGTCACGGATGCCCTAAGTCTACATCGCGGATAGGGGTGAGAAGTCTGACTGACCGTATAACAGCGTCGCTCTGAAACAACTGAAACACAACTCCCTTTTGTCCCATTTCTGGGCTCCTTATATACTCAGACTCTGGCATGTGGTGGCGCGTTTTGATTGGCCCCCAGAAAACACGCCACCTGTCAAGCGTTGATTAATTATTACGTCTGGCCACCTGTTGACGGGGTAATCGAACTCATTATCATAAACACGTGTTCGTCTGGTCTTTGTCGTCTGGACTACCTCTACTCCTTTTGTTTTATTTGTCACTTCTATTATTCGATACATATTTTTATATACAGATATGGGGTTATAACAAATATTAGAATAAGGCTGTGAACTATATTACTCAAAATATACTACATATATATCTATATCTATATCTATATTATATTATATTATATTATATTTATATTTATATATATGTCATAATTTGTATATAATTATATGCACCCCCGACCCACTATGCATGTACAATGTATGATTTTCAAAGATTTAATAAAGAATGAGGTAACTGGAGGAAAGAAAGTAGCAACAAGACATAGGAAGCAGGCTAAAAGCGGGCACCAGTATAAATAACTTGTACAGTCAATACTTCCTGGCAAGCCCGGACGTATCTAGTATCCGCAGAAGTTATATTAGTATAGAGACGCCCAATATTTCCGGACAAGACCGGACGTATTTGATAACGCGGAAGTAAATAGAGTCGAACTAACACCCGATACTTCCTATCAGGCCGGGCATATCTTTCACCAAAGAAAGCCGCCGGTCCAATTAGGAAGGAATAACTAAATAGGTCAACCAATAGAAAAACGGGCACGTTCCATCCTTCGACCAATGGGAAGGAAGACAACTCGTGGTGTTAAATCGAAAGACAAGAATTGCCAGTAGTGACTTGGCTCCCACCGAGTTCGGATCAGTAGTGATTTGGCTTCCAACAAGGTGACATCTGCTCTAGACCTCTCTCCCTCTGCTCATCCCACAGCTAAGTTCAATCACCGCCATGTGATCAGATAATTAACAATCAAACCCGCTCCGCTCTTCTCAAGCTTTCTTTCCTCCAACCCAGTTGCCTTTTATTTTCAAACCCCATCACGTGTCCTGATTATTCCTAACTGTATGCTTCAACTTCCACTCAAACGACTGCGTTTCAACCAATCCTCACCATTCAAATCAAACTACAAGAAATTCCGCAACGATATTGTCACAGAACGGTTAAGTCGACAGGATTCTACAACAGTGTAATACATCAAATATTGCAGTGTAATAACTTTGGATATATTACATAGAGTCGACAGGATAAAGAGATGGAATTTAATCAGGATCCCATAGGCGTAAAAACGGACAACCCTACGAAAGAAAGAGGAGAAGACGGCAGCCAATTGAGAGAGAACGAACAGGCAGGAGAAAGGCAGGAAATGACCGGCCGCGAGACAACTGCGCCCCTAGCGGACTTCGTCACCCAACTGTCGGCCCTCTTGACCCGAACAAAGATTTCTGATGGAGCTGAAGCGACAATCGCGCTTTTCGATGGAACATATAGCGCGACACAGTTTTTCCAAGCGTTCGACCGAAAAATGGAAGACGCATCCATGGGAGAACAAGAAAAATTACTCCGCCTACCAAACTACCTGGTGCGACAACCCCTGGAGCTCTTCAGGAAACTTCGGATGGCCGACCGGAGCTATTTCCAGGTGAGGCAAATCCTCCTAGATCTCTATCCTGAATCAAGCGAAGCGTCCTTTGCGAAATATTTCGCCATGAAGCTCACTGGACAAACCAACCTAGAGACCTACTACCGGGAGAAAACCGCCATGGGATTGCAACTAGGACTTCCACAAGAGGTGATTCTCGAGACGCTGACAGAAGGACTGCCATTCAACGACCAGCGCCTAGTCCGCGTAGTGCCTCCCGAGAACCTAGGAGAGTGGTTCCGACTGGTACAGCGGATCCACGGACCCAGTGTGCCGACAACGCGACCCAGAGAAGATCAACCACCCACAATGTCGGGTCCGTATCACAACACACCCCGACGCCCAGGTGCATGGAATGCACCTCTTCCGCCGTCCAACTGCAAGTTCTGCGGCGCGAGGCACTGGCACAGCGAATGCCGACATCGACCAGTCCCGGCGACCCACGAAAAGGTTCGGACAGTGCAAACGGTCCCAAAATCACCAGTCCCGATTCCACAACAACCAAGTCAAGCCAGAGACACCCCAACCGAGCAGCCCTTTCGAGACTGAGGTAGGATCCCCTAAACCAACTGACTATCAAACTTTTTCTAGCCCCTAATATACCATGCCCCTTTTTAATTGATACAGGCGCCAGCCTGAATATAGTGCCATATAATCTTTATCATATGTTAAAAACCCATCTGCCTGATTTAACCCTTGAGGGACATTCACTGAACCTCCAAACCCTAAACGGTTTTGCAAAAACCATGGGTAAACTGTCTATCCCACTGACAATAGGACAAATATCCCGAAGAGAGAATTTCCATGTAGTGAATGCACCGTTACCATTTGGAATTCTTAGTATCAATAGCCTCCATAAATTCAGATTAACCATAGATTTTAATAAATGCACTGTTGGATCCTATAGTTAATAATTTCCTTAAATTCAATTTTATATATGAAAATTAAGCCAAAATATTCTAAATTCAATTGTACAATATAAATCTTTAATATGTAAATTTTAAAGCAATCAGTATGTATGCAAATTTCTAGTTTGGTTAATTAATAGTTTTTTGTTTTCTCTCTCTCTCTACCACTAGTATCAAAATCTAAGTCAATTTCATGTATTCTAAATTCATGTGGTAGCTACTCATAACTCTAAAACCAAAAGACAATAAAATAATTCAAGACAAGTGGCAAAGTGCTTCTTAGTATCATTTACTGAACATTCAAGCCACGAACAGTATGGTCCCTCGTCGAGCCGGATACTTTAAAAAATTAAGGTAAGCCATTTGAAAACTTAAAATTCTTAAAATAAAGTCATGCCCAAATCAGAAGTTAAAATTCGGCACAAATTCAACTTTATTATTCAGGAAATAAAGGATCTGGAATCAGAGAATAAAGCTATTGTAGAATCCAAAAACATACATGGATTAAAGCTATTCCAACAAGAAGTTAATGAAAGGAAAATTAGCCTAAATCAAGTTATCAACATATTATTAGAATCAGAGTTAGATGATACACAATATGACGATTATTCAAAGGCCAAGAAGGATATTTTTTAATATGTTGGTGTCTATTGAAGAGGCTTTATCTTTGATTGAAACCAAAGAAAATACTCATAGTGATAAACAACTGCCCGAATCCAATGTTAATTTACCTAAGATAAATTTACCCATTTTCAATGGTGATTCAGCCAATTGGCTTAGTTTTAGAGAAATATTTAACTCCACCATTAATTCAAATCAAACACTAACTGAAATACAAAAATTTCAATATCTAAATGCATCTGTTAAGGGTCCTGCGGAAAAGTTGATTCGGGGTTTTCCCATTTCTGACAAAAACTACCAGCAAGCATGGGATACCTTATGCAATAGATTTAATAACAGAAGAGAATTGGCTTTTTCACAAATCAACAAAATATTCTCCATAAGGCCATTAAAATCTATTTCGGCTGGTTCTCTCTATGAAATCCTTGATGTTTGCAATGAAGGCATTAGAAATCTCTCAGTGCTAGGACTGAGAAAAACACATTAACAGATCTAATCCTGATCAATTTTTTTGAAAAAAGAATTGGTGAAGCCCTCAGGAAAGAATGGTAATTAACCCTTCAAAATGAAGAATATCCAACATTTGAAAACTTTGTGAATTTTTTAGAAAAACATGCTAGAAGCCTGCAAGGTATGAGAATTCCTTTGTTCCAGGAACAAAAAACCTCTAGCAAAAATATGATGGCTCACGGCCTTTATGTCAACAAAGGTCAAAATTGTATTTTATGTCATCAAATTCATAAACTAAATGACTGCCATAGATTCATAAATCTTCCCTTGCCAAAAAAATGGGAATTAGTTAAAAAACATAAACTTTGTCAAAATTGCCTTAGAGCAAATCATGAGATATCCAAATGTCTCATCACATCAAGATGCAAAAACTGCAAGCAGAACCATCATACTCTTCTGCATGAATACAACTCTGAACCATCCATTCCACAACCAACAACCTCTCAAGAGATGTTGATTTCAACAAATACCATCTGTAATGTGATGCCTTTGGAAACGGAAACAAATATTCTACTGTCAACAGCCCTTATTAAAGTCAAGGCGAAGGATGGCTCATTTGTGCTATGTAGAGCATTAGTGGACAATGGGTCCCAAATAAGCCTAATTTCAGAACAATGTTGCCACAAGTTGGGACTTGAAAAAGGAAAAATTCTTATACACTAAAAGGTGTAGGTGACATTGTTGTCAACAGGACAACATCGCAGGTTGAAATAGAGTTCACCCCACATCATAATGATCAATTATTTTCTGCCAGAGCATTTGTGGTTGGGAGGGTAACTGCAGACCTTCCAAACTTCCAAATTCAGTCAGCAGACTTTCCTCATTTAGAAAATTTGCTCTTGGCAGACCCAGAATTCTATGTCACCAAGCCCATAGACCTAATTTTGGGTGCAGATACCTTTGTAGAAATAATTCTAGGTCATAAAACAGATTTAAAGCACCATCCTATAGCACTTAATACCAAGTTAGGTTGGCTTGTTTCTGGGAGAATCCATTCAACTATTAAGTCGAATACTTCGGTAATCAATCACTGTACCACTGAACTTGATTCCAGCATAAGAAAATTCTGGGAACTTGAAGATGTCCCAATTTCTAAGGCCCAGTTGGGTACAAAGAATGCCTGTGAGATATTATTCAAGTCAAACCTCAAAAGAGACATTGAGGGCAGATATTCAATCAATCTCCCTTTTAAATCAACACCCAATTTAGGTGATTCAAGATCTCAAGCATTGGAAAAAGGGCTACAGGAAAATCCAAGTAAATCTGAAGATAATTCAAGTAAATCTGAAGAAAATCTAAGTAGATCCGAAGATAATCCAAGTAAATCTGAAGAAATTCCAAGTAAATCTAAAAAGTCACGTATCTCCAAGTTAACTCCACAAATTACTTCTAAACAAAACCAATTACTTCCTTCTGAATCAAGTCAACCATCCACTCCAGAACAACCTCTCGCTTCTCAGTCAAGTGAACCACTCTCATCTAAGAAAGAAACTTCGATTATTCCTAAGATAAAGCCACCACCCTATTATAGGCGAAAACGTCAACTTCCTGCTGAGAAAACTTCATGGGATGAACCAATTGAATCAGATATAAAGTCAAATTGGAATAAATTCCAAACTCAACTATCGTGCCTAAAGGAAATCAAAATACCAAGATACCTGAACAGTTCATCTTCTGAAATAGAAGAATTACAACTACATGGATTTTGTGATGCATCCCTTATTGCTTATTCAGCAGTTTTTTACTTGAAAACTAGATTCAAAATTCAAAAGATCAAAATCAATCTGATAACCTCAAAAACTAAGGTTGCACCATTAAAGACCATTACAATTCCAAGACTTGAACTAAGTGCAGCATTGCTTTTGGCTCAACTGAATCAAGTCATTCTTGAATCATTTCCTTTTCAACCTGACAAAACCTTTTTGTGGACTGATTCACAAATCTGCATAGATTGGATAAGATCAGATGCCAGCAGATGGAAGGCCTTTGTTTCGAACAGAGTGTCGTCAATTCAAAATTTGACTCAAATCACTGATTGGTTCCATGTATCCAGTCAAGATAATCCAGCTGATTGCGCATCAAGAGGAATCATGCCTCAAGACTTGGTCAATCATAGAATTTGGTGGCGGGGTCCTATTTGGCTTCAAGAAAATAATGTTCGATATATTCCTTCTTCACCAACCCAAGTAAATCTCAATATCATTCAAGAAGAAGTCGGTGAGGGTCAAGTGTTGGATCAAACAACCTTAATTCAAAATTCAGAAACTATGTTAAATCTAGAATTCATTGTAAGGTATTCCACAATGACCAAATTGATCCGAATCACAGCTTGGTGTTGGAGATTCTACTACAATTGCCTCCTCTTTGATCCAATTCGTCAGAAAGGACCTTTGACAACAAGAGAATTAACAAAGGCAATTCAAGTCTTAGTCAAATCAATTCAGCAAGTTGAATTCTGCACGGAAATAAAATTACTGAAGTCAAACAAGCAACTACCTCTGTCCAACAAGCTAACTTCTCTAAATCCCTTCTTAGACACTCAAGGACTTCTAAGAGTTGGAGGTAGACTCAAGTATTCCTATTTAAATGAAAATCAAAAATTCCCTCTCTTACAACCAAAATCCCCACGCCTGGAATCACTTATCAAAAATCTCTTAACTGAGAATGCCGACATTCCTGAGGCTATTGATGAGAATCAAGAAGATTCTTCAATTTTAGAAACCACTTTTGTCATTGAAGACGAAGAGTCTAACAAGGATATCGGGACTCCGAAGATTGAAATCTCCGAAGTTTCGGTTATTGATAAATCGGAAGGCAAATATTCGAAAGAACCAGTGGTCAGTGTAGAAGCTCTGGATAAGAAAGAACTGTGCCATGATGACTCAGCTCACCTCAATGTAGTTGAAGCTGATCTTAATCGACCTAAAGAGGCTACCAGTGGCATAATCAATGTTTATACAGAAGCTAATGAATCGTCAAGCAAAGAGAAAGTTGTACCTGTTGAAATTGTGGATACATCAACAAAGGATTATCTACAGAGCGGTGAAAAGGCTAAATTATCCCGCTGGAAACCCATCGATTCTCTATGCTTAGAAGACGTCAAGGAATCTGAAGACGACGATGAAAATTACAGTTCATCGGCATATATAGAATGGCCAGAAATCTTGAAGAAAGAAGTCTTAAGACCCGAAGCTTTAGAAAAGGCAGTCAATCTGGAAGATTCTGAGAAGGCGGCAGAATGTCAACAACTCTCCAAAGAACATTTAGAGGAATCGACCGAACAAGGCTCATGCATAAAGGCTGAATCAAAATCTTGGGAAGATCCTATTGAATCCGACTTAGCAGCCGCAGAGTCTGATAATCCAGCAGTTCCCGAAAGAGAACTGGCCAACGAATCTGAAAATCTCATCCAAGATTCACCTCAATCGGATACTCAAAGATGGAAGCTGATTCCATTACCTTTCAAACAATGAGAATTGTAATCTTAGCTACATAGTCGGAATCAATTAGTCCAGCATCTATACTATTGGAACTCTTTTTTATTTTTATATTTTTTTATTTTCTGGTCATCTCTTCCCAGCCGGGGGAGTATGTTGGATCCTATAGTTAATAATTTCCTTAAATTCAATTTTATATATGAAAATTAAGCCAAAATATTCTAAATTCAATTGTACAATATAAATCTTTAATATGTAAATTTTAAAGCAATCAGTATGTATGCAAATTTCTAGTTTGGTTAATTAATAGTTTTTTGTTTTCTCTCTCTCTCTACCACTAGTATCAAAATCTAAGTCAATTTCATGTATTCTAAATTCATGTGGTAGCTACTCATAACTCTAAAACCAAAAGACAATAAAATAATTCAAGACAAGTGGCAAAGTGCTTCTTAGTATCTTTTACTGAACATTCAAGCCACGAACATGCACTATATTCAAGCTGGGCGCCCCATTGTCTACCCCATCCTACCATTTTAACAAGGTACCAAATGTATGCACGTACTGGCAGTGTCAGGCGATGTCACAAAGACCTCACCATACAACCAAATCTTCCGCCTATGACAACCATTGCGTGCATTCATTGAAAAACACCCCCTTACCTACATGCCCTTTTTTCACTAAGGCCAATTGCCCTTTTTACATGCCCTCAAATAACCAAGTCACAACGACTTCAACTTGTAAACATGCCCAAAACGCACCCACACAGCGGGACAACTCGCACACCAAGCACATAGGTGATCACACACCGTCACACAACTACCACATGACAAAACCACACAACGAACTCGACACTCCCATTGATACACAACAAAATCCTCTGCCACATGCATGCTACAACACAACATCTAACACTCACTATACACCGCAGTTCACAACACTTCTACAAAGATACACTCACATTTTCACACAGAACAAATTCAATGTACCATGCTTACGGATTCCACCAGTAAAAATACCCACGAATTCCGAGAAAATAATTACCATACGTCCATATCGTGTTCCGATATGTGACCAACAAGAAATCCGTCATCAAATCCAACAAATGCTGGAGAACGGCATCATAGAGCAATCTTTTTCACCTTTCTCGAGCCCTGTCACCCTCGTCACTAAGCGCGACAAGACCAAACGGTTTTGTATCGATTACAGAAGGGTGAACGAGCTAATCAGCTCTGATGTCCATCCCCTCCCGAGAATCGAGGATATCCTAGACCGCCTCGCGCAGGCCAAATATTTCTCCACGGCAGACATATCCTCCGCGTATTGGCAAGTCCCGATACACCCCGATTCTCGACCACTGTTAGCATTTACCACCCTCGAAGGGTTATACCAACCCACTCGATTACCTTTCGGATTAAAAACCAGCCCTCAGATTTACGAACGAGCCATAAGTCAGGTTCTACAGAGACACGGACTTGACTGTGTGGCACATTACTTTGATGATTTCATCATTTACTCCAACACGTTGGAGGAGCATCAAAACCACCTGCGACAATTTTTCGCCTTTTGCGAAGCGGAGAAACTACAACTTAACTTCGTGAAATGCGAATTTTTTAAACAATCCATAGATTTTCTAGGTTACACCATTACAGCTGGTACCATTACACCACTCACACGTAACACCGACATTATCCACGCCATCAAACAACCACACAACCGAAAAACACTACAATCCTTTTTAGGCGCTGTGAACGTCTATAACAAATTCATTCCGGAATACACTCGCTTGCGAGCACCACTCAATAACCTCCTCAAAAAGGATGTCGTGTGGAACTGGAATGAAGTTTGTCAAGAGGCGTTCATTGACCTGAAAGGAAACCTCACACAACACCCCATTTTACACCTTTACAAAGAAGGTCTGCCATGCCAAGTGTATTGCGATGCATCCACCCTCGGTATAGCAGGCATTCTCAAACAAGTTCACCCTGACGGGAACGTATATCCAGTTCAATATTTCAGCCGAACATTGCGCCCACACGAGAAAAACTACTCCATCTCTGAACTTGAGTGCTTAGCAATCGTTGAGAGTGTGGAGAAGTTTCGCATCTATCTTATGGGCAGAAAATTTACTATATTTCTGACCATCACGCATTGCAGTGGCTGAAAACCATCAAAAACCCGTCCGGCAGACTGTTTCGATGGAGTTTACGACTATCGAGTTACGAATATGAGGTCCGCTACATAAAGGGAAAACTACAATATGAAGCAGATCTCTTGTCCCGTAACCCGTTTTGTGGATTCTTGGACGCCACCCTTATCAAGACCCACCAACCTCCTCCATCGAAAGAGTCTAGTTTGACCATTGATCTTATGGATTACATACAGTTTCCCGAAAAGGTGTAACCAAGATTATAATTCCAAAACCACTCATACAACAACTCTTACAAACAGTACACACACAATACAATCACCCCGGTATTTCACAAATATCACGACTCATCTCCACGCAATATTACTGGCAAGGTATGTCCAAAGATATTAAACAAAAGGTTAAGACCTGCCCCACCTGCCAGTTAACAAAACGGCCATTGGGACCCACTTACGGGGAATTAAGTCAGCCTCCGGAAGCCAAAGAAACCTTTGACCTATTATCCCTTGACACCATAGCAGGATTTGCCAAATATGGCAACACCAAAATATACCTCCATGTGGTAGTCGATCATTTTTCGCGCTACGCGTGGACTTTTCCATCTAAATCCACCAGCATCATCACCTACCAACAGGTACTTAAGCGAGTATTACAGGATGGCTCTCCAAAACGCCTTCTTACGGATAGAGCCCCTGCTTTCACTTCGCCAAAATTTCGTAGTTTCCTACTTAATAGAAATATTCACCCATTACTCACAACCAGCAACAATCCACAGGCCAACGGTCTATGTGAACGCCTGAACGCCACCCTCACGGGAAAACTTAGGCTATTGCATCTAGAAAATCCTAAGATCGCATGGGCCAAGTTGGTCAAAAGAGTTACAATTATATATAACAAAACTCCACACTCTACCACAGGTTTTCCACCCATCTACTTAATGTTTGGTATCCTACCCCCCGAACTCTCTGACCATAGCACACCTTACCCAGATATCGACAAAGCTAGAAAAATTGCACACACACGCACACAAAACAAACATTTACAAGACAAAAACATTTATGATCAACGACACAAACAACCACATTTTGAAGTAGGTGATCTAGTGTTAGTAAAATTATATCACCACCCAAATACAGGGAAACTTGCGCCATATTTCACAGGACCTCACACAATATTAGAATTTATCTCACCAAATGGGGTCCGCATAGATCGACCAAATCAACCACTTCAAAGAGACACTGACACAATCCACGTCAACAAACTTAAGCTGTATACAGAAAAAATCCGTTATATATCACCACCCGCCGTTAGCACATATCACATAAAGCACAACCCCAATTACACGTTCCCTTTCAAACATTTAACACCCGAATTATTCCCAACAGAGTCATTAAGGTTCAAACCCACCAGCAGCGAACCTTTCAGGCATTTAGACCCTGCCATTTTTGCAACAAGGCGATTTGCATCACTCTTCCCCGATGTTAAAAACTGCAAACCTGACAACCAGTTCAATCATATCACACCACTCCCTAAAGATATCAAACAGTGCGAAATTGAACGACCAACAATATATAAGATTCGAACAAATATTTCAGAGTCCCCATTTACAAAATTATGGGAGAACATGGGGCAATACCCTATCTTTCATCTGATTTTCATCCTTTGTGTGTTAGTTCTACCATACAAATGTATCCCAATTTTATTCATTAATTATTTGTTTATCTATACCATGCCCGCTCATAAAATTTTCGAACTACAAGAGGCAGAAGTAGATAAGAGATAGAAGTAATTGAAGGATGACCAACCAATGTCGGAGAAGTCATACTCCAAAAACAAGACCCGAGCCGCACCCCAAAATAAATAAGCGGAAGGAAGTGAGAATTTTGAGACGCCGCGACAGGAAGCGTAGTTCCGCGGCGATAAATTCGGCCTATGCAAACAGAAAGGAGCGCCTCGTTTCCGATCTCCAATTACTTCGGACCCCTCTTCTGGCCAACACGTAAAATTAGGTCACCGCTTTTCCCCGCACAGATTCCTCTCTCTATACCACCAATCTTGGATTCCAATTCAAGCCTGCGCATCGACTTTTACAAATCGACTGTCATTCGAAAATCAAACAAGGTACACGACACACATCTAAATGAGTTCCCATCCCTATTATAACAAATCAATTACTTTACAGACTTCTAACATTTTTCACAACACACACAAAGATAAAAAATTTATAGGGCATAATTGAGCAATTAAAAAATTTATAGGACATAATTGAGCAATTAAAAAATTTATAGGGCATAATTGAGCAATTAAAACATTTAGATCAGGGCATGTAGATACAAAAGGGTTCAAACCAATACACCTTATTTTTCATATTAATCATTTTCATTATTTTCTCTCAATTAAAATTTAAATATATAATCAATTTATCAATTTATTCAACTTATTATCACTTTTAATCATTAATTATCATTTTTTTTTTACCAATTAGTTTATATTATCATAATTTCAAATCAACGAGAACTCATTGGTTTTCTTTTAAAGTTGGATATTATATTTTATTTTGATTTGCAAAAACATTCTTTTTTTTCCCCCCTATTTCTTTTTTTTCCACCATGCAACAAAACATTTTTTTTCCCACCATGCAACCAAGCATTCACTTTGATTTCTTCCAACTTTTTATTTTTATTTTTATTTTTTGATTTCTCAAAAGACCTAATAAAAATCCCTCGATTTCCATTCCCAATTTCGAGCGAGAATATGGTTAGGCATTTTTCCTTTTTTTTTTCACCATGCATCAAGCATTCACTTTGATTTCTTCCAACTTTTTATTTTTATTTTTATTTTTGATTTCTCAAAAGACCTTATGAAATTTCCTCGATTTCTTTTCCCAAAATTCGAGCAAAAATTAGTTAGGCATTTTTCTTTTTTTTTTTCACCATGCAACAAAGCATTTTTTTTCTCACCATGCAACCAAGCATTTACTTTGATTTCTTCCAACTTTTATTTTTAATTTTTGATTTCTCAAAAGCCCTAATAGAACTCCCTCGTTTTTATTTCCAATTTCGAGTAGAAATTAGTTAGGCGCATTTTCTTTTCTTTTTAATCCACTATGTACCATAGCATTCATTTTGATTTCTTACAATTAAAAAAAAATTTTGATTTCTATTAATTATACTCAACCTATATCATCAACACCATTCTATTTTACTTCTTATATCGCCACCAATGCTTGTATATAGACTCTCAATACCCACAACTAATTTTCCCACAAAATTATTTTTTACTTTACAGAATTCTCTCAGGCTAACCCCTTCTTGAATTCTTCACATGTAGGGGGCGCATCTGTCATAATTTGTATATAATTATATGCACCCCCGACCCACTATGCATGTACAATGTATGATTTTCAAAGATTTAATAAAGAATGAGGTAACTGGAGGAAAGAAAGTAGCAACAAGACATAGGAAGCAGGCTAAAAGCGGGCACCAGTATAAATAACTTGTACAGTCAATACTTCCTGGCAAGCCCGGACGTATCTAGTATCCGCAGAAGTTATATTAGTATAGAGACGCCCAATATTTCCGGACAAGACCGGACGTATTTGATAACGCGGAAGTAAATAGAGTCGAACTAACACCCGATACTTCCTATCAGGCCGGGCATATCTTTCACCAAAGAAAGCCGCCGGTCCAATTAGGAAGGAATAACTAAATAGGTCAACCAATAGAAAAACGGGCACGTTCCATCCTTCGACCAATGGGAAGGAAGACAACTCGTGGTGTTAAATCGAAAGACAAGAATTGTCAGTAGTGACTTGGCTCCCACCGAGTTCGGATCAGTAGTGATTTGGCTTCCAACAAGGTGACATCTGCTCTAGACCTCTCTCCCTCTGCTCATCCCACAGCTAAGTTCAATCACCGCCATGTGATCAGATAATTAACAATCAAAACCCGCTCCGCTCTTCTCAAGCTTTCTTTCCTCCAACCCAGTTGCCTTTTATTTTCAAACCCCATCACGTGTCCTGATTATTCCTAACTGTATGCTTCAACTTCCACTCAAACGACTGCGTTTCAACCAATCCTCACCATTCAAATCAAACTACAAGAAATTCCGCAACGATATTGTCACATATATTTATATATTATATTATATTTATATATATCTATAAAAATGAAATGCGAAATCGATGTTTGTTATAGCTTCACGCAAAATCTACTGACTCAATCATTATGGAATTTCGCATGTAGGTAGCTGAAGATTTCGTTTAACATATAGGCTATTCAAAAAACTAAAAAAGTTAATGAACTTTTTAAAAAATAAAAAAACAAAAAGCGTTAGTTCCAGTTTTTTACCGCTTGGGCGCAGCACTGGTCGCGACGATAAATGAATTTGATTGGTTAGTAATTAACACGTGGTTTGTTTACACGATGAATGTTAGTTTGCTCACACGATGAATGTTTTTAAAAGGTAAGATTATCCAATCGCCGTGATACTTTAGGAAGTTATTTACTATACTACTGGGAAGATTTCTGGTTTGAATTTGATTTGAAATAAATATTCTTTGCAATTTTATTTGCAAATTTTCTACTTTCACTCGCAAGCAGCGCCTCTAGCGGCGTCTGGTGAAATTTTATTTATAAATTGTAACAATGCTTAAAATGTTTTCCAAGTATAATAAATTTGATTTGAGAATTTAGTAATATAATATTCCAATGACGTAAAAATACTTGGCATTTCAATATTAATATATATTTAAAGAAAAAAATGTAACGATTTTGTGTTAAATGTTAAAATGTAATGTTAAAATATATTTTTACATTGTTAATTTAATTTGCTGTTGTTTTATAAAGATGATTATGCAACTTTAATTGTTGTTGTGAAAATATCTTTATTTACGGAGCTGCTAACCATAATAAATGATTCTTGAGCCCCTAATTGTTGTTGTTATTATTATTACTATTATTATTCTGTACATAACCCGGACTCCTGGAGCGTACGAAAGTTTGTTGTTGTTTATTATCGTTTGTTTATATAAAAAAATTACATTGTATGTGATGATGATAACAAAAATGAAATTTTAAATTAATATATATAATTCATTGAGAAAAAAGAAATAATTAATTATCAAATTCACAAAAGTGACAATATCTTACTTAAAATATAATAAATGTTTTCAAAATATTATGTGTTTCAAAAATATATTTATATACGTTTATAAATCAATATATAGGTGGATTAGATGTTTTCTAGAATCGTTTTAACAAATGTTCGTTAGGCAAACTTTTACTTGGATAAAAACTGTGCGAAGCCGGGTACATTCGCTAAATACAGTTATTTACAAATCTTCGTTTGTGGCAAGATACTATTCCTTCAACTTCAAATTACCGAGTGGACCAATTAATACTGATTTTTTTTCAACTTATCGAGTATTTTTCAAGGGACCGGGAAAAAATTATCGAGAAGGTAGACAAGTATAGATTCAGTAGGGATTGGATGTTTGCTAGAATCGTTTTAACAAATGTTTGTTAAGCAAACTTTTACTTGGGGCGAAGCCGGGAACATATATATATATGTTTGTCGGCTATGCACGCCCTCAATATGTAACTAATCTCGCTGAAATTTGAACAGGACAGAGAGTTGATTCTGGAAGAGTTTTTTTTTTGTCGCACTTTAACCAAGAAAAATTATATTTAACCAAGTACTGAGCAACAATATTTTTTTTAGTCAGAAATGATGATGACAATATTTCCGTATCATGCTTGATTGCATTAAAAAATTCTTTTGGGGAATATTCACTAAAGCAGACCACGGGTAAAGCCAGATAATGATTAATAGTAGGCAGGAACAAAATTCTACCAGCGAAACATTCACTCGAACAGAAGACACACGAAGCCAGGTCATCTCTATATATAAAATATCGTTTCCCGGCCTTTTGGCTAAGATCATGTAGTATATCTCTAGATATTTTTATTTATGTATATCTTTTTAAAAATCTATTCAGTAGAGAGTGAATATGTTTGCTCGAAAAATAAATTTCATATATTATATAAATATATGACATAACGAATTATATTATCATAATATTCTGTGTGTTCCCGAATATTATTATCAATAATATTCGTTAGGCAAACTTTCACTCGCATAAAACCCGGGCGAAGCCGGGTACACATCCGCTAGTTTACTATAATTTTGATATTAATTAATCTATACTTGATTAAGAAAAGGCTATGCCCGACTTCTAACTATGGAAATTGTGTCAGTAACAATAAATATGCATATCGGACTATTGAAATTGATCTAACTTACATCAAAAATACAATTACTAAGATAGATACTTGTTCTTGAAAATATAATCTTAGACGAATAATTTATATTCTCCTACTTATCTCGGGTATTGAACAAAATCCTGGACCTAAATACACTAAGCAGACAACACTTGATTCCAGCCCGGATAAAAATATCCGAGAACTAATTGTTGCCCTCTCTGACAAGATGGAAGATTGGCATGGTAAACTAGAGACAAAGTTATCTTCTGTTGAACAAGGAATAGAAAAATTGGATCGTCGCATACAACAGTTAGAAACAATGATGGATAACACCGCGAAATCAGTCTCGATGAACTCGGAGAAAATACGAGAAATGGATACTCGAATAGAAATTTTGGAAATGAAAATGAGAGAAAATAACCTAATTTTCCATGGAGTAGAAGGAAATGAGGGCGAGGATCCCGAAGAATCCTACTCCACTATAAAACAGATAATTGCCGACAAGATGCAGATACAGGAGAAAATTAATATCTTACAATGCCGTCGGCTGTCCAAAAGGGCTAGGGCTCCACTCCTTGTTAGCATTCCTGACCACAAAAGAATAAAACTATTTAAGAATGCATTTAAGCTTAGAAACTTTAAAATATACATAAGTAAAGACTACACTCTTGGGATCAGAGAACAACGTAGAATATTAAGCGCCAAAAGAAAAGAACTTTTAACAAGTGGAACTTTTGCGAAATTAAGAGACAACAAGTTGATTGTCGCAGGCATAAAGTACCAAGTCGTAAATGGAAAAATTGTCAGTCCAAATGGGGCTGAATTATAGCAGATAAACAAAAATAATCTAGAGAAAAAATGTAAATACAGTCTACTCTCGTTATAACGCCACTCGATATAACGCCACCCTCGCTTTACGCCGCTTTTTCGTTTTGTCCCAATCGACATCAATGTATTTTTCTCGATATAACGCCACTCCCTCGCTGTTCGCCTTCCGCCGCTGATTTTTCGTATCCCAAGTAGCAAAACCACTCGTTATAGCGCCGCTCACAACGTCCGTCACCCCCCCCCCCCCCCGCTCCCCCTTTCTTGTCTGCATTTTTTACGCCAACGGCGCCGGACTTTGTTTGCTGTTGACACAACAGATAACAGATTGTGTGAACAGCCAGAAGACCCTTTTCCTGCTTGTTCCTGGGACATACACAGTCGCTTCATCCTTTGCTAACGTCAACACAACAACTTTATTGTCGTATCATGAGTTCCCAAAAGCGTAAACGTGAGTCGATCACCATTGAAAAGAAGAAGGAGATATGCCAGTTGGCAAGAAATAACCCTACGATGTCGAAGAATGAGATTGGAAAGCGTTTCTCATTTCCACGAACAATTGTCCGTGATATTCTCACTCAGGCTGAGAAGTGGGAAAATTATACTGTTGGTTCTTCAAAGAGTCGGAAAATTTAGTGACTTGGAAGACGCTCTCTTCAACTGGTTTACCCAAAAGCGTGCCAATAATATTATTATTACTGATGACCTCTTAAGAGAAAAGGCAAAAAAACTTGACGAGCATTTGGACGTACCAGAAAATTTCGCGTACAGCAGTGGGTGGCTGCAGCGATTTAAAGGGAGATTCCATATTTCGCAACGACGGCTCTGTGGGGAAGGCGCATCGATTTCTCCAGCTATCATTGATGAACATCTTACAAATTTGAACACTATTCTGGCGAACTCCGGATATGATCCAGCTAACATATACAATGCAGACGAAACAGGATTATTTTTTCAGCTCATTCCTGACTGAACACTTGCTTACAAAGATTAAAACTGCCGTGGTGTCAAAAGGACGAAGCAACGAATCACTGTTATACTGTGCTGCAACTCTACTGGAACAGACAAGCGGCGATTGCTGATCATTGGAAAATCGGCAAAGCCTCAATGCTTCAGAAAATTTAGTCCACACTTCTACTGCACTTACACATCTAACAGCAAAGCATGGATGACCTCTAGCATCTTTCAAGAATGGCTACTGCAGTTCAACAAGCAGCTTGTCTCTGAAGGTATCCTACTGTTGTTAGATAACGTCTCACTGCGTCCCTAATGATGGTCTCAGCAACATAAAGATTCCTTCCACCAAATATGACTGCCTGTCACTGGATAGTGGCATCATCAAAAGTTTCAAGGTTTAATATCGCAAGCTTCAACTCCAGAAAATGGTGGAATTGGCGGATGCCCATCCACCCACAGAATTACGTCTGGATTACGCTGTGCGCTATTGTAAAATGGCTTGGGATTCTGTGAGCCCTGATTCCATCAGCAACTGCTGGAATCACACAGGCATTATTCGCTTCACTTCTACTGCTGCAGTTGAGCCTCTTAATTATGGAAATCTGCTCGATCACGACATCTTCGCTATTACACCAGAGAATTTGATGACTGAAAGGGAGTTTCAACTGGTTGATGATTCCCAGGAGGCGGAAATGAAGCTAACAGATGACAATTTTCTGGTGTCCACTGTTACAGCGAAAGAAGAACTTGGCGAGGATGATGATGCAACAGTGACCCAGCGCCTACCATCGTTAAGGGAAGCCAGAGCAGCTGCTGAGACAATTTTGTTGTTTCTTGAGCACTCCAAGAGAACAACATCTGACGATGTCAATCTATCTGCGGATTTGTTACGCCGTGTCTATGCCATAAGTGAGGGAGAGAAAACACAAGTTGTGATCACAGATTTCTTCAAGAAAATGTAATTACTTTTTAATGAATACAAATAAATTAATTATTCCAATTTGTCATATTAATTAATTAATGCCGGCATTCTATATATTGACTTAAGGTATAAGTTGTTTTTAGTAATTGTTATAAATAATTTATTGTATCTTTAAATTTCACATTTTAAACGTGTTCGATGCAACGCCACCCTCGCCTTACGCCGCTTTTTTGCAAAATCCGGATGGTGGCGTTATAACGAGAGTAGACTGTATTTAAAAATAAATAAATCTAACCCAAATATACCTTTTGATGGAAATCAAAACAAAGCCTGTCCACCCAATAAAACACTTAAACCTAATATAAACTTTACAATTACACACCCACGAATCGATGTTGACAGCTCAGAAACTCTACAGCCATTGCAAAATAAAATACATACAAATAAATGTTCACAAAAAGTTCTGAGAACAAAAAGATAAAAGATATCACTATAAAAGCTAAAAAACCTTATACATGTAATTCTAATTACTTGAAATCTGCTAAATGTAAAAATTCTATTGATATTTTATACTGGAACATAAATGGATACATGAGAGCTAGTTCATTGTTTGATCTTCTCGATTATGTAAAACATTATCATATTTTTGCACTTGCAGAAACTTGGCTCGACCGCAATATACAAGTTGACATACATGAATTTACTATTTATGAATCGCTGGCTACAAGATGCTGCAAGACTGGAAGACCGTCTGGTGGAATACTGGTCGGAATCAGTAAAATGCTTGCAAATTATATTTACAAAATAGTCATTGAGCCTAACTGGATTTCAATTTGTTTTAAACAAACCTCTGTATGTAAACTATGTATACTAGTCGCATATTTACCACCTGGTGATACTTTTAAACTCAACTTAAACAAACTATTTAGGTTTATTGAGGAAAGATTATTATGTGGCTATGAAATAATGCTGGCGGGTGACCTTAACATTCGAACGGGATCTATGGGCGGTTTTCACAATGTATTTGCGCTCTCTTCAAATATTTTTTCACAGCGTAATTCCAGTGATAAGATGATCTCTCCAAATGCAACCCATTTTGTTGAGTTCCTCGACAATAGTTTACTGACAATATTAAATGGCAGATCGATAGCAGATCAAAATGGCAATTTTACTTACATCTCAGACCGTGGCTCTTCGGTCTTGGACTACTTTGTGGTGACCCCCTTGCTTTTGGATCTAATTGAGAACTTCCAAGTCGAATGCTCTCCATACTCGGACCATCTCCCTATCACCTTGTCTGCCCTTATAGTGCCCGGTTCTGATCGCAGAATTACTTCATTACAGTCGATGGTGAATTACTCGAGACATACAAACCCAACACCTTTAACAAGTTATAGATGGACACATGAGAACTCACAGTTTTTCTCGCAGGCACTAAATGAAATACACCTGAATTGGAATCACTCAATAGATAGTACAATGAGGCTTTTAACTGATAAAATCATTGATACTATGGGCAAAGCGGGGATGCAGAGAAGATCTAAAACATCGAACCCAAATTCAAAGCCCTGGTTTGATCGAGAATGTTATCTAACAAACAAAGAATACTAAATTCCATCTTAAAATCTACATGAAATCAAAAAAAGAAACAGACCGTGTTAACTATATTTCAAAAAAGAAATTCTATGCTGCATTAATTAGAGATAAAAAGAAAAAATACTACCAATCATTGCATGTAAATTTATCAAGCAATACTCATGACTCTGAAAACTTTTGGAAAACAATAAGCATTTATAAAAAAAGAAGTTTCATTCAAGGAAACATTTCGCTCCAAGAATGGCATCAATTTTACGACAAACTACTCTCATCTGAAACATCAACAGAATATATCCTTCCTATGTTAAACACGCTTTCAGTGGATACAGGCTTATTGGCGGAAATTACAATGAAGGAGATAATAGAAGAAATCTCGCGTTTAAAGAACTGTAAGGCAGCTGGAATCGACGAGGTACCGAACGAAGCAATTAAGCTCCTTCCCCACAGTTACTTACTGTTACTAAAGGATCTACACAACAGAATACTAAGATCAGCTGTATTTCCATCCTCCTTCTCGAAGTCTATTATTCATCCGATTTTTAAAAATGGCGATTCTGATAATCCATCCAACTACCGCGGAATCTCACTGCTGAGCAATTTCGCGAAACTATTTATAGCAATACTTAGGTCCCGCCTAGTCAAATGGATTGAAACTAATGATATTATCCCAGAGAATCAGGCGGGCTTTAGATCTGCTCACTCATGTCAAGATCATATTTTCATATTGACATCTGTAATCCAACTTGCCCTAAGGAAGAAAAGAGGTAAATGTTACTCCTTCTTCGTAGACTTAAAAAAGCTTTTGACACGGTTCCTCACGCATTGCTATGGACAAAACTAGTCAAAATAGGACTGAATCACCGATTTGTCAACTTAATTAAATGTTATTATGAAGACATGACCGCTGCGGTTCGTTGGAACGATTCTATCACTGAATTCATTGAAATTCGTTCGGGGGTGCTCCAAGGTGACCCACTATCCCCATGCCTATTCCTACTCTTTATTAATGATTTGATTAAAATATTTGATGACTCGGGGTTGTCAGGAATATACTTACCCAATTTCGGAAACATACACCTCCTCCTATATGCCGACGATATTGTTTTGATCGGTTATTCTAAAATAAACCTTCAATTGAAAATCAATATACTGAAAACCTATCTAGAAACTAACTTACTAACTCTGAACGAAAACAAGTCAAGAATAATGGTTTTCCGTAATGGAGGAAAGGTGGCACGTTCAGAAAGATGGTATTGGGGTCAAAGTCCTTTAAGTGTTACATAAAAATATACGTACCTGGGCTACCCGCTAACCCCTTCGATTTCTTTCACTCAAGTTGCCTTAAATTATAGAGGCAGGACCATGGCCGCGATGGGTGCTGTGGGGGAGATTATTTTGAAGTCCAAGCTCAAATCCTTTCATGCAAGTATGAGATTGTTGGATTCTATGATCTTGACAGTCCTACTCTATGCGGCTCCAATCTGGGCACATGATCAAGCCTTAATCTTAGATAGAATCCAGGATACCTTTCTCAGACGTTTTCTGTGCCTTCCAAGCTATACTCCGGGCTATATTTTGAGGGCCGAAACAGGAAGAAACTCTCTTGATATCACAGTGAAAAAACTAACTTTAAAATTCTGGACTAGAATTCTGAAAATGGACGGCAGCAGGCTACCTTCAATTTGTTTGGCACATTTGTGGGACATTTCAATTTCTTCAAAATAGAATATCGGACTGGTAAAAAGTATAACAGAGCTACTCAATAACACCGGCTTCTCATGGCTTGTTGGATGTACAGACTTCAATATTCTACAAAGATACATCCCCCTAATTATTAGAACGGCAACCGGTCAGACCTTGCAGCTGGATTATGTAAGAATAAGAAAATCAATACTCTACTCTCACTATAAATACTTTCATTCATCACCTACAATGAAATGCTATCTGAATGACAATATCCCCCTAACCTTAAAGAGAATCATTGTACAAGTAAGAAGCCTTTTTGTAGTACAGAGAATTAATCATGTTTCACTATTGAAAACTAAGACCATAAAATGCACCTTATGCAACGGTGAATTTAGTCTCGATTTTCCATACTACATGTTCTACTGTACGGCAATGGAAGAAGAAAGAGAAATTCTTCGTCAAGAGACCGGCTATAATAGCAATTCGCCTTATGTTTTAATGGCAAAAATCTTAAAATCCAGACCCTTTGCATTCGCTTTTTATAAATACTGGAAATCAGCTCAATCAAAATATATAGCACAGACACCGGATCCAACTCGATAATTGGTCGAGGTCAATACCCAATATTTGTATATAACTACGATGCTAATTTGTTATTTATGTATTTTGTTCTACAGGGAGAATCCTGTATGGCACGTGTGCCCAATAAAGGCTATTGTTATGTTGTAAAACAAATTGTTATGTGTGACGAAAGGTGGGTTCATTTTTACAGCAGAAAGAGATCAAGGCAGTGGTTAGACAAAGATGAGGACCCAAAACCCTTGCCAAAACCAAGCTTGCATCCAAAGCGAATAATGCTCATTGTTTGGTGGTCATATGCTGGATTATTGCACTACAGATTTTTTTATAGTGACGAAACGATAAACTAAGAAGTGTATTATCAAGATTTTCAAGCTATGCATCTGAAATTGTCAGAAAAAATGCCCACTTTGGTCAATAGGAAAGGTGTTATTCTGCATCACAATAACGCACGGCCACACTCTACAATTACGACCCAACAAAAAATTGCTCAATTAGGTTATGAAGTTCTAGCTCACCCTCCTTATTCACCTGACTGTCCCTTATCTATTTCCATTTTTATCAAGCATTTGGATAATTCTTTTCATGGAAAACGGCTGATCAACCGTAGAGATGTGGAAAACGCCTTTTTGGATTTTTTGGTCTCTAGACAACCAGACTTTTATTAAAATGGCATAAAAACATTACCATCACGTTGGAAAAAGTTCTGTGATTCTAATGGTGCCTATTTTGTATAAATAAACTCATTTATGGCTTAGATATGGTGTATTTAATTGGTCGCTTCCAAACGGTCATTATTTATGGGACAACCTGATACAATAGAAATAAATATACAAACCAAAAAAATAATAATAATTGTTTTCAACTGTAAAGGGTTATAAAACAATATTTCTTAAGAATTATCTGCTTTGAATATGCTGGAACACATTGCTGAGGTAGATCAATTCTTCTGTTTATGTTGTTGTCGTCTTTGGAGATTGAATATTCTAGTATGAGTCTATTGAGTCAATAGACTCCTTCTTTTTGTGTTTTTACCTCTCAACTTTATATAAAACGATTATTTCTCCTGTCTCAGAATTTCGCGGAAAACCTCTCAACACAATCATTCAACCATGGAGCACATGCGGAATTATACTGGAATTTTTTTTACAACAATTTTAATGGTTATAGAACTCCTTTTTTGTCGCAGAAACCCCCTAGTGAAGTTGGGAGACTTTAAACTCTTTACAACCTTGGTAAAACATATTATTATGAGGATTATATAGCCCTTTGTAAGCATGGGAACTTTCCTCAATTAGTCTCAGACTCACAGAATTCTTAGCTACTGCTGTTCCTATGACAACTTTAAAGTTTATTGTAGATGTTAAAAATTTTCTTAAATATAAAAATGATAATAGATAGTTAAATATCTTCGTAAGTCATTAGCAACTTTTAGTTTCACAATCAGGAGATACCTTTTTTTATAAACCTGATCTATTACAAATTTTTCATATAATTTGACGTTCATTTCGGCCTTAAATACCCATTCCTTGATTTTTCAGTGAGCCTCAAAGACTAGCTTTTTGGTCGTTGAGGTACTGCTTGCACCATGCTGATGCGGGTTAACAGCATGAAACGCGAACGTGGTTTGATTTTCTTGATTGATCAAGTGATGGTATTTTTATCGAATTCTGGAATGATTAAAAATCAACGCTGAATTGATATTTATTCCAACAGATGACGCGCAAACCATCAGCAACTCTAAGTTGCAACGATCAGGCTATGCCTTTCTATTAATTAATCAATCTGATCCCAGTACAATTTCACTTTTGTACATTTTTTAAAAAAATAATGACGTTCGCGAAAAATTGACAATTACAATGTTTGCCAACATATTTTATGATCAATTTTTAACATATTTCATCTAGATAGAAGTCTGAAAAATCTCACACTTGCTCAATCACGATAACAATGCAAGTGTAGAAAGTTCAAGCCTCTTGGTGATCGGGAAGTATGTTAAAGAAGAAAACATGCTCAAAATGTAATAAAGAAAATAACGAAATATAATTTTTGGCCTAATAAAATAAATTTATATGAAAATAAAAATGAGACATTTAAGCAAAGGAGGTTTAAAAAAGACACGTAGAAAGTTGAAAAGTAAGCATGTGTTTGCTAATGAAATGATAGGGAATTTATAAAACAAATAAATAAGGTAAGAGAGAAGGAAAATAGGAATTTTGACGAAATTGAATAAAATATATGAAAAGGATTGGAAGAGTATAATCACAGTTCATCAAAGATATTTAAAGAAGTGTAGAAATAAATATGCAGAAAAATTCGAATATATCAAATATAAATAAGAATTTATATATATATAGACAAATAGCTTAAAGTAATATCATTGCCTTATTGTCAGAAAGTAGGAAAAATGTATTTTATGTGTTTCAAGGGTAACCTTTCTGATTTTACAGCCCATAGACACCGCATCATTTAAGCATCTTATGGGTATACCGCAACAAACTAATTTCCCAAATCTTCCGTTGAGTATATTGTTAGTGAATTCGAGCTTTGCGCTGATCATGGTTAAATTGGGGGTTTAGAAAATTATATATTGTTTTATTTCTTGTTGCAACAGATATGACGTGTGTAACTAATAAATAACAACCTGTGTTTAATAGAACCAAGAAGAAAGTTCAAATATGCTGTTTAAATAGAATTCCGAGTACCTTAATACATATTCGATTGAAGTGATTGTTCGAATTAATATTGTTGCATTGTTGGTTGACAAAGAATAACTTCCGTGGGTACAAAGGATCTTTAGGACTTTATTTAAGCCTAATCGATAAAATAATTACAGAAGAGTGCAAAAATGAAACAACAATAAATAAAACAGCAGTTACAAACTCACCAAATGCAGCACGGTGAGGGAAAGCAGGAGCAGAACCGGAGACAAAAGTTCGTAGAACCTTCTAGAATCTTCCAGGAAGTACACCGGCGTCGGCGGTAAGCAGCAGTCCGACCTCTTGAGACAGCAGATTGCTTGGAGTCCACCACGTAGCTTCGTTCTTCCACTTTCTTTTATCTTTCTTCTCCCCTGGCATGAGTTTCTCATCCCTATATATCCCGGAGTAGATCTTTTCAGAACGGTCACGGTTGGTCAGCCAATCAGAAAGCCGACAGCACCGAGCGTTGCGCAATAGCTGTAGATTGGCCAATCAGTTGTCTTCCGCTTTTTCTACATGATTCTTAAACGCTCTAGAACATTCTCTCTCCATCTGGAATGTGCTTTTATTTCTACGTAACACTGCCCCCTCCTTAGGACTGATCGTCCCGAACAGTACCCCTGAAGGGTGCCAACCGGATGTAGTGCACCACTTTGGGTTTAGATGTCGGGGTCTTCTGAATCCGAAAGATGACATCATTGAGGCACTTGATGATCTTATAGGGTCCTTCCCACTGATACTGAAGTTTAGGAGAAACTCCTCTCTTCCGTTGAGGATTATGGAGCCAAACCATTTCACCCTCTTTGAAAGTCTTGTTGGAAGTCTTGACGTTGTACCTGCCTTTCATTTTCTCACTGGAAAAGTGAAGATTTTCTCCTGCCCACTGGTGAATGGCCGGCATCCTTTCAAATGGGGCACCTACATTGTAGATCTTCAACTTTCCTCTGTATCTTGTTGTCGGTCCCTTTCTCATTGAACATTGTGTACAGTTCCTGCACCATTTTTCAACATCAATTCGACTTCCTGGCCAACAAAATATTTCTCTAACATTGGCCAATGTTTTTCTGATGCCGAAGTGACATCCCGCGGGACTGCTATGCATCTCCTGGAGAGCCAAAGGTACATGAGATCTGGGTAACACCAACTTCCAGGATTCATGCTTTCCATCCCCGCTCTCCCATTTCTTGTATAAGATTCCATCTCGCAGGGTCAAATAATTCCAAAGGCGCCAGAGACTTTTGGTTTCAGGACTGTACGGAGCCACTTCTTCCCAGGATGGTCTTTCACCTGATTCCTTCCAATTTATCATTGGCAACAAATCTCGATCTTCACGTTGAGCCTTTCCTATAGCTTGGCCAGTCCAATTTTTCTCTTTTACTTCGTCGCTTTTTTGCACTGTAACTTGTCTTACGCAAAATCTCTCTTCAGCACGAGCACAATGTCCACTTTGTGGAACACACGGCCTTCTTGATAAGGCATCAGCATTATCGTTCCGTCTCCCATGGTTCTTTCTAGGGGCTGTGGTGGTTTCAGAATTTTCCGGACAGTTTCTTCTCATGTGGCCATATTGTCCACAACTCCAGCAGTCGGTTTCACTGCGTTGTTTTACTTTTCTGGGGCAAGTTAGAGAAATGTGATCATGGGCTCCACAAGTCCAGCAGCGACCCCTTTTTCTTTCAGGCTTATCCTTAGAGTTATCTGGACAGTTTTTCCTTATGTGACCATTTTTTACACATTTCCAGCAACCTGTATCACTGCGCTGTTTTACTTTTCGGGGGCAAGTTGGAGACATGTGATCATGGGCTCGACAGGTCCAGAAGCGACCCTTTTCTCTTTCTGGATTATCCAATTTAACTTGTCTAGCCACGCGATAACTTTCTATTGTGGCTTGTTGGGCAGCTTCATACTTCATGGCTTGGACTAGGGTTTCTTTTAGAGTAGTCGCACTTGAAAGTCTGACAAACTTTTGGGTTTCAGGGTCTCCGATGGCATCAATAAACTGATGTTGGGCCATAAAATCTTGTATTTCCGGAGGGTATGTTGGATAGGCTAATCTTGCTAGGCGTCGGATGTCGTGGGCCAAATCCTGCAAACTTTCTTTCTTATCTTGTAGTCTATTCTTGAACTTTACTAGATGAAGCTGTTGGTAGTGTTATTCTCCATATCGAGACTCCAGAGCGTCAATCAGGGAGTTGAAGTCTAGGCGGAGTTGTTCCGGAATCATCTGGAGTACATCCACTGTAGGTCCACGAAGTGCAGCAGCCAAAAAACTTGCCTTATCTCTAACGTTCCATCCGTTAGCTTGGGCAACCACATCGAACTGAGTTTTGAAGGAGGTCCATGATGATTGTCCATCAAAGGTAGGAACTTTGACAAGAGGCCTACCCTAATTGTTATTCTCTTGCTGTAAAACCGGAGTTCTTGGATGGCCCGTTTCGACAGCAGCAAGTCTCTCTTTTAAAGAAGCCATTTCTTCTTTCATTTCTTCTTTTACAGAGGAAATATCTTCTTTTACAGCTGAGAATTCATCTTCTAAGCATTTGAATTTAAGCCCCAAGCTTTCTTTAGCTCTTGGGGTTGAGCTTGAAGAGCCTCGCGAGTTTCTTGATTTTGAGCTTGAAATGCCTGGTTGAGAGCTTCACGAGTTTCTTGATTTTGAGCTCTCTTGCAAAGCCTGGTTTTGAGCTTGAATAGCTTCATGAGTCTCTTGATTTTGAGCTCTTGCAAAGCCTTGTTTTGAGCTTGAATAGCTTCACGAGTCTCTTGATTTTGAGCTTGCAAAGCCTGGTTTTGAGCTTGAATAGCTTCACGAGTCTCTCGATTTTGAGCTTGAATAGCTTGGATCGCTTTCAATATTTCTTCCATTTTTCGGGTAAGTACCATAAATTATTCAGGCTTCACCTAAAGATCCCACACTTCTGACACCAAATTGTTGCGTTGTTGGTTGACAAGGAATATCTTCCGTGGGTACAAAGGATCTTTAGGACTTTATTTAAGCCTAATCGATAAAATAATTACAGAAGAGTGCAAAAATGAAACAACAATAAATAAAACAGCAGTTACAAACTCACCAACTGCAGCACGGTGAGGGAAAGCAGGAGCAGAACAGGCGACAGAAGTTCGTAGAACCTTCTAGAATCTTCCAGGAAGTACACCGGCGTCGGCGGTAAGCAGCAGTCCGACTTCTTGAGACAGCAGATTGCTTCGAGTCCACCACATAGCTTCGTTCTTACACTTTCTTTTATTGAATCAATAATCCCTTCACTAAACTTTAATAACGGACTACTCGATGAGGGAAGAGTTTCTTTAATATATAATATCAGATCACAAGCTTTCGGGCATAACCGCCCATCCACAGGTGTAAAAACGAGACAAATTATTTTCGGCAATCAGCTATATATATATATATGTAGTATATTTTAAGGTAGATAGAGCACAACCTTCTTCTAATATTTATTATAACCCCATATCTGTATATAAAAATATGTATCGAACAATAGAAGTGACAAATAAAGCAAAGAGGTAAAGGTAGATCAGACGACGCCATAGTCCAGACGACAAAGGCCAGACATGATAAACAACCCAGACTAACAGGTGTTTATGCTAATGAGTTCATTCCCCCGTCAGCAGGTGGCCGACACGTGGCCAGACATAATTAATAACCCAGCGCTTGACAGGTGGCGTGATTACGGGATCCAATCAGAACTCGTCAGAGGCCAATATATAAGGTCCCCCAAGATGGGACAAAAGTTAGTAGTTGTTTCAGAGCGACGCTGTCATACGGTCGGTCAGATCTCTCATCCCCCCTTCTAGGCTAGGGCATCCGTGACGTCCGTGGTCTACCTCTACCTTCTTGGAGTACCATCTAGACCTGCCTCTGTCTCTTGCTGTCCCAGCGCGGGAATCCCATCACACACCCACGACCACGACTGCCCAGTACATTCCACCTCGGGATTACTACAGAACCCGTTAAAGTCGACAGGATAACCGAGGACAGCAACATACAGAAGATGACAGAGGCCGAAGTCGAGTACTTCGCGGATGCCCTCACCGACATGCAACCCCACTGCGACGACCTGGTAAGCCGCCTAACAGACGCCATCCGGGGGCTAGCCATGCCTCGTGCGGAGGAAGCCCTCATTCCCCCTTTCGACGGATCCTACGCGGCAAACAACTTCATCCAACAGCTCGAGCGGACAAGCGAGGGACCGCAGGATGACGCCACGCTGCAAGCCCGGCTCCGCGCACTGCTCAAAGGTGAGCCCCTCTCCCTCTATAACGAACTAAATATGGCCTCTCTGCCATACAGTCAGGCAAAACAAACTCTGATAGACCTCTACCCCGGAAAATCCGAGGTCACCTTCACCAAATTTTTAACGTTTAAATTAAATAATCAGATCCAAATAGGAGAATATTACCGTCAAAAAATAACAATGGGACTACAACTGGGCCTAACCAACCCCATCATAGTAGAGGCATTAACGGAAGGCCTTCAGGCCAATGATCAGCGCCTCATGAGGGCCATAGCCCCTAAAACCCTGAACGAATGGTATTCTACCATGAATAGAATAAAAGGTACAAATTCACTCCCTACTCCATCCGAACAATTTCAAGGTGTTTCCAACACCAGTGCTTTTCACCGTAATACCGGAACCCCTTCTAGAGGAAGGAACTACAATCATTTTTCCACAGACAGTACCCCAAGATACCCTTCTAGTGCCAGGAAACCACCCTCACCATGCAAATACTGCCAAGGTGACCACTGGAACAATGAATGTTCCATGAACAGGCGACCCTACAGGCAGCAGGCCTATCACAATCAACCTACGACGCACTATTCCCCACCTGAACAAAATGGCGCCCACAACCTTCCCGTACCGGCCCCCAAGTCTTCTCACACCCCACAAGGCAACGAAAACTCCAATTTTCGTCCCTAAACTATCTAATATTCTATGTAACCCTAAAATTTTTAATAATCTTTATTGTCCATTCCTCTTAGACACAGGAGCCTCTATTAACATAATTAATTTAAATATTTTTAATCATCTTAGTAAAAACTTATCTAATCCTTTAAAATTATATCCATGCCATATATTAATCAATTCCATATCTACTCAAATAAATTCGATAGGATACACATATTTGACCACTACCATAGGAAAAATTACAAGATCAATTAAATTTTATATAATAGATAATTTATTACCTTTTGGTATACTATCATTAAATTCCATTAGTCAATTTTGTTTGACCTTAAATTTATATAATCATTCTATTTATCAATGTGATGCTCCTTTGTCTAAGAAATGGTACCATATAACTTATGTAACACCATGTAATAATGGAGAGAGTGACCATAATCCACCCAATGTGGGTCATTTAAAAAACATACCTAACTCACATTCTCCATTATTACAGGGGAAATATGTCCATCCTATACCATGTCCCATTACCTTGACCAAGACCTCTACCAATTATGACAAAAATGCACCCAGCCAAACTTTAGACCATTTACCCCATTTATATTTATTGCCCCCACTATATCCCTCTGAACATCAATGTAAAACTTTTAATGATTCTTGTAATTTATGTGTTAGAAATGATATCCCTTTAACTTTTATGAATATTATTAAGAATTACTCAAATATTTTTTCTACTAACAAATATAACATCCAAAATTGAAAATTCCCCCTATCAATATTAGGACAAATTCAGATAAAATAATTGCACTCAGGCCGTATCGCACATCTCTCTCAGATCAACGTGAAATACAAGAACAAGTAGGTAAAATGTTAGAATATGATATTATAGAGCCTTCTTTCTCCCCCTATTCATCCCCCGTTACTTTAGTTACCAAAAAGGATAAGACAAAAAGATTTTGCGTAGACTACCGCCGCCTGAATGAAATAATTTCCCCCGATGTTCATCCCCCTTCCGCTCATAGAGAATATCTTAGATAAATTAGCCAACGCCAAAATTTACTCCCGCGCCGATTTTTCATCAGCATACTGGTCCATCGAAATAAGTCCCCCTGATAGAAATTTATTATCTTTTGTCACGTTAGAGGGTCAGTATAATTTCAAAAGATTACCATACGGAATTAAAATAGGACCCCAGGTGTATGAGCGAGCAGTCAGTCAGATATTGCAAAGAAATAGGTTAGGTTTTATAGCACATTATTTCGACGATTTCATTATCTTTTCAAATTCCATAGAAGAACATTTAGATCACTTACAGCGATTTTTTGATATGTGTAATAGGGAAAATTTTAGATTAAATTATAATAAGTGTGACTTCTTTAAAACTACAATAGAATTTTTAGGCTATACCATATCATCAGGCACATACACTCCAGTAGTAAAAAATTTAGATGTAATTAATGCCATTAAGGTCCCCACTAGCGTTAAATCCCTCCAATCATTCTTAGGCTCCATTAATGTATATAATAAATTTATAAAAGATCACGCCCGCATTAGGAACCCCCTCAATAATCTACTTAAGAAAGATACACCATGGCACTGGCATGCAAAATGTCAACATTCATTTGACACCCTAAAGGAATGTCTCACCACAAAACCGGTACTACACCTCTTTAAAGAAGGATTACCCTGTCAGCTATTCTGTGATGCCTCACTTCAGGGAATAGCTGGTATCCTAAAACAACAACATCCAGACGGCACTCTACACCCCGTGCAATATTACAGCAGAGCACTCCGACCCCACGAGAAAAATTATACCATCACAGAGTTGGAATGCCTTGCTGTGATAGATAGTGTGGAAAAATTCCGCATCTATCTCGCAGGTGTAAGGTTCACAATTTTTACGGACCACCATGCATTACAATGGTTAAAAACCATAAAAAACCCAACGGGTAGACTTTTTAGGTGGAGCTTAAAGATGTCCGCATACGAATACGATATAAAATATATAAAAGGTAAAACGCAGTACGAGGCAGACCTACTGTCCCGCAATCCTTTATGTGGTTTTCTCACGACCACCCAAATAATAGAGAAGCAACCCCAATTACCTCCATCTACACTTATCAAAACGAATATAGATGGCCTCCATACAATCAAACGTAAAGGTATTGTTAAGATTATAGTTCCCCCTTCCTTACAACATACGCTAATTAATAAAGTACATTTAGAATATAACCATCCTGGTGTATCCCAAATGATTAGGCTCATCTCCACACAGTATACTTGGTGTGGAATGACCAAATCTATAGTTAAATATAATAGGTCCTGTCCCACATGCCAACTTATAAAGAAACCGAAAGGTCCATTATATGGTAGATTAGAACGCCCCCCTATAGCTTTACAACCCTACGATATGTTATCTATAGACACTATTTCAGGTTTTTCTAAATACGGTAATTCTAAGTCATACTTACACGTAATTGTAGATCACCTAAGTCGGTATACATGGACCTTCCCCAGTAAGTCAACTAATATAATCACATACATTCAGTGTATCAAAAAGGTATTGCAGTGTGGCCGACCAAAACGCCTTCTTTCGGACCGGGCACCTGCTTTTACTTCCCCAAAGTTCAGGAGATTCTTAATAAAGAACGGGATACAGCCTCTACTAACCACTGCAAATAACCCTCAAGCTAACGGTTTATGCGAGCGTCTTAACGCGACACTCACCGGGAAGCTGAGGTTACTGAACTTAGAGAATCCAGGAACCTCCTGGACTAAATTAATTAAGATAGTAACTAATAAATATAACGATACCCCCCATACGATAACTGGATTTCCCCCCGTATTTTTAATGTATAATATAATCCCCTCAGACTTAAATAACCACATAAATCCCTATCCCAATATAATAGAAAGTAGAAAACTAGCAATACAACGTACAAATGACAGGCATGACAAAGAGAAAATTAAATATGATAACAAACATAAAAATCCACACTTTGATACAGGAGATTTAGTATTAGTAAAGGCGTATCATCATCCAAATAGCGGTAAGCTAGTACCCTACTTTACAGGTCCATATAAAATTACGGAAATAATTTCTGATAATGTCGTACGTATAAATAGACCCAATAGGATTACAGGTAATGATAACGATACTGTACATGTAAATAAATTACAATATTATAATGAAGAGGTCCTCTATATTTCACCACCCAAAGTAGAACCCCTAATAATAAATAGAATAATAAACCCTTTCCGACATTTAGATCCCAAGTTGTTTAGTCCAATAGAAAAAAGTATAGCTCATAGATTTTCCGAACCATTCAACCATTTGTCCCCACATCTATTCTCATAAAATTAGGGAAATCTAGGTCCTGAACGTCTGGCGAACTCCTCGACATAAAGTAGTCAATTAAAAAATCATAAATCATGGCATTCAACACCATTTCATGATTACCTTTTCCTTCACCAATAATTTCTCTCCCTCAAATGTAGGACTATCTTTCTTTTTCTATTAGGCACACAACTGATCACTTAAGACTAACCCTCGGAATTGTTTGGACTGGAATAGCGCAATTCCGAGAATATAATTCATACACACATTGTATATAAAAACAAAGAAACATTATGTAATTATTTTTTATTATCCCAGTTAGCTTCTTTTTCTTAATTTATGATAATATATCCCGTATTCCATTAACACAGTTCGCATGATCATAACCCCATTATTTATACACTAATTAATTAATTTCTTTTATACCAAATCTTATTTTTTATAATGTTATAGGATAGTTTATATTTTGTCAACCCCGTTTAAAATTTAGGTCCCCATCATCTCTAAAATCGATCCTGTACATGACACCATGTGAGACGTTATCTTGGCCTTCTAAGAAGACAATTAATTCCAATCTGCTTCCCAACGCGCGCGACAACAAACTCAAGGACGCACTGATCTCCCCCTAATTGTTTTTTTCTACTTCGTCTTTTCCCTCCCTACTTCTAAAGGGGTGGAATGACCTTGTTACATCATTAGCATCCATCATTAGCAGGTAGCCCTTCATACTTCAACACTCTTACCTGTCAATCAATCAATTATAGGCCTTCCATACTTCTTTCGTCTCTTGATCATTTTCCACTGGCCTTCTATGCCTTCGTTCTAACCACCCCTCGTCCATCGCAGAGTCCCTGTTTGCCGACTTTTTTTTTATTTACACCCAGGTCACCGTCCAAGCATTCTTTATTTCATTCTTTTTTCCTCAAACCCGGGTTCACTCAATCACCGACAGCAGCGCAGCTCTTGAGCCACCATCTCTTTTTAACCTCTCTCAGAAGAAAATTCTTTCCCATATTCTCCCATTAACTACCTCTCCTTCGATCTTCACGCCTTTTGCCTATCTGATCTAATGCTACTTACAGAGCATCTTGAGATTGCTGACCCCTGAAAACAATACTTCGCTTCTAAGCTCGTATTGCAGGGCAGGATTCCTGAGATGCCCTTTGCAGAAACCAATTCAGACCTTCTTCCTTTATTCCTCACTGCGTCACTACCTATCACAAACCTTTTGCTTAAGTTAATTTTCTTTTATATTTTATTTTACTTTTATTATCTCTACTTCTCCTCTTTCCTGTATTACATCCCTGAAACTGTGTTGTAAATATTCAAGACACCTTAAGTATCAAAAAACTGTAAATAGTGTACCAACTTTCCCAAATATTTACTTTCGCTATTGTGTGTGTTTACTTTAAATTTATCCTTCCTATGTACTCCTCTTATATATTTTGTAGTTTTATAATATTATATCAGTGTGTCACCACTACTCCCCTTTATCTTTATTTTTATTCTAGTAACTAATTTTTTTTATGCCCCAAATTATTTCCCATTTAATAGGTTTGCTAGCTTTTCTCTCATTTATTGTAAATAGACTTACAGTTTTACTAGTTTTGTAGTGTTGGACTTTGTTTTTTAACTTACAGATGTAGATAAAACATTTCATTATTAATCAATAATATCATTTTGTTTATTAACCATCAACATTAATGCCATCAACTACCAATCAATCCTTTATATATCATTATCTTTAATATGTTTATTTAAGTTTAATTTTCTTTTTCTCATCATGTTTAGACTTAGCATTGTACAACTTCAATTATTTTAGGCACCATTTTTAACAAAACCTACACCTGACAATATTTATAATATTTCTTGAACAGATAAAACATTTACCATTTTATTTTTCTTAAATGATTTTCAATATGTTATTTTTGACGCTTCCCTTACAGCCTCTTAACTCTATCCCATGAACCTTTCCTCCCAACTTATTACAGCCATCAAGAGATTATTGTTCGTCAGCCATTTTCTTTTTTTTTTATTGATTAACCTAACTAGAAGACCCTTCCTCGCTGTACATTTCCCAACAGTGAGCTCAGGAGACCCAGTTAGTTTTTTATTTTTTTCTCTCATCGTCCGGCTCATCATTTTTTCATTTTTCAACTTTTTCTTTTCACCACACAAGCCGGACACAATCAAAATTGACAACAATAAATCTCTTACACCCACCTCTCCTTTTCCGCATCCTTCAAACCTCCAACCTTCCAAGGGATTCCAGTTCGCCGAACATTTTTGTTTTTTTTTTCATTGATTAATCCGACTGGAACAATCCTTCCTCACTATACCATTCCCAATAATGAGTTCAGGATATCCAACGCGATATTTTTATTTTTTTTTCCTCATCGCCCGACGCATCATATCAATTCATCATTTTTTCAACTTTTCATTTTTTTTTTTTTCAATTCAACCGGGCACAATCATTATGGACAACAGGGATCCCTCTTACCTCTACCTCCCCCTTTTACCTCCATCTATCTTCCCAACTCTTTCCGCTGTCTGAGCTAATGATGCAGACGGAATATCTTGGGCCTTCTGTTAATGAAAACAATGCCTCACTTAAACAAGTTCGCATTGCATTGCAGAATGTTTGGGATACTACTTTTGCAGAAACATGCTCAGATACCCCCTTTCCCTTTTTCAACCTTAGCGTCACATTATAAGTTCAGTCAATAAACTAACTTCATTTTTTTTCTCTCATCTTTAATACAATAAGATATTATTTTCCTTGTACGATTCATTTTATCATAGTTACCATTTTGTATTATATACCTTCTCTTAATCTTTTATCATTCATTTTGTACGTTTTTATTGATACACCACCCTTACAACATCTTTCTCTTTTTAACTTGTAACTTCATAATAATTTTAACTAATTTGTATACAAATTATTTCTTTTATTTTTTATAATAGGTTTGTTAGGTTATCACTCATTACATGTCATTCCCCCAACCAAACCTTCATCACCGGGGACACATTCTGTAGTATATTTTAAGGTAGATAGAGCACAACCTTCTTCTAATATTTATTATAACCCCATATCTGTATATAAAAATATGTATCGAACAATAGAAGTGACAAATAAAGCAAAGAGGTAAAGGTAGATCAGACGACGCCATAGTCCAGACGACAAAGGCCAGACATGATAAACAACCCAGACTAACAGGTGTTTATGCTAATGAGTTCATTCCCCCGTCAGCAGGTGGCCGACACGTGGCCAGACATAATTAATAACCCAGCGCTTGACAGGTGGCGTGATTACGGGATCCAATCAGAACTCGTCAGAGGCCAATATATAAGGTCCCCCAAGATGGGACAAAAGTTAGTAGTTGTTTCAGAGCGACGCTGTCATACGGTCGGTCAGATCTCTCATCCCCCCTTCTAGGCTAGGGCATCCGTGACGTCCGTGGTCTACCTCTACCTTCTTGGAGTACCATCTAGACCTGCCTCTGTCTCTTGCTGTCCCAGCGCGGGAATCCCATCACACACCCACGACCACGACTGCCCAGTACATTCCACCTCGGGATTACTACATATATATATATATATATATAAAGTAAAAAAAAAGAGACAAATATGTAAAATTGTGCCAGAGAATTAACATAATATTGAAGGATCATTCATAGAAGTTAAGCAAAGCAAGCAAATAAACATATAATACAAGGCTATTACAGAAACTAAGTATGAACAACGACTATAAAACAAAATAAAAATAAACTAAGACTGCTATTGACGTGTAAAGGTATAAGTAGGTTATGAAAACTAAATCTTTCAGATAGGAGGTTCCAGTATTAAATTATCATATATTTCAGGAAGGTCTATTGCTCTATTGATGCTTTTAAATTTTTTGGTGAGTATAGCCTCCAGGACCAATCGCTGGTGCTTGTTTTTAATCTCATGATAGTGGGCCGAGGGGTTATAAATGTTGAATGTGTGGCCTGTGTCCCGTATGTGTTGGTAAACTAGAGAGCGGGGATCTTTCCTTTTTACCGATCTATCATGCTCCACCATTCTGGTCTTCACCATTCTCCCAGTCTCTCCGACATACTTGGCATCACACTGCTCACATGATATGGAGTAAATGGCATTGTGGGTATTAAGGGAATCAATGGTTCCACTATTTTTAGCTATTGTCTGTTTTAGTTTGGTTGCCAGACTGAGTGTGTTGGAGAAATATGAGTTTACACCATATCTATTCAGAACTCGTGCTATGGCCGCCGATTTGTGAGAGTATGGAATGAAACAGGTGGACAGGTAATGAGCAGTATTTCTTATTCCTGAGGAATCGTAAAAATGTTTGCAAACAAAGGATGTCGGATAGCCTGCAGAGTTGAGATTCTTGATTATGTTCTGTTTCTCTATTGCCTGAAAAGATGGAAAGGAACTATGGGTGTGTACACGCTTAGATAAATTTTTTATAATACTGATTTTTTTGGGAAATGGGACAACAGGAAGTGTAATGCGTGTAGTTGGGGAGGAAATCTTTTTTGTAATATACGGTAGCGTGGTAAGAGTTTGGAGTTTGAATTATTAGAACATCAAGGAATGGTATTACACCCCCTTGAGCTACTTCTATAGTAAACGACATATCCTCATTATAACTGTTAAGGGATGCTAATATGGTTTCATATGAATTCTGATCACAGATACAAAAGATATCATCTACATATCTGCGCCATAACACGATATCTATTCTATGTTTTTCATTGATTGATTTGTCAATCATGATCATCACCAATTCTGCTGCAGCGGTTGAAAACGAACTCCCCATTGGGGAACCCCGTATCTGTCTGTATGTTTTCGATTCAAATTTAAATACATTCATATTTAGACAAATATATGCCAGGCATACAATTGATTGTATGGTGGATGCATCGGTCTGTATTTCTGTTAGGAAGGCAACTATGCTTTCTCTAATAACTGAGTGGGGTAGGCTTAAAAACAATGAAACTACATCATACGAACACATTATGGTGTTTGGACCAGGAGAAATTTTCCATAACTCCTCAATGAAACTAGGGGTGTTGTGTACCGTGAATTTATGGTTATATTGTTTCAGTAACGGGGAGAAAAATTGGATAAATACCTGGCCAATGGGGCTGACGGTGATCTGTGACATGCTATGATAGGGCGTAGTGGGACATTAGGCTTGTGTATCTTTGGTAATCCATATATGTAGGGGTCTGTGGTAAGGCGTGATGTGAATAATTTGCATTCTTCTGAGTTAATCTGCGAGAGTCTTTTTTGTTCTAATAGATCCTTCCTGAAATCCTGATAGGTGCGAAGCTTGGTATCTTCATCTATGGGAATAAAAGTAGATTCATCTGTGAGGACGTTCATCATCTTGGATCTATACGTTGAGATATCCATAACAACTGTCTGTGATCCTTTATCAGAGTTGCAGATTACGATGTCACTTCGATCTTTTAACCTTTTCATAATGGTTCTCTCCATGCGGGCCAGGGGATTCTGGGTTGTGTGATTCATGAGTACGGATGAGATACGGCTTCTGATATCACTTTTTGCCTGGTGACTAAGGTCCTTAATAGAAGCCTCTACACCGCTGATGATCCTAGGGACATCAGGTTTGGCCTCATTGCGATAATTCAAGCCCTTAGATAGCAGGGAGATCTCTGCTTGCGAAAGTTCAGTATTGGAGAGGTTCAAGACTCGACGGTGGTCTTCCGTAGTAGCATGGTATGGAAAACCATACTTTTTTGACCAAAAATAAAACTTCCTATCATGCTTCTTATTAAGTAAAGAATTCTGGGTTCGAATTTCATTAGTAATGCGTATTATGAGCGAGGTAAGGACTTGGGGTGTAACATATTGTGCGGTGAGGGTTAGAAGGCCCTTAAGGGACTTTGATATGAATCTTATGTTGGACATGCAGCCCAGAGGTGTGACAAACATGCCCGGGGCAACCTACTCTCTTCCATTTTCATAATCCTCACCCAAAATCTCAGGACCTGTTTAGTTATAATAACTTCCTGTGATACTCGTCCACACTCCATTCTTAGCAACAAGTAATAGATTTAAACATTTCTTAGTAAATAATGGTGTAAAACACTTATTGACTAGCTCACACCACCCTCAGACAAATGCAAAAGTAGAAAGGGTCAACTCTACCATAGTTAATAGACTAAAATGTTAAATAAACTCAAAGACTAATATTTCATGGGTAAAACATCTTCCAGAAGTTACCAAAGAATACAACAATACCCCACATACAATTACAGGTTTTGAACCTAGATTCCTTTTATTTGGCATAAAATTAGATATTAATGTATTGAATTCTACTGCATACCCTACAATAGATGTTTCTAGGAATATTGCTATAGAAAGAACAAAAAGATCTCACCAGTACAGTAAAACATTGTATGATCAAAAACATCCAGAATCCATTTTCAAAGTAGGTGATAAAGTACCCTACAATAGATGTTTCTAGGAATCTTGCTATAGAAAGAACAAAAAGATCTCACCAGTACAGTAAAACATTGTATGATCAAAAACATCCAGAATCCATTTTCAAAGTAGGTGATAAAGTACTTATGGATAGTTTTGTTTATCCTAATACTGGTAAGTTAGAAAAATGTTTTCAGGGACCTTACACCATCTTAAAACAATTATCACCAGTAACATGAAATAGATAAAAGAATTTACCCATCAAATAAAAATGAAATAGTTCACTCAAATAAATTGAAGCCATATTATGATCCTAAAGAAATAAAATATGTATATAAAAATTTTGCTACACACTTAAATACAACAGATATTCAGGAAATACCTTTAGATTTAACTATATCAAAAAGGACTCAAATTTTACCCCTAGATCTATCTATAACTAAAGAGTGCACATCAAATCTTAATATTAATGAACCACTTGATTTAACATGTATATAATTTGTTTTTATGTTTTATTATTTCATGTAGAGAACTAATTTACTTTTATGTTAAGTTTTGGGACTCGCAAATATTTACTATATTTATATTTTAGGTGTATGGTACTTATTTTTCATTTTTAACACTTTGTCTACAAACTTTATAATGCAAATGGCGTCTTGTTAAAATAATAATATATAACCCTGTCATGTACCGCCAACTACCCTCATAACCCGGGTTCGATTCCCGCCCCTGGACACTTTTATTTTTCCGTTTGTCATTACTCTTCACAATTCATCCTATCATACTTCATCCTTAAAGTTAGAAATAATCGTTATTTATCTTTAAAATATATTTCGATTTTTGTTTAAAAGAAACATTCGAGGTATAATTGCAATTTTCGTTTTACAATCATCAGCCGCGTTATATTGTATTTTAAACATATATATATGTGATATGATCCTGTCGACTTTCAATGTGGCAATATAGTGGTAAATGTGGTGAGGAGAGAAATAATCACACGACGAGTTGTTAGAGCAATCATCCAGGCAGCCACCCGAGAGAGAGCGAGCGAGACGTTATCAGTTGAACGACTGTTTTCCCTGTGTACACAACCGGGGGGCTAACCAGGATAGTCGCCAGGTGGTGACGGCCCCCCCCCCCTCAGGAATGTGGTCAAAATGGTCGTGAGTTAGTTGTCTTCTATCGACTACGTCTCTCTCTCTCTCTGGTTGACTGCAGATTTACTTTATTATTCCTGTAAGAGCATATATTATGACATATATATAGATGGAAAATTTGCCGGGATGAAATTAATCCACGGAAGCAATGGTCGCCTCTCCCGTCAAAATAAACGTCAGAATCTGACGCCATCTATTGACCGTCGCCGCAACTAGCGGCATCGGGTCGGTGACAAAGCCACAACACCAACTTTGGCAAACTGATAAGCGTCCACCTAGAGACCATAGATGGCGTCAGATTCTGACGTTTATTTTGACGGAAGAGGCGACCATTGCTTCCATGGATTAATTTCCTCCCGGCAAATTTTCCATCTATGTTTTGCCAATAGATTTGGCCCAGCCACATTGCCAGCAAAACACCTCTTTGGTAGATTGTGAGGATTCCATTAGATCCCGTGTGGATCTCATGGAATAAAGTCCGCCCTAGACTGACGAGGGCCATTAGCCCGAAACCATGGTCTCTAGGTGGACGCTTCTCAGTTTTCCAAAGCTGGTGTTGTGGCTTTGTCACCGACCCGATGCCGATAGTTGCGGCGACGGTCAATAGATGGCGTCAGATTCTGACGTTTATTTTGACGGAGGAGGCGACCATTGCTTCCATATATATACAAGATAAAAGTTGATAATTTTTTTGTGTTTAAGTTAGATGATTAAATAGTTGTTTATATGTATTATATTTATATCTTATTAAGGAGAGAAAAATGTAATAAAAGTAATTATATGTTAGAATAATATGTTTTATTTTAAATAGAAAAAAAGGAAATTTTGAAAATAAAAAGAAAATTTAACAATTTAACGTCTTTTATTATCGGCTTTTTTCTACCCGTCATTTAGACATACTCTAATAGATATATATGAATAAAGGAAGATATTTATGATGATTATATATTTATTTTTTAGCAAAAGAGAGGAAAAATATAAAGAAAGAACCATACACTTTTATTTCAAACAAAGTAGAAGAATTGAAAGGGTGTTAGTATTTTATAGTTAATTAATAGAGTTTTTGTAATTTTTTTATATAATTCTTTTTACACTAACACCCTTTCAATTCTTCTACCTTGTTTGAAATAAAAGTGTATGGTTCTTTCTTTATCTCTTTCCTCTCGTTTACTAAAAAATAAATATATAATCATTATAAATCTCTTCCTTTATTCATATATTTCTATTAGAGTATGTCTAAATGACGGGTAAAAAAGCCGATAATAAAAGACGTTACGTTGTTAAATTTTCTTTTCTTGTTATATTTTCTTTTTATTTTCAAAATTTCCTTTTTTTTCTATTTATCCCGTGTGGATCTCATGGAATAAAGTCCGCCCTAGACTGACGAGGGCCATTAGCCCGAAACCATGGTCTCTAGGTGGACGCTTTTCAGTTTGCCAAAGCTGGTGTTGTGGCTTTGTCACCGACCCGAGACCGCTAGTTTGCGGTGACGGTCAATAGATGGCGTCTAGTTTTGACGTCTATTTTGACGGGAGAGGAGACCTTTGTCTATTTAAATCAATATCCTCCAGGCAAAATTTCCATCTATATATATATATATATATTAAAAAGGCATATATTGGATAAAATATCATTTATTTTACCAATATTTCTGTTGGCTAAACGCCAACCCCAGCCAACTGAAATATTGGTAAAAATAAATGATATTTTGATCCGAAATATGCCTTTTTATTTAAAGATTTATTTATGAATTTCTCTTTTTTCAAAAAATATATATATATGTAGAATCCTGTCGTTGTGGAATTCAGTCGACTAAATCTATGGTGTGAGTCCCTGTCAACTCTCGCTATACTGTGTTAACCGAGAGGAACAGTCAGGATGTGGAGAGTTTTCCAGTACCTCTCTGCACCTTGGAAGACCTTTAACAGTTCTCAGAGTACAGACAGTCATGGTCGAGGCAGAGTGGAAAGCTTGGAAATTGTCCATACAAAAAAAGAAGATACACAGTTGTACTAGGAAAGTTCCGTGAACAGATAAAAGTCGAGCTAGGAGCGAAATATGGAGATAGAAGAGTTCTTACTGTTCTACATGGTCGATGAGGTGGACCTTGGACACAACCGACGAGGGCTCTCGCTGATGGTGAAGTGACTATTTATTTCCGAGAATTGACAGCTTTATATATCTTTGCAGAGAGGAAGTATTGGATTTCAGCGAAGGCGTAAAGGGCGTGGATCGGAAGATGTCATTGTATACTCTTGGAAACGCCCTGAGATCTTACTATCTTTAGGCCTCGTTGGACTTCTATCTCAATCTCTTCCTTTAGCTCAACTCTTAATCTATTACAGAGTTTTATTTATTTATTTATCCTCAGTTTGTACAAAGTACATTACATATGGTGATGTGATGACACATGTCAATCATGCGTATAATTATTTACAGATGTGTTTATTATACAACATGAAAATCTTGTTATAAGTAATTAAACAATATGGGGTTGTTGGTTTAAATTACTATATATATATATATATATATATTTACCTGACCGCTCACATCAACACTCGACTTTTAGAAATAATTTTTTTCCTATTTTTTCACTCACACATATATATCCATCTACCAACGACACTGCAGTTGCTGCACATAGATATAGGTAATAAAAAGGCATATATTGGATTGAATTAAAATATTTATTTGCCAAATTTTCGATTTTTGATTTCTCAGAAGTCCCTAGGACTAAATATTTGGTCGTATAGGTACAGTCTGCACCATGCTGACGAGGGCCAACAGTCCTGAATGCGCAGTGGTTAGATTTTCTTGATTTACAAAGAAAATGGGATGGCCTAATATCACGGAACAAGTTGAATCAATGTTTAGTTGATTTTTATTTCACTAGATAGCGCTCTGCCATCTAAAATGCTCATGTGAGCGGTCAGGATATGCCTTTTTGGTTTTTAATATCAAAACCTGACCATTTTTCTATTTTATCTTATTTTTCATATATTTATATATTCGTCTAGCTCCTTCTGACCAGATTATTTATAATAATAATTGTGTGATTCTTTACATAATTTATTCCTCAATCATTTTGTGTGTTTCCTCAGTATTTATTTCAAGATAAGTCGTCATTATATCATCCAATATTCATTTTGAAATATGTAAATATTACATAGCTGAAGTAAAGACTTCGGAGCACTAGTATCTACTTATAAAACATTTTATGTTATTTTAAAGAAAATTATAAATATTGGGAGAAAGAACATAAGGTCAATCAGTGGTAAACACTACACTACGTTAGCAAGTTTATTCTCTAAATGAAATGTTCTACGAGGGTTCGCCATGCCCAATCACAAAATGGTATTTTTGTATATTAAAATAAACACACGAAGTTTGCACTTTAGACAGCGCGCATATTATATAGTTTAATATAAATATTTTGGACAAGACATCACCACCAATATAAATATTTAACCTAATAGTAATAAAGTGAATGAAAACTCGGGAAAAGAAGACAAGATATGAAATAAGCAGTTTAATTAAAATTAAATTAGCATTTCGTTTTAATGGTATGAAAACTGGTAATTAATATACACAATATAATGTTACAAGAGATATAGAAACAATTTATATAGGTATTGCAAGAATGAGGATTATGAATCTCGAAAATATTTTCTTCATACTATAAGCAACATTAAAATTAAGCCAGATACATATAACACATACGTTTTATAAAATAAAGAAAATTTCTTCTGTCAAAATAGTCGTCATATATTGACTATATGTGAAAACTGGGGACTTTGTCAAATTCAGAAAGCACACCCGGAGACCATGATTTTGGGTATAGCCATGGTCAGTGGCGGGCTTTGATTTAATCAGATTCACAAAGGATTCACGATATCTTGAGAATTTACCAAATAAGTGTTCATCTGGAAAAGTTACTAAGCTAAATCTATGCTTAAAATATAGATAAAATACATTTTACGGTTGGATTTATAAAAATAAAAGCTACTTTGACCGTCAAAATAGACGCCCCAAAATGTTGCTCAATCTATTCTGAACATTTTATGATTCTCTCGTGTACCTACCTCATGATCAAAATATTACTTTGGAAGGGCGAGGCACATAATCCAAAAAACATGGATTTCAAGTGGGTGTTTTGATAACGTCAAAAACGTTGTGTGGCATTGTCATTGCCCAGAGTCTGCTACTTTGCAAATAAGGTCAATATATGGCAAGTGGGTTTTGAAGTATTTTTTTTATAGATCAAATATCAAATTTCTAGATGGTATCAGAGATTTACAGTATGTTATTTCACTTTTTAGCTGAAGAAAGGCTTGCCTGAAAGCTATTTTATTTTCATATCAATAAAAAAGGTTGCAGCGCCATCTCTATTCCTTTCTATAATTAGGAATACCTGCTCAAACAAAAAAGGATGTTAGCACACATATTACTATTTAAAAATAAAAACATTTTGTAACACGTAATAAATATTTTGAAATAACAGAAAATCTTTTTTTTTTTTAAGCAGGCAATATCATGCTATTCTAATGTTATTAGAATATACAAAATGCTAAAATGAATATAATTCAGTGCACACTACACAACAAGAGTAATAAACAAATACTTACATTGTTTTTTTTTTAGCTGAAAATTGTCGGCCATCATTGGGAGATAGTGATTTCTTGTTTTGTTCAAGTCAAACAACAAAATCACTAGTCTTCCAGATCAAGACTGACGCACACTTCTTGGCTGGACTCGTATGTCACGGTGAATTACAGAATGTACATGCGACATGCAGGCATGCTGTGCCATTAATAGAATACTACTATAATTAACATACGTGAGAATTTGTGGCCTTCAAGATGCATACTATAATTATTTTATGCATATACATACATGGTTTATATGAACAAGGCAATTTCGAACACTGCTCTACATGACATGTGCTTTAAGTGTGGGTTTGAAAGCTAATATTACAACCATGCATTATTTACATATATACAAATAGGTAGAGAAAATTTGTATAAAACTGGTAGAATCTTGATGACTTACACTGGAGCTAACATGAGAGACTGTCCAAGATATTCAACGATGGAGAGTAATTGTGATAAAGTTTGGACGAGAGATTGGCATTTTGCACATTTATTTACGTCTTAGCTCCGCCTCTGCCGGTCCCAAGCCCGATGAAAAAGGAGGAGGGGGAGCAGTAACAAGCTCTCTAAAAAACCTCGGCTCAGCTGGCCCGGCTGATAGTACCCTGTAAGGGCTCCTAATCCAGGAGTCTGTACTCCATGTTAAGGGCGGTTTGCACATGTTGTCTGTTCCTCATGTCAAAGGCGGCCATTTCTATTGGATATAAGTCGGCCTGCTAATGAGTAGTGCTCCCAGTGTTAATGACAAAAACAGACGCTTTCTACTTCACCCAGTCATGATGGTTGTCAATTCTTCCCGCTATGCGGCATCGGCCGTCGCGCAGGATAATCAGGGCCGCGTCTGGAGTTTAGACAGAGAATTTACGTCTTAAATATAGCAATAGCAAATTTTAGAACATATTAAAATTCACAATTAATATAACAATGTCATCTATTTCAAAATAGTAAGTATTTTTATTTAATTTTAATATATATATTTTTACATACCCATTATTATTTGTAGGAATGCTGTGCCGAAGAATATCATTTTATTTTTATAGTAAGAAGCTTTAAAAATATTCTCGATCATCTGTTAAAGTACAGATTGGTTAGTAATCAAGAGGACAATAATCCCGAAATACATTTAAGATTGGCCTTCATTAATGAATGCTTCACAAATATATCAATAAAATACATTTACAATAGGTATATATGATTTGTAAATTCTTTATTAGAGTATTTTAAAACTATTAATCTTCTTTTTAGAGCCTTATATTTACCAATGAAGAGGTATTTAATCACCAGACCTGTCAAATAAATAAAATATTTATTCTAACCCCTCTTCATAAATATACTTATAATATAAATGTCATATTAAATTATATTGGTTACTTATATATATGCATATAAAAACGAAAATCAAATATATATTTATAAATATATTCAGTAAAATTTCTTTAACATAATAGTAAAATATGAAATATCATTTATATAATATTTATATGGAATATATATATATGAATAAGTACATCCACAAATAGAATATATATTATAAATTCTAAAGAAACGTGTCTTTCATTCCGGGACAAATATCAAATATGTGTGAAATAACCAGAGGTAAGCTGAAAGTCAAATCTATGTGAACTACCCTAAGTCAAACATACGTGATAAAATACATCCACATATAATATCCCAGTTGTGTACACTCCTTCCCAAATAATATTAGTCGCCATCAGAAGCCCTCTCCAAATTTTACATATCAGTGAACTTAAATTTTAAAAGTCTCGCACCTTTTTATTAATTTAAATTTTCACGTTTTCAAATTCAAAATAATTTACAATTTAAATCAATTTTCTTGAATAAAATATTTGAGTGTGATGAAATTTTATTCATTTGATAATATATAAAAATGGTATTTTTTTTATGAGAGACTGGATATTTAATACTGTGACAGAGCTATTAATTTTCAATTTAGGTTTGAAGAAAAGGTCAAAGCGATGCGGCAATATCTAGGGAATTCTATTTTATAGCCTTTCAAAGATTTTCTTAAAACATTTTTCTGTGGAGACTACTTCTTCAATCAGAGTCCTTCTTTTTGATTCTTGTCCATCATATGGTCATCATTGAGTGCTACTGTTCATGACTACGAATATTTTAATTACAAATATCTCCTCACACAAAACATTATTGTTTAGATGAGATATATAATTTTTCTCTAAAATCAAACCTATCTAAATGTATGTACTTGCTATGTATATGCTTTTGTAAATTATCGAAGGCAGCTTTTTGATTAATTTTCTATAATGTAGATTTTTGATGCGAGTAGACATTGCTTCAATGAAAGAACATATATGAAGATGTGTAAGACTATCAATAGTACAGGAGTCAATCCCTTAGCTTCAGTGATTATTGGAAAGGTAATTTGTATATATTTTTCAAAAAAGGCATTGGATGTCTCTTGAAAGATCTCAGCCATATCTAAACTCTGAAGTTGAAACAAACATGAAGCCTCCTTTTATGTTAACAAAGTTACTATAAAGTAACATTATCGAGTGATATACATTGATTATCCCAGCAGTGAAAATATATTATATTATAAAATTTAATTACATTCTCCTATTTTTATGAGATTCCTGTAATATGCTTAATTATTTCGAACAATGGTAAGGATATATCCTAGTTGTAAGTGGAGATTCGAACGTCATATGATATATTCTCTTCTTTCTTACCTAATCTCAATCATATAAAGGTATCAGATTGCGGATCTCTTCATGACGGCCAATGTAGTATAAGAAGAAGACTTCCATATGGTTGAAGTAAAATGCATTTGTTTTCGTCTTTAAAACTGGAAGCACTTCTCAATCAGCAGGCTGACCTAGCGCCACGAGATTACGAAAGCCACAATACTTTTTAAGACCTCAAAGCTTCGAAATTTTGGTGACCAAGAATATACAATAGTTTAGTCAAATGTAATAAAACCGCAATGTTCCGTAATTAAGGTCAAAATATAAAAAAATGGAAATCTTATACAAGTACTTATACATGTTTCGCAATCAATGATTATAGAGTTGTTGAAGGTGATGATGTTAATATTGAGATGAGTAATAAAGCAATAACGATATTTATATTGTCATCAACAGGTGAATGACAGAAGGAAAACTGCCACCGCTCTCCAAGTCGACGTTATATGTTTAAAAGAAACTCTTCACAAAACTCTATCATATCTCGGAATTCAGTTGATAGTGTTGATTTCATACCTCTTCCATGTAGAAGCCTAGGGTGTCCCGCATACGATAAACATTCTACATTGGAAAATGATGGGGGATATTAATGTTTAAATGGAATATTTATCTCTTGAACCTTCACTATTTAATCTGAGTCTGGGTATACAATTTTATTTTTAAATTGTGATATGTGACCCTTTAATAAAGACAAAGATAGAGAGTTAATACCTTTTCCTATTTAAAGCAAATTTATTAAGAGTTTATAGCTATTTATCATCTCAACCTTCATTCACCAGAGAATTGTCTAATGCTTGATATTCTACTTACATTAAATCAAAATAAAATGTATGTTTATGATTTAGAAAATATCGCATAAATTAAAATTTTCTTAATATCTTTGGGAAAGAAGTTGGAGACTTGTTGATATATTTATAGCTTTTAGAAAGCTACAACCTTGAATATAAATCACGCTTAAGAAAGTTTTCTTACTTTTAAAGATCACAACTCCAACACGCTCTTTTATAGGATATATATAATAAAACACGAAACTATTTGCAATATCGAATCTATTTCTACATATATGATAAATATTTTGTGCAATTAATATATTTTCAAGTAGAACTTTTGTCCAATAGGATTATTATCGTTTGATACTGTTGAACCTTCTTTAAACAAGTATTTTTATTATCTATGATTATTCGGTGAAAGAAATTAGTTATTGTAAGATAAACAGTGCTTTTTTAAAAATCACATTTGATTATCTACCAGGTCATCTCAATTGAAACAACCTAACATGGTATAAATTAATTATATTTTTATAAGAAAAAAAGGTCTAAGTAATATTTATACATCTATTTATAAAATAAAGAATCTATCTCTCTGGTATCTATAAATTCACACTCAATAAGTTAGTCATTTCAACGATATATGGTTCTCTATAGAAAGTGAAAAATAGAGTGATATATTTTTAAAATATTTCAATACACGAATCCATATTTTCAATTTTATTTCAATAAATCTTTTTTTTATTTCCAATATAAAAATAACAATTCTTCAAATATTTTATCATCTTCTATATAGTCGGCATAGATATCTATTGGTTGAAATATTCCTTTATACCTCTTACTTTTCAACATTTAAAATATGGGCGCATAAATAGACTAATGTAATAAGTGTTAAATAAAATGTGTTGTATAGCAACAAATATATTTTAAGAAACTGATAATTTATATCATGTTGATTGTACATATTACCAGACACTTCTTTCTTTTGTCCTTTTTTCTCGTTTTTTTCTCTTTCACCTTGTAAATATCATATGACTATTCTTTTCACGGCCTAAAATTATTGAATATATATGTATAGACAAATGTAAAGGCATATACATGTATGACAGCGCAAGTGTCTCTAGGGGAACATAGCGTTTTAAATTGAAATAAATAAATAAATAAAATTAAAATGTATTTCTTGATAAATTAAATATTATTTATTCTTACATGTTGTGTTGTGTGTGTGTGGTATATAATCTTATTAATGTAGAGGTTTTTATATATATTCCAAACTCAGAAAGTTTTCCATGATCAGCCATGCACTAAATACTCAAGATAAGTTTGTTATTGTGTTTCATTAGATTAGATTTATGGTTATCTTATAAATTTTTTGTTCAATGCCTCGAACCATCACCTTTAGGTAACGGAGCTGGAATCTTGGCGTCTCCATAATGCCCTAATCTAGTTTTTGGTCGTCCTCTTCCTTGACTGTCCTTGATCTTCCCTAGAGAAATGCTCTTCTTGTATGAAACATCTAATCTTATGAGGTGTTCAAATTAAGTTTGTCTTATTTTAGTCATAGCTGGATTTTTAAATGGGTTCAGTAAAACCTAGATAAATTGAAGTGGATTTATGACTAAGGAAATATCATTGCTTAATTCATATAGTTATAAATATATTGATTTATTAAGAAAAAATAAAAGGCCTCTATCTTGCAACTGAAAGTTGCTGATGGCTTGCGCCATCTATCGGAATAAATATCAATTATTTGTTGATTGTTAATTATTCCAAAATTAGCCAACTACCCATTCTTGATTAATAAAGAAAATCTAACCACGTACACGTTTCGGGCTGTTGGCCCTCGTCAGTTTCATGATAAGGAGATGCCTTTTTTTCTTTTCTTAATTTATGAACCTTATCCCAGTACCTTATCACCTTTGTACTATTTTAGTAAATTTGTACTATTTGATCTATGTGTTGACAAAATCGATATTCTTCATTAAATTATCACTAAATAAACGAAAATCAAATATTATTTATGAGAAATGTATTTACCTATTTAGGAAGAACATTCTATTTTATAAGAAAATATTCTATTAAATATATATTATGATTATAAGATATATATATGGGCAAATAACAAAATACAAGGAATTTTCTCAATAACAATGTTGTGAATGCGGTTATGAGAAAATATTTCTTGTTGAAGACGATCCACTCAAAATAAGTGGTTCAATCAATCTAAAAACACGCAAATAAATGTTGCTATTTTCCCGTGTGGGATAAAATCTAGTTGAATTATATTTTTAGATTCACAACACTTTGAATTTTATAGCTGTGTGTTGGTACCTCTCTCTTCAAATGAAGACGAAAACATATTTAGAAATACTTGACTCATCAGCGGTTTCGCCACAATTTATCATATTTCTAAATTATTGCATAATTCATCCTGTCTATATACTCTGTATTAGTTGGTTTGGTGGTGTCTTGACCTCCATGGAAAAGGGGGGGGGGGGGCATTGCTCCGTTAGTCAGCCACATTTCAGAGTTCCCTGTAAGCCTTCACGGTTACCGTAGCATTAGTTGGTTTAGTCTCAGTGATACGCTTTAGGAATCCGTGGAGATAATTGTATTAAGAAAAATGTATAAAAAATTCATATATACATTTTCTTCAAGTATAGATTTTGAACTAAGAGAACGAGGAATCTATACGATTATAAAATAGCGCAAAGATCCTTTCCTCCATATATATACAGACGACTATATATAAGTAAAAAAAGTAAGAATAAGATAGAAAAACGTCAGATGGTAATAGGTTATTCCCAAATTATTCGCCAACCTACCTTTTTGATAAATTAAAAGTCAATAGCCTACGCGTTTTATTTTTCAATTGCTTACTTTTTTCACACGTTTATCGTACTTGCGCTTTTTGGTCTTAACTACTCCTTTCTTGATTTCTCGGTAAGCCTCTTAGATCAGGAATTTCGGTCGTGGAGGTATAGCCTGCTCCACGCTGCGAACCAATAGCCCAAAGCGCGTACGTGGGTGACTTTTCTTGATCCATCAGGAAAATGGGCTGGCCAATATTATGGAATAACCATGATAATCGAAATCAAAATGAAAAAAATTAAAAAGCATAGGGCGCCTCTCCCGTCAAATTAAGCGTCAGAATCCAAAATAAAAAAAAATATCATCATATATATAGATTCTCTAAAAATTGTCTTTTGTACATCTAAGTATACGTAAAATGATCATTATAATTAATATAACATATGTAGAATAACTCTTATATAATAAAATATTATTAAATTCTACATAATCATGCTATTTATTAATGTAAGATCAAGCTCACATCTATAGAATTCTAGGCTTAATTTTCTTGATAAACCGCAAGTGGAATGACTCTATATGTATACACGTTTTAACTATCCAACCTCTTCTATATTTTTGTGTTTTTTTAAATAAACTTGCTTCGTTTATTTCAAGTTTTCTTCAGAAGCATTTTATAGCTTTAACCGCATGGAAAATGGTCGATATGGAAGTAACATATACCACGAACCTTCAATACTCTTATCTGAAAGGTACCATAGTTCTACAAGCCTTCAAATCTATTTTAAAACTAAATATTATGAATATATTAGTATTTTATATATTAAAAGAAGAAATAAACTTTCCTTCCCAACCTTACTCGCATATATGAGGCAATACTTTAGAAAAATTTCAACGATAACAACCAATACTAATATAAAGTATTTTATAATTACAACCACAACAGCTATAGAGGCTTGATATAGTGTCCTTTAGAGAGAGGTGTCCTCTTACCGGAGAGTTGCTAAATTATAAAAATGGTAATTTTGCAAATGAAAACTGTCCTTTGTGGAGAGGTGTCCGCTAAAGGGAAGTTCTACTGTATGACAAAACGAAGTTATAGAGTAGTATATTCCCACTAACCGATCATTCACACATTTTGTAACAAATTAAGCTAGAAAAACAAAATTGAAATTAATCTATAGAATATTTTAATGATGAGATACTAAAAGAAATTTCATATTGGAACTAAATAATCAAAAGCCGTTGCTTACATAACCGCGGGTCAAGATAAATGTAAATTGATAAATGTTAATAAGTGAAAGAAATAAGTATTTTTAAATACTTATAATGTAATTTTAGTTCTACACTTCCTGGAAACGATTGGACGAGAAGCTTAAGACCTTGAATTCTTAGTCACTTTCTCGATAGAATCTCTATTAGTTATATATCCCTATAAACAATTTTCCACTGAATATCACATTTAAATCATTTAAATCTTTTATAACATGTTGGGGCTTAAATATATTAAAATTTTCTTCACTCTCTCTCATAGATTGAATCTAACGATGAATTTCAAAAATATGGGAGTACCATAAAAGGTTAATATATTTCCGATAATAACAAAAATGTTGTATCAAATGTTTATATAAAATAATATTATATAAGTTAGAACTTAGAAATGCAGATAACTTGAGTATTTTACGAACACATCTTGAAATTTGTTATGTATTTAATGAAAGAACGAATACTCAAAGTGCTAAATCCCAGGATGATATAGACATATTGATATGATACAACTGGAACAAAATTAATTTTGAAGACAGTAGATTTGAAGACGAAAGGTAAACCCACACAAGCAGTACGTACGACGACACCCGTCCTTACCTCAGCCCAGCACGTCTGCCCGTCACCCACCACAGACCGCCTGGCAGCAGGCTCATCGACATGGGTACCTGTTGGTCACCTGGGATTGGTCATCTCTCGTCCAATGAGAGGGCTCTCAAGCAAAAGTCGAAAATGATGACTCATAATTGACGCGGGGACGCACGCCATGGTCACGTGGTACGGACCGGTGTTTGGATAGGACCAAAAAAGGTGTTTTCCCAACCTATTAATTTAGGGTATGAAATTAATTTGGAGCCTGCGGTGTTTGACTTGTGCGGTCCTTGATAAATACTATTGATCTGTGTCTTGAGGATTTTAAACTGGGCTGGTTTTGGACTCTTGAATAGACTCTTATGTCTTCTTTAAGGATAGCCTTCGTCTCCTCTGATAAAAATAACAACACATCTAGTATATATATTATATTAAATATTAAGTAATGTTTGTGATATTTTAAAGAAGTGCTTGGTAAGAATTTCAAAGGTATCTGGACATGAAACGCAATTCGATTATGTTGGCTAAGTTGGTAAAACGAGTATAATGAAAAAGTGGGGATTATATTAGAAGTTATTTAGTATATTAAATTAATGTTTAATAATTTGTATATTTATTCATTTGTCTTATTCGAACCTTTTTTATATATTTTTTTATTATCCTTAGTACACGTGATACAGGTCATGATAATCATGGTGGGTTGAAGTTAGCGACTGCTTTTACTGTAAGTACTACTGAAAAGCAGTTCGACTTTTGCACTTACAAATATGTCATAGCCCCGTTTGGTTACTTGCACTCCGCTGGTGGAGTGTACTTTTGCAAGAATCGTGGGCCATTAGAACATTTTTTAATTCAAACCTTTGTTTATGTAAAATGAATATAGGACATTTGAGAAGTTTTAAAGAATATTCATTTTTTTGGTCCTAGAGAGTCAAGAGAAAATATACTTCCGGGAACAGGTTGAGGATTTTCTGAGCAGCCAAACCTGCACATCCCACACACACAAGACTTGAGAACAATACTTTTGAATATCTATATTTCTTATAAAATATTGTATTAGCATATAAAATAGAACAGTGCAAAAGATGTGTGGATCAAAATGTTAAGAAAAATAGACTAATTCTGCTGAAAATACGAATAATCACATTTGAAAAATATTTACTATTGTAAATGCGCCGTTAGTACATAAAAAACAAGTCGCATATTTTGAAAGAATTATTGAAAAATTATTTTAAAAGGTAGTATTTTTTATTTGAATTCCCTTGCAAAAATAATTTAATTAAAATTGAATAAAAGTCTTTAATTTAATTTTTAAACTCATCATATTACTACTGATATTCTTACAAGTTACCAATATTGTCATTAATTGTTTATACATTATACATATACTTTCGCGCAGATACTATTTTGTTCATATTTTGAGGCAATAAAAGAATAGATAACTTATTTAAGTGATTCCGATTATCGAGAAAAAGGCAGAACATCTATAATCTATATTATTTGAATTTTTGTATAAGGGTAGATCCTCCTTTTAGCGGACACCTATCGGCAAAGAACAGCTTTCATTTGAAAAATTACCATTTCTACAGTTTAGCAACTCTCCGGTAAAAGGACACCTCATTCTAAAGGACACTTTGGCTCTGCAATAAGGTGTCCTTTACAGGGAGGTTCTACTGTATGTCAAAGATCATACTACAAGCCTATAGGAAGAAAAAATACGGTAAAAATAGCCCATTCTAGAGAAAATAGAAATAAAAATTTGTGATAATTAAGCGAATATCATCTAACATAGGAATAGCTTTCCAACTATATTGTTGCAAAATTGTAGTGTATGAGAGTCTCGAATATCCTTTTTTTGGGTAGAATAGCTGAACTATTTTATAAATATAATTTACATTCCTTAATTGCACAAAAAAAAAGTTGTCCCACGGATACATCTTTGGAAATATTGGAAACATGGGACACTCAAGGTATTCCTTTCCTTTTTAGATATATAGGGAAGAAAATGAAAAGGTTGGGAAAATATTGGACCTTGGAATCTTGCCTGTACCGATGGACATGGATTCTTTTAGCAAGCGGAATTATTATTCTGAGGATAACAACTAGTTAATAGCCGAATATAGTATAAAGATGTCTTTGCTACTGGTGAGGCAATGTGCTTCTAACACAGAATACTAGGAAGTAAATCGATAATTTCCAACAATGCTTCAATGACACATTGTAAGAATCTAAATTAGTTAATGAGAGAAAAATAATCGTTCATATTTTTCCTGAAAGTACTTTTCTGAAAAGGCATAAAAATCTCATTTTCTGAAAATGCATTTTTTTCATTGCATTATGCAAATTGCTATATGTAATTAAGGAAATGGGCCACGACCAAATTTAATAGGAATTATTATCTCTCAGGTAAATGAGGAGTTATGGGGAAGTTGAAGTGACCCCCCTTTACATCTAGTGCTTTTTGAACGGATGAACATAAATTAAACAAGGTTAAATACTCACAATATTTTCAGGTAAAAATTGACTTATATTTCAAGATTTATATGTATATTACATATTTAATTTGGCAAAATATTTCATTAAAAAATACATGTTTATAAACAAGTACTTGTTTATTTTAACTAAAGACAAAATATAAAATTTTAGACTTTCTTACATGTAAAGTCATTGCATTTGTTCTCTGTTGAAAATAAAAGCAACCATATTTTAAAACTTAATTAACATAGAATTCACTAGATAAACTTAGTTTTAAAATAAAGAGGATTAGCCTAAACACAATCAATACCACTATAACTTTTCACCAACAATTATAGTCATAAAGTAATTCTTTCTGAAAAGTAGGTACAAATATGTTAATCTAAAGTTGCGAAAGGATGGTATTTTATGTACCAAAAGAGGCACATTTCGTTTTTAATATGCATTATAACAATGAATTATGTTTATAATTCCTTAAAATACTCAAATGTGATGTTAAAGAATGAGTCACCACACCAGCTTTGGAAATTTCAGACAAATATAACCGCCAAAACATTAAATAAAGGCTAATGATCAGTCAAAGTCTCAATTTATTGCAAAACTGACGTTCTTTATTTTCTGTTCAAGCAAAGGGATAAAAATTTGAGAGATATTTAATTTTATAAATCTATTCTCTGATTTGAGAAATCTTACAGAAGAAAAGCTATACCTCTACATTCATTTAAAATATTTTCAGGTAGAAAAATGAGGGAAGGCAAAATTGAGGATGATAAGGTAATTTATTATTACCCTAGCAAATAAATCTTTATTGACATCGAATAAAATAGAGGCAAGGAAAAAATTATTGAATAACGAAATATAAACATTAATTATCCTCTGTGGATAAAATAATAAATAATATGTTAAACTATTTCTTTTTCTTCTCTATTTTATTCTTTCATTCTTCAGCTCAGAAGGATCTGTATTACCTCTATACTTCGTAAAATACTGTGTAGTAAAGTATTTATTATTTTATAAAAAGATTATCAATTTTGTATATTTTTATATTTTTCTATTCTGTAAACTTCCCTCATTGCTTAACTTGTTTTTATCAATTATAGTTTGTTCTTGCTTTAAATAAATTGCTATGTCATCCTGAAGTTTGTCTTTGCTAATTTTCCACGTGGCAATACCTAGAGCATGAATAAATATATATAAAGTCGTATAATCTAACGTAGAGAATTTATTATACACTAATAAGTACCTACATTGTTAGTTTGCTGTCTCCAACTAACCCCTAGAATAAAGTTTGGCTCTTCACTTCTGAACCCGAGAGAAGAGGAATATGTGAGGGAACTGTGATCAAATTATCGTAATTTCCGGCAGAAAAGAACATACTTTGGGCCTTAACAAGATTAACCTGTCAAAATCCATTGGGATTATACGAGTGGATCGTCAGTCAAGATTTAGCCGTGGTTTATTTTATTATGCCAACAAAGGACAACTTGGTCCAAGTGTATGGTAGTTGTTATAGAATAAGCCCTTGACTTTTATAACGATATCTTTAATATTTTCGTTAGAGGATATATGTGCATTGGTATTTACATTATTATTGAAAATAGTTTATATATTTTTATTTCACGAAGAGAAACGCGGGTATCCCAAAAGTAAGTTATTCAAGCACATAGGCCACAGAGAAACTGTTCCCATGGAATTTACTACACTAGAGCAGGGATCAGCAATCTGCGGCTCGCGAGCCACATGCGATTCTTTTTGGATGTGAAGCTGCGGCTCTTTATATAGTTCTATACGCAAATATTATTTTTGCGAGTACTATTTTTTGTTGCCAAGAAAAAATATTGTGAATCTTTGAAAGCTTTGAAAATTTGTAAATTGTTATTTTTGACTCTTCCGACTCAAAGGTTTGCCGACCCCTGCACTAGAGTGTTCTCTATTCCGACACTCCATAACAAGCCATCGCAACGCCTGAAGACGAGTTTAGACTTAGTTCGATTTCTGTTTAGAAAGGAGCTCCTATTTGCCCCTACCGCCGGAACAATTTTTGAAATTGTTTTGAGTTTTTAGGTTTTTGATGGCTAGCAAAAAAAGGTTAAAGAATAACTTTACGAAGAGAGAACGACAAAATTGAAGAAACCATGTTCATTATTAGCAAAATAATTACGTTAATTGTCCTGAATGTCAAATGCATACCCTCATTGCACTCTAAACAGAATTTGAAATTTTGGCAATTGTGCGGAAAAACTATGTTTCTAAGAAGAGGCCAAAGCTAAACGCGACGAGTTACGGTTGTATTCGCGTAATAGCCTGTTGAAAAACGTTACTGTCCGAAAGCTCCCAGCTCTTCATTAAAGAAACTCCTCGCACCTTTGGTCTCTTCTTATAAATGTTATTCTGCGATTCCTTTTATTGTAATTGTTGATTCTTTTGTTGATTAAAGAATTAAATATCCATTCTCCCTTGCATCTCCCATTTATTTTATCTACAGGTTGAGAAAGGGCAAGACTTGAAAGCTTCCAATGAATTTATTTCAAAGAAACTTGCGATAAGTCATTTGATTAATTATTGCTTCAAAACACGTTATTAGTTTCGAAGGGAAAGAAATCAAATTATATGGGCAAAGATTCCAATCTGACTACGGCTGCTTCTCCATTCTCATGTGAAAGTGTCAATTGTGGAATATTTCAATTTCTAAAATTAAACTATGAAAGCTTGTACAACCCTTTCTGAAAAAATGGAGAAACGTCATCAAACAAGACTGTTTCTGAATATTGTGTGAAAAATATTTGGGAATTTTTCATTTACTATACATTTTTCGAGAATTTTTAATATATCTTTGTAATGTAATCTTCTTTGAAGAATGAAGCAAGTGTGTGTGTGTCGACCAAAATTGTTTCGGTTTGAGATTTTAGAAAAAAATGGTATATAAAAAAAAAAGAAAAAAAGATGCGAAGGAGTAATAAGAGAATTACAAAACTGGTTGGAATGGCTTTTTATTATGGTTGAACTTCCTATCGCAGATAAGACTATTTAAGGTAATGAGGAAACTTCTTTTATTTAAAAGAAACATACGCGTCAAAAATAGTTTAAATATCTTATTACAAATGGCTCGCTAATGCATCATATAAAACTACTTGATAATTTAGTGATATTTGTACTTTTAAAATTCTACAAGACCGTAGGAGGAGATTAATAGAATCGCCGAATGTCGTGGTCTATTTGGATGAGGAAAGCGAAGACTAAAACGCGGCTAATTCCACACTCGCCTTTTCAGTGATACGCTAACCTATGCGATAAAACAGAATAAGAGAAGAAAAGTTTCTTTATTAGACAAATTATAACGGTGCGAGCTTTCGGGTAAAAACCCCTTCTACAGGCGTGGTAGACGTGACACTATAACATCTGTTATAGTGTCACGTCTACCACGCCTGTAGAAGGGGTTTTTACACGAAAGCTAGCACCGTTATAATTTGTCTAATAAAGAAACTTTTATAAATACTATAAAGTAAAGTGCCAGGAGAAAATGATTTTTTATTAATCGACTACACGAGCTTTCGGGCAGTCACGCCCTTCAACTGGTAATGATACATGATGGCAATAGGCCTTAAATAGGATTCCGTTTTTAAAGAGATATTTTTACATATGAGAAAAATAATATAGGACGGCTTAAAAAACAATTTAGTTAAAAGATATTTGCAAATCTAAGCTATTATATAATATATTTATGTAACTATGCTAATCCTGTAATGCCGGTTGACAAATAAATGGTAGGTTTGTAAATGGCTAAAACATGTGACTATATAATGAAGAGAGACTAGTATTAGGATATCGACTGTTCATTTCAGAATTTCTTCATTTCTTCTCTTATTCTGTTTTATCGCATAAACAATACCGAGAAGATTATCGCTGTCGTTATACGCTAACCTATGCACGGTGGATTCTGTGGCCACTGAACATGCGTCGGACCTGGAGGCTGTTGTTGGGTTCTGTGCTGCCTGGAGTATAGGAGCTCTATCTATGCTTAATTCCAATGGTGAATCTGTATAAGACGGGTGGTCTTAATAAAGCTGTATATATATATGTGTGATATTTTCACTCTTAGCGATGCAATAAGTATTTATTTGCTTAAAGAGTTAATATTTCTTTGAATATGCATTTAAATATATTAAATATATCAAAAATATTTAAGGTTTTATAATCCGCAAAAAGTTTTTATAAAGCGTTAAGGTTCATGTGATATTTGTATATTAATAAATAAACAATTTAATGTTTTTTAAACAATCCTCTATACTGTGATCACTTCGATAAATTTATGTAATTTAAAAAGGATTTGGTGATCCCTGGTTCCGGTATCTGCCTGCGGGTAATATGTCAAATGAACGATAGAAATATAAGCTGATTACAGTAATAGGCTTATAGGAATGATAATCAACCTCTATATATATACTCACCAGGAAGCCAATTAGTGTTTGTGTATTTTATATTGAACGTGGGAGGAGGGGGGGGGGGGGGATTGGTGGAAGGATGGTTTAGACCGTTGATTTTCGACCGCTACGACCTGGGTTCGATTCCCGCATTGGACACTTTTTTTCTGATAAAAAAAAAGCTTTTCACATGTGTAGACATGTGGTGCACTTACAGTAAAAGCAGTCGCCTACTTCTACCACCATGATTATCATGGCCTGTACCACGTGTACTAGGGATAAGCAAAAATATATATATATTGAATGTGCTTTTCATCATTAAACTTGTAAAGTCAATGTAATAGATATGTTGGGAAATAAAGATTATTCCCTGCTTTTACATTTTGACACAATCAATAAGGAATCAAGGATTTTGTTTCTTTCTCATTTCTTTTATTTCTCAAGCTTTCGGGCCAACATTCCTTTCAACATGGAGATCCAGAAGAACTACTTCTAGCCAATTATAAGGGCATAATTTGAATGGCATGTTAGTCAGAAAGCTCGAGAAATAAAAGAATTGAGAAAAGAAAACCCTAGATTCCTTACTGATAGTGTCAAAATGTTGGGAGATTTTAAAAACAATCTTAATACCACGAAAAAAACATGTGAAAAACTTCTTACTTATAATATAAAGTTCAGAATTTATAAAGGTAAAATTGATAAATTTTGATAAATATTTTTTTAAACTTTGAAGAATAATTTCATTTTGAAAAATATCTAATAAATATACTTTATATATATTTTCCCTCTTACTACAATTTTTTCTTTCTTTTTTTAACCTATTTAATTTTCAACTTTAATACCTAATTTATCCATTCAAAAGAGTACTGAAAATTATTAATAAATCATAAACACCTCAATAAAATACATATATGTATATAATACTTTTTAAAATTGTCTTTCTTGAATTCATTTCTAGGAGGATGAATTATATATGTATAATTATAGTAAATCTCTAAAATTAAAATACACATTATCTATTTTTTAATTTATTTATTTCAATTTAAAGCGCTCTCTATGTCCCCTTAGGGACACTTGCGCTGTCATACATGTATAACTTCACATTTCTCTATACATATATATTTACAATAATTTTTGGCCGTGAATAGGTGTACACACATTATCAATATTATATAAAAATAAACTTCCAATTCAGATTTTGAACCTATCGTGATTTCCAAATGAAGGCGTTCAAGACAAAATTTCATATTAATCAGAATTTATTTCAGGTTTTTCCTATGCTATACCATATGAGGGTATCCTCCTCAAAAGGTTTGCATTCTGTAGACAACCTGAGTGGTAGAATGACAAATCTTGGCGCCCTAAAGATGGAGTGACTTATATATGATGGTTTGACTAATAATGGAAATGCAACTATGCAAATATTATATGTAATTCCGCTGTCCTAAAAGCTTATGTCCATAGTTTTCTTGAATACCATTTCTGAGATTCCACCCTTCAATGTAGCATATATAAGCAGAATGGTCCATAATATAGTATTAGAGCTCTAAAGAGGCGGCCTGGTAGATTAAATAGGCGAAATCGCTTGGAAGGTTCGCCACTGATGATCCAAGCCCTCCCAATATTTTTCATTTCCGTAAGGACAGTAGAAGTTTGATATATACGTGTGAAAGAAACATTCGCGTCTAAATGCTTTCATTTGCTGATAATGTATGAAGGTAAATGACATTTTATAACCAATTTTATTGCCAATGTAATATAGGTTATGAATATGACTTTGCCAGAAGAGCATATTCACACGTCATGAAGCAACGACTTGTATGGCCGACCTATCCCTATACAAACTGGATAGATAATATATACAATATTTATACTTGACGGGCAAATCTCCCTCCCTGAAAAATCAACGACTGCTGTACCTATCATGGAAAACCTATTCAAGTTACATTATGGAAGCAGCATGATGAATGCCTCAAAAGCAAAGATTTAACGTATACGGGATCTAGAAGGAGGTGAAAATTTTATTTATTATACATTATGTGTGTGTGAATGTTAAGTGCAGAAAAACATGTATATACACCAGAAGAACATATATCCAAATTATGCAGAATTGAAGATTACTATATGAAATGATAGCCATGCTATCCATCCCACAATAGACGCAAGAAGAACAGACCTTTGGGAATGCAATAATATGTTTCTATTTATTTATATAAAATATTTTATGTGGAAAAATAATTTTAAAAAGTAAAAATAAGGTCAGGTGTTGATATTAAAAACAAATTAGGCATATTCTGACCACTAAAATGAGTGTTTTTTAGATGACGCTTTGCCATCTAAAAATGATCATGTTAGTGGTAAGGATATGCCTAAATTGTTTTAAAAATATTTTATATTCCAAAAAATAAATGAAAAAATATATTGTTAAAATGTTATCGCGCGCTTTATTCTTCTTCAGGCTTTAAACAATTTTAAGCAAAATTTACAATAGATATATAAACCACAAACCACATATATATCTTTCTATAAATATTGAAATTCATTGTGAATGCATAATTTCTATTACATAAGGGATATATATATTAGAAATAATAATAATGAATATATTGCTTTTTTCTATATTTCGTCAAACGATGCTAGTCTTTATCATAATAACTCATCTAATTAACACAGGTATCCTGCTTGCTGAAATATCAAAAATAAACTTTTATTTTAGATCCAAAATGCACCCTGGTCAAAATATACACAGTATATATATATATTAGAAAAAAATATATTAGCCCCTCCTTTAGAAGGAAATACTATTATAATAAAAAAAAGGTATGGCCTGGTTACTCAGCCCACTTTTGGTGTATACCATAAACAACACGTATATATATATAAACTACTAGAACCCCGTGGGAGGTATCGAGCGAAGTTTCCGCTCAATATTTATGCGGCCTACATAATTAACTGGAGGCAGACTCATCCTAATAACTGCGGTCAGCCTCCACCAGCCTCTCTCACCATCAGAGCTCTCTCGTTAAACCCTTCAATATTAATAAAACAATATCTTAAAATGAAAAATAGTACAAACGTGATATTGTACTGGGATAAGGTGCATAAATTATGAAAAAGAAAAATGCATCCCCTTATCCTGCAACTGAATGTTTCTGAAAGCGCAAGCCATCAGCAATTTTCAGTTGCACGATAAGAGGATGCCTTTTTATTTTTCATTATCTTAAAAGCTAATGTCTATACAATCTAGTAATTATTTGAATATGTTGGTTATAATGTGTATATTTCGAAAACAATTTGATTAAAACACCTTTTGAAAATGTATAAAATGGGAAAAAGTACCCATAGAACATAATCTAGTTAGACTTCGCCAGTCCATGTTGCCTGATGCAATATTTTGATCATCTTACAGCAGGTCAATAACTTGGGCTCCGAACCTCGAGAACGGATCTACGAATAGTTTCTTCCGGGTTTGTCAGGTATTTAAAAAAAATATATTTTATTCGAGGAAATGATATTCACGCCATATATTTTCCATTAGGTTCTATTGTACTGGAATTGACCAAATAATGTTGAACCTTTCAAACTAACAAGTCAGTTTTATCATTAGAGATTTCAACACTTTCAATATTGCTTAGTATTTCATCGAATCACAATAATATCGCAAATAAAATATGTAACCAGGTAATTATGCATTATTTGGCTTAATTTTAACGCTTTGGTTTAACTTGGAGTGCAAAATTCATGAAAAATTCCTGGAAAATAGAAAAGAGTTTGGAATTTGTCGATAGTGAATTATGCGCTTTGTCAACATAGTCTATGAAGTATAAATTTAATTCTAAAACTTTATCAAACCTTCTGAGAAAATGCATAAAATCGCAAAAAATATATATAATTTCAGTAAGAGATATTCTACCTTGTGTGTGAAACTCAATTTAAATTTGAAAAGCCGCCTATATATTATCACCTACCAACAAGCAACAAAATGCAATTTAAAAAAAGGTTGCAACTAAAAAACAAGCCTTTATAAAGCTAAATTATATTTAATTCAAATTAGCTTCAGCCTGAAATTAAAAATGAAAGTTTGGAGCCAACCCATCTCTTTAATTATATTTTCCAAAATTTATCGCGTCTGCCTAAATTAAATTAGTACACTGCGTGGATATTCGATTAGAATTTTTAATTTGATTCCAGAAAATGGCCCCTCGAGTTTCTTATTAAAGGATTTCTTGAAGAAAATATGAGGCAATAAAAGACTTAACTCGGTGCTGGAATTTATTTGGGGTCAAAGCTGCGGCACAAAAAGAGGAATGACAAACGAATTCTGAAAAAGAAATAATTCTCCGATGCGTGAGTTGAATTCTAAGCAGCAGATCAAGCAACTTCGCAGCCTAGAAAATAGAAAACTTTTATCAAGTACTTATGTTATATTTTTCTTTCAATGATAAATAGTAAGCTATTTTTTAATATCATCATTAAACTGATCCTTTTATCTCTGGAATGGATTAGACCTTTGAAATTATTTTTTTTTTTAATATTAGAAACAGATTTTTAGTGTATTTTCCTATTCAATTCCCAAAAGTAAAAAAAAAAAAAAAATGTTCGTATATATTGAGGATATTTATTCAACCCCCAAAAAATATATAAATTTACGATTTAAAAGGTAAGGCAGAAAAACATCAAAACTTTGCTCAATTTTTAGAAGTGTATTTTTATTATTGAACCCCTTTTTATTGTGAATGAATTAAAAGCATTTAAGCTATAAGATTAAAATATTTTTCCTATTTGAATAATGCAAGTCCCCTTTTTTTGTATTTCTGCTTAAAACTAGAGGAAGAACATTTGGATGCATGAAATTTCAAGAAAAAAATACTTGAGTTTGAATATCCTTGTCGGATAACAAAAGGTTTAAATGCAGATTTTGAATAAATAATTTATTTCAATATGCGAAGGGATCGGTGCGGTCGATTCCCGCATTGGACACTTTTTTTCTAATTAAAAAAAAATGCTCGATTGGACCCCGATTCTTGCAAAAGTCTAACCCCACCAGCGAGTGGAAGTAATCAAACGGGGCTCTAAAACATTTGTAAGTGCAAATGTCTAATTGCTTTTCACGTGTAAAGACACAGAAAAAGCAGTCGCCATCTTCTAACCCACCATGATTATCATGGCCTGTACCACGTTGTGTGTGTCTTACTAGGGATAATAATAATTTCAATACCTGATTTTTAAAAAATTAAACAATACAATTGAAATTGGTGTCAGATTGTACCCAGTTGCGATTAGAATATACTTGGCCTATTATGATAATCGACACTTTAACTGAAAAACTAATTCGAGTATTCTATTATATATATCTCTAGATAAGAATAATTTGAAGCTACTCTACTTTAATTATTTGGAGGCCAGGGCCTGCACTTATAAGACTCAGGTCGATTATTTACAAATTGCTGAAATATGGTTTTGTTGCCTATTTATTTGAGGTGATTCTGTATAATCTACTTCAAAAATAAAATTTGGCTCAAATTTTTCTAATTTAATTGAAAATAGACCTGGAGGCTGTTTGGCTCTGCGCTGCCTAGAATATAGGAGCTCCATCTTTGCTTCATTCCTGTGGTGAATCTGTATAAGACCGATGGTCTTAATTGAAAAACTTCTCTACCTTATTAGAACATTATATAGGAGCATATTCGTTCCTTAAAACCAAACGAGCCTTTATTTAATTGTATTATCGCAGTATTTATAACACACGTCTATTCGCTGTGAAAGTAGCCCATTATCTCGGATTCTAAAACGAAATTTGATATTCCCAAGGTTTCTTGCATGTCTACAGATTGAGCTCGTGCTAAAGTTAACACAATCTTTGAAATCCGTTTAGAAACCTCGGAAGGGTTCTCCAAACTGAAAAGCAAATCTATTCAATCAAACGAAGATATATTTCACTTTTATATAATGGATACTTTAATATAATATGAATCTAATATTACTGACTCACTTTTTGTTCATTTCCAAAAACTCCCAAGTGTATAATAAAAATGAAATTGATAAAGAATAAAACTTATATTAAAAAAAGAATTATATTTATATATAAAATAATCAAAATACATATTACAATACAATATATATATATATAAAGATAGAGGTTGGGTAAATATATATATATTTATTTCGAAATAGTGCTGAGACAAATATTTTACGAAGCAGATATTAAAGACTGTGTGTGAAAGGAAAATACTTTGGAATCTATTCTATGTGAACTAAATTTACTCAATTTTACATCGAGAGATGTTTTGAAAAGGTGAGAAAGTAAATATTTGATTAACGGGTCATGTGTTGTGTATTTCTGGCTGAGTTATCTTAACTTTATATGTCGTCTTTGTGTTCCTTGAAATACTAGAATAAATGTCAACAGAAGGCATTAAATAAATAAATATACAAACTGTTCTAATTATAAATCAGCACAACTTATCTGAATAAATATATTTTCAACTATCTACAAGGTAATGAAAGAAATAGTGGCCTGGTATTTAGGTCCAAACATGTATAGAGAAATTTCAGAGAGAATTTTATTAATTTCTTATATAATCACCATTTATTTATTTCAATTTAAAGCGCGATGTTCCCTTAGGGACACTTGCGCTGTCATACATGTATGCCTTTACATTTGTCTATACATATTTATAATAATTTTAAGCCGTAATGAATTGTCATATGATATCAACAAGGAGAAAGAGAGAGAGAGAAAAAAAACGAGAATCGAGAACTTCGTACAAAATAAAGGAATGTCTGGCAATATATCTACAATTAACAAAATAAATTATAAGTTTCTTAAAATTTATATAATCACCACCTTAATCCCCATCAAACACGACTTCATCTGTTTAGCCTGCTTGAGTACCAACTTTGCAATATATTCTAGCCAGAAGACTGAAAATATTTATTTTCAATGCAAACCACAGACATAGTTAACACGATTCCACAACTAAATTACCAACGCCGTCTATAAACACAAACACTATATATATTTTTTCTGAAAATAGAGCAATCCATACTTAATTCATTAGATATTAAAAGGCATATATTGGATATAATAAAATATTTATTTTGCCAATATTTCGGCTGGCTGAACGCCAACCTTTATCGAGGCATTACATTACAAAAAAAAAAATGTAATGCCTCGATAAAGGTTGGCGTTCAGCCAGCCGAAATATTGGCAAAATAAATATTTTATTAAATCCAATATATGCCTTTTAATATCTAATATATATATATATACAATTATCGTCATTAAATCTATTAACAAACAAATAAATAAAAACATTTATAAACTAATTAGCTGATATATTACAAACTTTATATATCTGTATAAGATGGGTGTAAATAATGCCTTTTTGTTAAGTTTAATTTTAAACTCACTGTAAAAGCAGATTGTTTTTTTTTTATTTCATGATTTGAACTTCATTTATTTGTGTTTCTGCTCTATATCACCCAAATCTCAACAAAAAAAGATAAATATAAGAGATAAGGGATGTTAATTATTAAATAATAATATTAATGTTCTTACTTGTATTCGAGGTGATAATCAGAGATCATTAATTTATTATCGCCATTATTATTTAGTGATCCATATGTATCCTAATTAGTTGTAATTAGCTTAATTTGCACAAGCTGCGAACACCCCAAAAGTGATAATTTTTAACAATTGTTTTGGTAGTTTTGGTAGGAAAAGTAGCTCTTTCATTCACATATGAGGATATATTATATTAAATTTTCATTAAATTCCATCTTTATAGGTGAAATATTGAAGATTTTATAAGGATTAAAAAAAACCCATCAAATATCTATTTAATTTAAATAGATAGTGGTGTTAATATTTTATTAATTCAATAATAATTTTATCGTCACACACACGCTATTTGTTTGATGGAATTATGCAATTTGTATATTCTAAGGTCGAAATTATGATATCAATTCATACCAGGCCTTAACCTATATACAGGTAATATACAGGAAAGGATATATTATCATAAGAATCTACTTATATATTTGCCTTATTCTGTCTGTTTGTCTGTTTGAAGCTCACGGATGGGATTTTTTCATAACCATCGGTGGTTCAGTGGTAGAATGCTCGCCTGCCACGCGGGCAGCCCGGGTTCGATTCCCGGCCGATGCATTTTTTTTTTTTTTTACAATTTTTAAAACTCATTTATATATTATACAAGAATGACATCCACGGCGCCAATTTATAATTGTAACGAATAGTATTTGAATAAAAGCATTTAATCGGGTAAAACCCGGGCGTTGCCCGGGTCATTCGTATATAATCTACTTATATATTTGCCTTATTCTGTCTGTTTGTTTGTCTGTCTGAAGCTCACGGATGGGATTTTTCATAACCATCGGTGGTTCAGTGGTAGAATGCTCGCCTGCCACGCGGGCGGCCCGGGTTCGATTCCCGGCCGATGCATTTTTTTTTTTTACAATTTTTAAAACTCATTTATATATTATACAAGAATGACATCCACGGCGCCAATTTATAATTGTAACGAATAGTATTTGAATAAAAGCATTTAATCGGGTAAACCCCGGGCGTTGCCCGGGTCATTCGTATATAATAATTGTATAAACGAATGCAAGACAAAATCACCGCGAATGTTTCTTTTTTTAAAGGCAATTATCGTTATTTATCGTTAATTTTTGTTTCGATTTTATTGAAAAAAAAACGATATGGTGCCTTTAAAAAAATGATCTTTATTACTATGCAGTTTTCTATTTAGTCAATATACCTAAGTTCATGTTGCAAATGTAATTATCTCTATCGATTTAGTAGGTGAAATGCAAAAAAAAAAATCGACATAATGAAATCTTTATGAAAATTCACATTTTTATTTTTATATTTTCAAGACACACACAGTTTGGGGCGGGACGTTTCACATGAGAGACATCCACGGCGCCAATTTATAATTGTAACGAATAGTATTTTAATTAAAACATTTTAAAAACACACAGTTTGGAACGGGACGTTTCACAAGAGTGACATTCATGGCGCCAATTTATAATTGTAACGAATAGTATTTGAATTAAAACGTTTTTAAAATATATACGCACTCAGGTAAAACCCGGGCGTTGCCCGGGCCATTCGTCTAGTATTATAATAATCAAGCAAGCCAATAAATTATTTTTATGTTATGTATGTAGAATACATAAAATGAATGTGACTCTAAAATATTCATCATTTTTACAACACACGTACATGATGGGAGCTTTTAAATGGTTATTTTAACATTTATAGTGTAAAATATGAAACCTTATAGGCAGTTGAACAATCATGACGCCTGACATATATTTCGAGTTGGCATTGAGGGCAATATTAAAATATTTCTCTTAACAAAAATAATTATAACTAAAATATACGGTAACTAATTAATATGCCCATCACAATCGATTAAATCTAGTTTTTATTCTTAAAATGTATCACACTCAACTTTTCTTCTATAACGCTTATAGTTTCATGTAGCGCATATGATTTCGTTTTCTCTCTTATACATAATAATTAATAGCATATTGACACCTTCTTAAAAATATATTCATTGTTTTAAATATCGTTTTTTTTTTTTCACTCCCGGGTCACGGATTTTCAATAATCGGTAAGTTATAGAGTCTAGAATATCTAAGGCCACCGTATTTGGCCGGTTCCTATATGTGTGTATATAGTACTGATAAAGTAGTTGAGAGAATGGTGCTACCCAAGGTTTCTAGGGGGCAAATAGTCTCCATAAACAAAGGGTAACGCGCGCCAAACATATACTTCCGGGTTGGTATCGAAATTCTTCTGAATAAAAGATGAAAGAAAGAAAACATATATTAATTTAAAACATACACATATAATAAAAAACCAAAAAAATCTAAAATACAAAAAATATCTTAAATATCTATTGCCGCCATTCAAGTCGGAGATGTCTTTACCAGGCATTTCACATTTCTCACGGGGTGAGGGAGAGCAGCGGCCTAAGCGCCGCCTTCTTCAGCCTCAGAATTTCTCCCTAGCTGCACTATTTCGAGAGGATCATGAGTCACAGATGCGATATGCGAATCATCAGATATGATTTTATTCATCAGGGACGATGCTCAATTTGAGCTTACCCCCCGCATGTCTCTGGAGTACATCTCAATTTCAACAAGAGCTGAGGCTTGTTGTATGATTTCTGGAAACACCAGATGTATTTTCCACCTTCATGAAAAGGATGAAGGCTTTATTCCGCAGGCCGAAAAAATAATTCCTGCCTGGTTCGGAGCAGGAGGTGGATAACACCTCCGGTTACTCAAGTCTGGTCCTATCTCCGAGAAGAAGGTAAATGTTGAGCCTCTGGGTGGCCGCCTCAGGCGCCTTGAGGTGGTCTACCGGATTCTTCACCTCGCAAATCTAAGGGTCCTGCGTTTTCGAGGCGACAATGGATTCCTGCGGTCGCAAGACTTGATAGCTTCCGAGCGTTGGCTAGAGGCGACCGTCGGAGACTTCTCCAATAGTGCTTTTGCTCTAGTGTATTCATGTGTGCAGCGCACCTGTACGCGAGTCACCTGGGGGCCTTTTGCTAGTGATTACTTCAGGAAAGTCTCTTTCTCTCGACCGTCAAGTACCACTTTTCTGACCGCCGTGCCATCTTTCTCCAAGTGGGAATTCCCCATCTGCGCCATTCGTCTCTGTGTTTCTTCGAGCTGCGCAGGTCGTCGAGAGAGTTGAAGCGCTTCTTGGGTAAGTATCCCGGATTATCGGAGACATTCCTTCTGTAGATCTATGGATATAGTGGGAAAAGGTGAAGCGGAACTTAATCAAATACATCAAAGGCTTCTCCATTCCCCGAATTGTAGACTAAAACTACGTCGTCAGAGCACAAGCCGGTTCTTGCGCTCAGGCTCGTGGCCGAGACGGTAGATGCCGCACATATGCAACATTAGCTTCATTTAATTATTAATATATATGTCAAAAAGAGAATGTCCGCAAAGTATAAAAATGCGGATAAATTACCAATAATGTGAAAATTCAGAGTATTTCAATTTTTTTTTAGATTAATAGGTTATGCAAAATAGTCAAACCAGTAATGAAATTGAAATAACCGATAAATTAGTTTGTTACGCCAGGATAGAACATTCTTCCTTACGAAATCCTCTATTAGTTATCAACAAAGTTATTTTTAGTATTTAAGAGCAACAAAATGTAACATTTCCATAAATAATATAAAAAGCAGCTCAAATTGTTTGCTAAAGTAAGAGAGAGAAAGACCGTATAGATAAATTAAGAAAACCATTAAAGATGCACCATCTTTGAACTACCTTCAATAGGGCGAAAAGAAAAGTTTCAAAAAAATAAAATAGACAAAAAAAGAGGTGAATGACCTTTCATCATCCGTCAGCCCCATTATGGGCGCCAGTCCACGCAGAGAAAAGGCTTAGCGTTGTTTGGGAGTTCCGTTGGCATGGCAACAGACTGTAACCTAGCAACGGTCACAAACAAATAGGCGCCCCGCACGCTAGCGACCGGCCTTTGTGTGGCAGTGGTCCCCTCAGTATCTATATTGCTGTGTATACATTTATACAATGTATAAACTTATTATTATCTCATCACGAATCTGTTATCGCAATACTCGCGTGATGCGAGTTTGTCTCCTACGTTTTATAACGCTACCCTAATTAGTGAGGACAAAAACAATTTTATGATACATCACATGAACGTAAACTTGCATTATACTTTAATGCAATACAATGATAACTAGAGATTATGTGCACGAGATTAAATCTTGAGTAGTTCTCTAAAAACTATAACACACTATTACGCTCTCAGGTTATATCTGTCAGAATACAGTAAATTCCTTTAACGAGCGACACAGCTGATAAGCGAACGCTTTCCTGAACGACTTCTTTTGTAATCTACTAAGTAATTTGGCATGACCAAAACCTCCATTGAGATACAATGTCAAAGGACACCTTATATATTGACGATATTCAGTCGTTCTCTCATGGAGAAGATTCCAACACAGTTTTCTAAATCAAATCATGCTAACTCATTATTTCTTTTCAACACAGGAAACTTTATGATTACACAATATAAATAATATTGTGTGAATGTTTCTAAATCTAGGAATCAAAGTGAAAGCAAAAAATACATAAAATAAAGACATAGAATGCTCCAGCATATCTATTGTATTTGCCGAATAAGCCGACTTCGACCAGTTCTGCTCGAGGGAATGTTTTTTAAATATACAGTATAATGTTTTGATACATGTTTTAATTTTATCATAATAATATTGTTTAATATGAGGTGAAAACATCATTATTCTGGGGATAAGCTTCTATTGAACATTTTGATTCAAATATCTAGATTTCTAGTGAGAAATCCCTTCTACAGGAGAAATACGATATGCCAAAATAACACGAGTTATAGTATACTTGGGAACTATTTTACATAATTTCACACAAATACTGTACGAAATGAATTTTCGTATTTAAATTATATTGAGACCACCTTAAACCCCCTAATAGAGAAATCCTCTCAAAAGAGATTTACTATATAAAACCAGAAACATGCCACAAACAATATCTACGGTTTATTCGGTGATCCTTGCTTCCATAGTTATAGCCTAGATCTCTATATATTTTTTTATTCAATATATATTTTACAATATGTTTTCCACCATTTTTATAATAAATGTAAAATAAAAATTCATTTTGTACATAAATTTTGTATGCGTTTATGTGAAATAGATTCTAAGTACATTATAACTCGTGTTATATTGGCGATTTTTCGCATCGTGTCTATCTATTAGGTTCTTTCGAAACCTTCTGTTTTACGAAATGTAACAATTTTGAGAAGCCGCAACTGAAGGAAAATCCCACATTTATACAATATCGTGCAGAAACATTTTTAGATCTATTAGAATATGAATTAAAGAAAATACTCTCAGTATAAAGAGACTGCAGACTAAAAATCGCAGTTGCAATCAAATAAAAGTGAAGAACCCACTCTTTTTACTACTCCAAGCTATGCGAATCATTTCGGTATTCGGCTGATTTTTGTAATCATTAAATAGCATAAATGTAGAACTATACAGTGTTTCGCAACCTATGGACTTCGGGAAATTGGTATGCCATGGAACTCTTAGACGTGACGTATCATTTACAAGATCCTTGGTAAAATAGTTATTAAAATATCGCATTAAGTATAATTTTTACCTACAGTAAGATTGTTTATTATATTAATATATAATAATGAAATTAACGAATTAAACTTCATTTTGAATCGTTTGTCCAGACACATACAATTTCCCTATATATAACGAATGAAGACATTAAGGCGCGAATGTCTCTTTTCACAAACAAACAAACTTCCACTGTCTTCACTACAATGATAAATATTAGGAGGGCTTGGCTCATCAGTGGTGAACCCTCTCAGCGGTTTCGTCAATTTAATCTACCAGACCGCTTCTTTAGAGCTCCTATATTGTATTGGATCATTCTGCTTTTATATTCTGCACTAAAGAGTGGAATCTTAGAAATGGTATTTACGAAAACTATGGGCATACGCTTTTAGGACAGTAGAATTACATGCAAATATTTGCATGAAAGTTTGATTTGTTTGTGAAAAGAGATATTCGCTTCTTAATGTCTTCATTCGTTATATATAGGTGACACGTTATTGCTTTGGATTAATTTCTCTATATTTCAAGTATGAAAAGAAGCCCTCCCCCCTCCCCTGAAATTAGTTCCTTTATTTTACTTTCATTATCCAAATACACCTCTGAGTTTTGATAATATATATGCGTGTAGCGTGGCTATTAAATGGTTTAGAAGCACTGACTTGTATCTTCAGCTATTTCTACAGATGCAATTTTATAACGATTCATTTAATAGTTTTGGTAGAAGCGTGTATCGAACTTCCATTTAACATTTAATTTATATAAATGGATGTAGATAATGATAATCTCACATCAAACATTCAATGCTCTATTTTATATAACTTCTATAACTCTTTGTTACTCTTATCAAAATATATTCTTTATATCAGAATTTTATGAAATTTATTCACTTAATTACCTATGATAATACTTTATATATATAATTTGTAATTTTATAATTTTATTAGAGCGATAATGACAATAAAATTATCATCATATAGACGGGTTTAAAGAACACGGCGTGGCGTGGGTTATGTTCCTAAATATTACGTTGGTGACATGGGTTCGATTTTGAAAAAGAAGATTAATAAAAAAATCAAATAATTCATTTTAAAATGGAGAAACAATGGATAATTGTTTAATTTTCTTGAAATATATTTAGAGTCAATTTTATTTATTCCCAATTGACGTTTATGAGACCCGTAGATGAATGGATGAAATGAGATATTTTCATTATAGAAGTCATATTTTTTTCCGAAACATTTAGTTCTCTTGAATATCTACGGGTCTCAGAAACGTCAATTGTGAAAAAATAAAATTGACTCTAAATATATTTCAAGAAAATTAAATAATTATCCATTGTTTCTCCATTTTAAAATCAATTATTTGTGATTTTTTTTATTATTCTTCTTTTTCAAAATCGAACCCATGTCACCAACGTAATATTTAGGAACATAACCCACGCCACGCCGTGTTCTTTAAACCCGTCTATATGATGATAATTTTATTGTCATTATCGCTCTAATAAAATTATAAAATTACAAATTATATATATATAAAGTATTTTCATAGGTAATTAAGTGAATAATGAAGCAAAACAAGATACTATATAAATGTAACTCGCTTAAACTTATTGTATCGTAGTTTTTGTAACCTTATATATATTTAAATAAGATAATAATAAAGTTTTTAAAAGAGAAGTGAGACATCGACCCAGGCAAGGCAAAATCCAAGTAATAATTATCGAGATTACATCAGACAAAATGTAAATTTCCTAATGTACCACCTGGACCCTTCCCGGGGATCTTCCATAAGTCATTAGGAAGTTTTACGACCAGCCAGAGGAAGACCGACATCTCAAATAAGACACTCCTGGAATTTGCACTATCACACCGCTGGCCTCTGTGCCATCCAACCTGCCTCGTCTTTGTGTATCAACCCAGACGCCGGAAACCACGAAGCACCTCGACTACTATTGCTTGTGGTATGACATATATAGGTTTCTTAAGAAGCCTCTGGGACCAAAAATCTTTTTGGTCGCAGTGGTACAGCCTACTCCACGCTGATGAGCGCCAACAGCGCGAAACGCGTTCGTGGATTGCATTTCTTGATTTATCAAGAAATTGGGTTGGCCAAATATCACGGAGCAAGTTAAATAAACGTTAGTTTATTTTTGCTCCACTAGATGCCGCTCTTCTATCTTTAAAGCACATGTGCTTGTGGTCAGGAAATGCCTTCTTTATTTTTAATATATTTATATATATATATATATATATATATATATATATATATATATATATATATATATATATATATATATATATATATATATATAAGGTTTCTTTTACCTTCAGTATCATTAGATGTTCGGAGCCGTTTCACGGAAGATGAATAGTTCCATTCTTATTAAAACCTCGTTCGTAATAAGATTAGGAGATTGTTCCTCCCCCGTAAATGAATTTCTTTCAAATTATCAGTTTATACCCGTGCGACCCCCCCCCCCCCCCCCTCTGTTCACCACAACAACTAAAATTATTACTGACTACATTCAAATATAAGTTTCCATTAGCGCAAATCATTTAGAGAAATTAATTAAACATTTTTTTATATGACGCGACACAAAATATTGGAACACACTTTTTAAGCTAGATAATTGGCGGCAATCGGCACGGTGGTAGGCCCTTAGGGAGACGCCACCGTGGCCAATTTCACGGTTGCCTGCGCGTATCGGCTTTCCTGATAGAGTCACGTCGATATGCACGGGCAGAGGGGTTATTCGCATTAGACTGTCTACGGCGAGAGTAACTCGTTTTTAGTAAATATATATATTCATTAGCAATGAACGATATAGACGAACTTTACCTCCTTTCTAGAGAACCCAGATACCAATTCTGGCCGGTTATATCATTTGTAAAAAATGTGGATAAATTAAATGTAAATACAGTTGAAAAGTAGGAAATTTAAGCGAAATTGTTAATAATGATTATTTTAAAAGTTTATCAAATATATCCTACAAATCCCACTGATTCTTTTTTTAAATACGTTTATAATGTATTTAGGGTGAACTATTAGAAAATTAGAAGCTTCTTAGGAATAAATATGGCTTGAGATGATATCAAATTTCAAAAATTGTATCTATATTAAAATAATATTTGCCTCTTATTTCCTTACCAAAAGGGATTGCGGATCTTGAGGCTAGCCCCCGACGCTAAAGCTCTCTGGAGTTAGGAAACAATTTGAATCTATTCTTGCTATGGGGCAGGGCTATAAAATCTTACATACTGACTATATAAATAGAAATGATTTCATTTTAATCAAATAAAAATTATCAAATATGGTAACCTAAGATTTTTAATATTCCTTTTGTCACCACAAATTCGAGATTTCAAAGGCGAAGCTAGACATACCGTATAAATTATTTACCGGAGATTACTTCATTGTAGTTTGGAAGAACACTTTAAAAAGTATGAAGTGGCTATTTCGAGATATTTTCCTGAATGAAGAGATTACGTTCAGAAACTAATTCTAATTTAAGCGCTCACAAAGCCTGTTGAAGGGTCGTTTATTCGCTCGAAAGCCCGCTCGTTTTTTAATGAAGAAACGCATTGCTAGACTAAGTTGTAATATTAGTCATACACCTAAAGTAAAAGGAAAGTTTAATACTCCAGATCATATAAAGTGGCTAGATAATTAATACGAGGTTTGATGAAAAATGATCGAGATAAAATATTGCTCGAGTCCAACGTCGCAATCTTCCGCTAATAAGAAGAATATTTCACAGCGTTGATGGTGCCATCAGTCAACCATCAGGAGGAGGTTCCCATATCAATATTGCCCAGGACTATTCAGTCATGAATGATAGGGGCTTTCTGTAATAGGATCTACTTTGACTGACTCTTCTTACTTTTGGATCACATTAGATAGCCAAAAAATTTCTTTTTCACAACTAATTGGATTATTTCAATGAGAGGCGTATTTTAAACGTGTGTATATCATTTAGAATACCCTGTTTGAATTTGAATAATTTGTTTTTCAGAACAGTTTCGACTCTCGAATGAACAATATATACGATGAGCTACCAAATTTCTGAAAATAAATAGTTATAAGATAAAAATTAACTCAACCGAAAACAACTCAGTATCTAATGAGAAGCTACGTCCAGAAGGAATCAAGAGAATTCCTTTTTATAGGCGATTCGTCACGGTAGGTTGAACTGTAGATGCTAGAATTAATACAAAAATAATCTCCCTATTCGTATTGAAGAAGTAAGACAAGTCGGGGAGAAGAGTTTATTTTATAAGAGAAGGATCGTACAAGCTTTGGGGCAAGACGCACTTCTACGTGTACAATACCCGCAGTAGGGCGTCTTGCCCGAAAGCTTGTACGATCGTCCTCTTATAAAATAAGCTCTTATCCCCGACTTGTGTTTCTTCTTCTATGTGCAGAAAATATAAAAAAATGACTTATTAAAATCAAAAATGAATAAACATGTACAAATATATTGACCTATATAACTTAGCAAAGATATTTTAACGATTATTGTAAGAACAAAAGTTCAATCAACTCAGTTAAAGCTCTGTAGAAAAAATTGATAATTACTCGAAAGATATTTTATTCGCTGAACAAATTCAATGATATAAAAATAAATATCAAAGGTATTTTATAAATATACATTTTAAACGAAAGCATAAAGACCACAAGAAATCAGTATTATAAGAAAGAGCTTTTATTGTAGTGATTTTTTTAGCCATTGTGCTTGCGAGATAAATTTATAATTATAAATAGCTTTTGTTTTTAAAGTAATATAAGGGCTACTATATTTTTTCTAAAGGTTTCAACCTTTGAAATTAATATTTTATGCTAGAGATATAGGACAAATATTAAACGATATATTTATATATATATATTTGAGATTTGATACATGGCCAAATCTATTAATATGAAAATGCAAACATGCCAAAAATGAAATATTACATATGATTAATGCTTTTGATAATATAAATGCATAAGCTTATTCTTTATTTGCATTATTTGAACAACCAATAGCTATATTTTGTAAATAGTTGTGGAATATTATCAATTTCAATCAAAAATACTTTGCGCAACAATATGTACAGATTTAACAAAAATACAAATGAATGTGCCAGATATCTCTCTCTTTGATTAGAGGACATCGCTTGCAAAATGATAAACGTAACCTAATAAGGATTATATAACTATCCCTCACTCTCTGTATATAAAGTCGAAGAGAGTTCAACTATCTGAAAATAAAATAATATACAGGTTATCTTGCCTAATGATTGTTGTGGTAGGCAGGTTGATGTGTACAGTCATGGGGACAAAGTGGCTTCAGGCGTCAATGGGTAACACAAAAGGACGAAGACGGTTTGGTATCACCTCAGATAGAGGCCAGCGTCGAAGACGCGGACAAGGTCCAAGGAGGGTCTGATCACAGGAAGATTACATAGCTATCTTTCTCTCTGTATATAAAGTCGAAGAGAGTTAAACTATCTAAAATATATATATATATATGTAATATGCAGGTTATCTTGCCTAATGATTGTTGTTGTAGGCAGGTTGATGCAGTCTTGGGGCCACAGTGGTTTCAGGCGTCAATGGGTAACACAAAAGGACGAGGCAGGTTGGATGTCACCTCAGAGAGAGGCCAGCGCCGAAGACGCGGACAAGTTACAGAAGGGTCTGACCACATCAGGCAGTGATGAACCGTTTGTTATCTGACTGTGTATTTCGGTCGGTTGGGGTAAAACAAACTAATGACTCTGTAATCGGAGATCGTTTGTCCTGTCTTGGCGCCGGCGGACTCTCATTCAAACTTTATTACCCTGCTTTGTATTACATAATGGCCAAACTGGCGAGTTGAATTGTATCTACATTTTGGGGCTGTTACACTATAAATATGTTATATAGGAAAATATAGTAAATATTCAACTATATTACTACATTATACATATTTCTGTAATTTTAATTATATTTAAGAAATGCTTTGTAACTATGAATTAGATTTCTTTTTTATATACATATAATAGCTCAATATTGACTTCATACTCTTTCGTGTGGAAATAGAGACTCTAGGAATAAAATTTATAGGATTATAATATGTAAATTATTACAAATATATAATATTATAGAACAACTCGTATATAATGTAAGAGAAAAATCCAGAATTTTCCAGTTGAATGATTCTATCATTGAAAAAGAGAGATTGTAAAATTAGAGATACAGATATCAAAGAGAAACGACAGGGTTGTGTATAATTATTGGATATTTGAACAATTTATGACGCCTATGCTTCTTTTTAAAAAATAAAACTATTTTTACTATCCTTTCTACGATGTTAAAAATTATGGGAAGTTCTGGTTCATCAGTGGTGAATCGTGAAGTGGGTTTCCCAGTTTAATATTACCATATCGCTATTATTATATATTAATCATATGTATTAGCCTATTTTGCTTTTATACTGATACTGGAAGATTAAATTGGCGAAACCATTGGGAGGGTTCACAACAGATGAGCCAAAACCTCCCATTATTTTTATTATTGCAGTAAGGGCAGTAGAAAATTATTTTATTTTACAAAGAAACATACATGTATCTCATAAATAGTTTAAATTTCCAATAACAGATGGCGCGCTAATTCATCATGTTCATATTATAGACTAAATATAATCTATGTTTATTTTATGTGAACTGATTGTTTATTTATTAATATATATCCTCTGTTAAATAAAGAAATTAGTAAAGAAATAAATAGAATATTACTACTAATGATAGAAGGAAGAAGTTGCCGACAATCCAATTCTGGCGACGTAATGGGAAGCGCCACACGGCTCGCTAATGTAGGATTCCATTAGTAGATGAGACAGGAGCAATTAAATAATAAACAGGAGGGATGACACTGTTGGGGAATTGTTCGCTAACTTAGGGGATTGGCTGCCTAAACTGAACGTCACCATTTCTTTGCACTTAAATATGTTCATGTTGTAGCGCGGTTAGAACATAGATAATATAGGGAATTGTTCGCTAACTTAGGGGATTGGCTGCCTAAACTGAACGTCACCATTTCTTGCACTTAAATATGATCATGTTGCCGCGCGGTTGGAACATAGATTTGGTTACTTGTCTGGGAAACCTGAACGCCGCCATCTTTTTTCAAGCATTTAAACGTGCTGATGTTTCAAGTTATAAATAAAATTTGTTTAATTTCCTTGATGGGCTGTCAAACTGGACTTCTTCATTTCCCTTTCTAACACTTTACACTTTTTGTTGAAGGTTAGAGTATAGATTTGTTGAAGTCGCTGGATTGGAAACGTCTTTTGCACTTAAATATACCGGTGTTTTCAGGTGGAGAATATTTTTATTGAAATGCATTATCGCGCCATCTGTTATAATAAATATAAACCATTTTCGAACTGTATGAATCTTTTTGAATTAAAACAATTTTCTACCGACCTTACTGCCATGATAAACTGACGAAACCGCTGGGAAGGTTCACCACTGATGAGCCAGGTTCTCTCATTACTTTATCATCGCAGTAAGTGCAGTAGAAAATTGTTTTAATTCAAAAATAATCATACACGTTGGAAATAATATATTTATTAAACTTGGCTGAAATGAAAACTTCTAATGTCATTTTATCTATTACTGGCATTTAAATGTGTTATTGGTTTTAGTTTGGCTATAAAAGAGAACTAGACCTTTTTATTTCTGACACTTAATATTCTACGTGTTGTTGAATAGATTTGCAAACTTGGTTGGATTGTTTGTTTAAACTGAACTTCGCCTCACTTTATAGAACTTGAATGCATTGTACAGTAATCCCTCGTTAAGACGAACTCAACGGGAGAACGAAATACCCTTTTCGTCTTAAAATAATTCGTATAAACCGAATTCGTATTAGACGAATTGAATTCGTGGTATCCGGGGGTTGTACTTATGTACTACTGATGAGTAAGAAAACTACATTTCTGAAGAATAACGAATAAATTTATTTGAAAACAATATTAATGCAGCATATGCAGTATGCATAGAGTATCCTATATCTGGGTTTTCTCTGCAGGCTTCAGAAAGTCTGTTATAGTTTTTTGGTGGTATTTGATTGGGCACTGTTTCATACACTCCCTTCTTATTTTATCCAGGTCATCTTCAAAATGAACATCAATATCTGCAGAGGTTTTGGACAGTTTCTGGAGGGTTTCGAGGGCCGCGATTACTTCCCCTCTAGTAGGCATCATTATCTCTTCTTTCACCTCATCGTCTTCTGTTTCTTCTTCTTCTTTCTTCTTTTCTTCTAATTCGGGTGAACCGCAAATTTCCAACCCTTCATCCAGGGCAACAAACTCCAGGAAAGTCAAAGTCTCAGCTGGGTTTGTAGCTGAAAGGAGTTTGGTCCATTCTTCAGGCTCATCAAGCATATTGTTTCTGGAAGTGAAAACGAATCAGCTGTTTTGCCTTCAACAGTTGGCCAAGCTTTTTTAAAGCAATTTTTGATTGTTTGACTAGATACAGAGTCCCATGAAGCAGCCATTGCACGCATTGCCTGCAAAATATTCCATTTTACTGTTGTTTGCTCGGATTCTATCCCAAGTAAGGCATTTTTAACGAGCCTTGACTTAAAATGGCACTTGAACGCAGCTGTTATCCCTTGGTCAAGTGGTTGGATTCGGCTTGTACAGTTTGCTGGGAAATATACAATCCGGACATTTGGCAGATCCAAGTCTTTTGTATCATGTGCGCTGCAATTGTCCATTGTTAGAAGCGTGAAATTCCGTGAAAGCGTGCGCTCCTTGGCTGCTGGCTGGCAGGGGTCACCATGGCCCCTACATTTATCAGTCGAGAAAAACAGCAATACTGGCACAATAGAGTCGAAATTTTCCACTGATTGAGTACATGGAACGACCCCAAGGGGATGGTTTCATAGAAAATGAGTCATCATAACAAACAAAGGACGAATGTTTACACAAAAGACAAAGAGAGCCAATACTTGATATCAACGGCGTTTTTGTTGTTTTAATAGTTTATTGTTTTACTTATAACTCGCCTTTAAAACATATTAGAATTCGTTTTAACCGATTGATTAGTTCTGCTGTGGCCTAAATTTAATTCGTATTTCGTCATAACCGAATATTTCGTCTTAACCGGCAAAATCTCTTTGGAAAGCATTGAAATTTAACGGGGGAAAAGAAACGGTTCGCGCAAACCGAGAGTTCGTATAATCCGAGTTCGTGATAACGAGGGATTACTGTACTAGTTGTGGAAGTGTTACCCGTATTTGTGTTTGAAATTTTGCGTTAACTTAATATATATATATATATATATATATATATATATTATTTAATAATAAAAACGATAAGATTTCTGTTGTTTTGGATCATATTGATGATTATGCTATGGTGGTGCAGTCGTGGCTAAAATCTTGAAAATATGAAAATAAAAATGGTTTTGATCGGAGAGATTGCTTTAATTGAGTTTTAGGATAAACATAATTCGGTAAAAGTACCGCCTGGCTTAAGGCGTAAGAATAAAAAAAATGAAAAGATTATTTACATAATTACAAAGTTTTGGGTCGGCCAACGGGGAACAACAACAATGAGTATTTATAGAGAAAGCGTGACCTCTGGCGGTCGATTTATACAGAGTATTTATATCTATCAAATTATAATTTTAAATAAAATATTTTAATATAACATTTTAAATAATATCTTAATATAACATATATATGTGTATTATTCTATCTCTAGAATTTAGATAGGCTCATGTTTCCATTTATAGAAAATATTTATTAACTTTGCTGAATAGTCTTCAAGTATTCTTCTGCCTGTTTTTCATAAAAGGTAAAACAATTGAACTCATTATAAAATCTTGGTCTTATTCTCTATATCTGTTGTTGTGTGCTAGTTGGGAAATTGAATTACTTATTTAGGAACATTAACTCCAATCTCTAATTAGACTTCTTTCCATCTAGTGAGTTAATTTTTTTCGAAGGCAGAACGCTTCTTTACTGTCTGGCGCTAACTTGAGTGGATAGTTGCGAACACCAAACACGTGTACTTTGAATGTAATATGATTGCAATTGTGCATACGATACATCCCAATTCATGAAAATCGCAATCTACTAGATTTCAAATTATCTCAACAAATTTATAATGGGTGATTTAAAATATATGGGTTTCGAACGAACACACACTTTCTCTCACTATCCTTATATTAAAACTTAACCACGAAAGAGAAATATACTGTATTTGTAATTCTGCCTCATTATTGGTGAGCACTCTCTTCTATTTCGGAATTTTAATCTGATAGAGCGAGAAATAGTATTCTAAGTTTGACTGAGATGGTGCTAAATATTATTCTATATTTTAATATCCCTTGTTTTTAAAATAAAAGTCTATAACCCCGTCTCTTGGTGGGTCGTTAATGCGACCAAATAACCCATACCACGCGAGAACCAGCAGACCGAAACGCGTACTTGGTTAAATCTTAACGTCAGATAAAGAAAGGACATGGTCAATTTTCTCAAATATAAAAAAAAAAACATCGTCTTCAGGTTTTCCGTATTGATTGCAAGAATTCTTTAATAGTGTTCACTTGTGTTATCAGAAGATGCTCTTTCATTTGAATATATATTATATTGATTATTTTTGTATATATATATGTGATGAGGCCCTGTCGACTCTTGTAGAATCTTGTCGACTAAATCTGCGATGAGTGATCCAGTCGCCTTAAACTATGATGTGAGTCCCTGTCAACTCTCGCTATACTGTGTTGACCGAGAGGAACAGTCAGGATGGGGAGTTTTCCAGTACCTCTCTGCACCTTGGGAGACCTTTAACAGTTCTCACAGAGTACAGGCAGTCGTGATCGAGGCAGAGTGGAAAGCTTGGGAATGTCCACACAAAAACGAAGACACAGTTGCACTAGGAAAGTCCGTGAACAGATAAAAGTCGAGCTAGGAGGGAGAGATGGAGATAAAAGAGTTCTTACTGGTCTACATGGTGGATGAGGAGGACCTTGGTGACAACCGACGAGGGCTCGCGCTGATGGGTAAGTCTGTCAAGTGACTATATTTTTGGCTAAAACGGGGGCCTTATATATCTTTTCCGAGAAAAGAAGTATTGCTTTACAGCAGATGCGACAGGGGCGTGGATCGTCTGGCGAAATTCTACACTGGCGCCGTGTTGTTTTGGGACTGCTATATGCTCGATTTTAGACGTTTTAGACCTTTTGCTTTAGCTCAACTATTAATCTATTACAGAGTTTTATTTATTTATCCTCAGTTTGTACAAAGTACATTACATATGATGATGTTATGACACATGTCAATAATGCGTATAATTATTTACAGATGTGTTTCTATTAAACAACATGAAAATCTTGTTATAAGGTATATACAATATGGGGTTGTTGCTTTAAATTACCATATATATGCTTTTGTTCTAAATATATCCTCAAAACATTAAAATAGTGTACGATTCTTTAAAGTGTACTTTGTGAGAATTGAACACTTTTGTTAGTTTGAAGTCCTATCATATATCGATGTTAAACATTTTAAAATGGAGCTTAAAGAGATGTATAGTAATCAAACAGAAAAGGTCGAAACTGACTTATTCACTAAGATATTTAATATATATATATATATAAATATATTGAATATAGAGCAATCCATAATATGAATATTTAAAAAAAAAGTCTTATTTTGGATTTAATAAATTTTATTTATCCAATATTTGATGGACCAATCGTCCATCTTTTACGAGGTTTTTGTTATGAAGCACACAGCAGTTGTTTAAAATGTATACCATAGATGGTGTATCGCCCAACAAGCTTGTAAGAAGTCCGTGGCTCACCTGAAGCGCACGACCTGGTGTGTGCTTCATAACAAAAACCTCGTAAAAGGTCCATCGAAATATTAGATAAATAAGACTTATTAAATCCAAAATAAGCCTTATTTTTAAATATATATATGTCATAATTTGTATAAATACCAATAGATATAATTTCTTTTCGCCATATTTATTATGTAAAATGTAAATACAAATTATTCCATTTATAAATATGTACAAAATAAACGTGGGAGCCAGCGCGCGCGGGCGAATGCCACGCCGGCACGCCACCACCGCAGCGTGGCGCGTGCTCACGAGTGTCGAACAAGTTCTTTTTGACGCATACATGCACAACGGTCGCGCCCTTCCATTAGACCACGACAGCTACGACATATATATATATTAAGAAAAAGGCATCTCCTTATCGTGCAACTGAAAGTTGCTGATGGCTGGCGCCATCTATCGGAATAAATATCAACTATTCTCGTTGATTTTTTATTATTCCAGAATTGGCCGAATATATATATATATGATGGGGAATCTAAAAAATAATAAAAATCTCGTTTAAAACGGAAAAAAAGCTATAACTGGATTTCTACGCCTAAAGAAATAAGAAGTAAATCGTCTTAAACGATCTTCAACCCAAAGATGCTGCTTGAAAAAAAGATAAAACTTGGACAAGAGAATAGCTCGAAGGCCAGCCAGCCCCTCCAATTACCTCATAAGGTGGATCATTAGCCTCAAGTCTACATTTTTAAAGAAGCGGCATGAAGATGATTCGCTAGCCGGGTTGCCAAGCAACTAAAACGATCACAGAACATTTAGATTTTTTTAAGTCCGTGGCTCGGAGCAACTAGGTCTATTACGTTGATTGCATCTTCCTCCAGCTTGGGGGGTAATTTTGGAGGAAAAACTTTGTATAGAAAACGCGAGGAATATATATCTAAATTATTGAAATTACTTCATATATTTTGAAAATAGAGCAATCCTTAAATAAACTTTAATTTAAAAAGGCATATTTTGTTTAAATTATTATTTATTTTACCAATATTTCAGTTGGCTGAACGCCAAGAATTTTCAAGGTATTATAACATAAATGGCGCTGAGTTTGTTGTCAAAACACATTATTATGTTATAATGCCTTGAAAAAGGTTGGCGTTCAGCCAACTTAAATATTAATAAAATAAATGATATTTTGATCCAATATATGTCTTTTTAATTATTTAATATATATTCCTCTTTATATGCTATTTTCATTAAACTATATTTAATGATGGGAGATTAATGAATATGATTATATATATATATATATATATATATCATATGATACATTAGCGCGCAATCTGTTATGAGAATTCGAAGTTATCATAGACGCGTATGTAATTTTGATAAATTGAATAATATATTTATAAAATTGTATATATTTCTACTGCCCTCAAAGCTTATGTCAATATTTCATTTAAAATACCAATTTCAAGAGCCTAACATCAGTATCACTATAAAAGGAAGACCGAAAAATGCAATATAACAACGGTATGGTAGATTGAACTGACGAAACCGCTTGAAGGGCTCATCACCGATGAGCCAGACCCTCCAATTATTTTTTATTATTACAGTAAGGGCAGTAGAAAATTGTTTATTAAAAAAAATCATACGCATCTATAATAGTTTCGAATTCTCATATACATAAATTTCCTCGTTGAATACCACCATTTAAGGTCACAGTAAAGAGGTCAATAATAAAATATTTTATTGTATATCAATATAATGTACGTATTAAAAATAAGGAATATATCATAATCTATTAGATATTATTAGCGCAATATAATATCTCATCTTATAATCCTAATATAATATGCAATGTACAAATTTTACATAGTTGAAAATCTTAATAACACACACTTACATATCTATAATTAATATAACTTTTATCCCACAATATGTGTGCGTTTTAATATACTTAAAACCAACAATACGCACTACTTATAATAATTAATTTATCAACAAAAGTAAATTAGGTTCATACTATTTCCATATTTTAGAGGATAAAATAATCCTATGTAAGATTTTGTTTTATAACTCCATTCAATTCTAAACCTATTGAGAGCCACTAATCACAAATCAATCTCACTTTTTCCATAGCAACTCTCAACGAAATATATTTAATAAAACTAATTCCTAATGTAAAACATCATATAAAATCCATTTTAGTTCCTTTTATAAAAGGGTAATGAAATCACTTATAACAACCTGAACAACGTCCTATTCAATAAGGAATGGCAGAAATCAAAAGGTGAAAATAAACAATAGGAGTTCGTAAAATCTTCAATCAGGAACCACCCCCGAAAACTACAGGGATGCCCTCTAACCGCCAGCATAGATCTTTACAGGTTATTTGAAATAGCCGTAACCAAACCGATGAGGTTACAAATTGGTGATTATAAAGGGGTTGAATTGCCGTCTTTGATAGTTCTTTGATTGTATCCAGTCCGAGTGCTGATAGGGGTGACAGTGCGAGACCCCGCCTTTAATCTCTTTGTGACCATTTGACGCGTCGCCTTTCTTGCACGAGTCCCTTCTTCCTTGTATTATGTTCTGTGCCACTCATAAATATATATGATGGCGCTTTCCTTACTTATATATTATTATTTATTTATATATTTTTGCATAGTTAATTCATAAGTATGACTTGCGCACCCACTCACACATACGCAAACTGCATTATTTATATATATATATTGAAGTCTCGAGATATCGTTCGACCAGCACGCATCATCCCCATCATTCACGTATATTTTTAAAAAGTTGTTTTTCACACACAAAGAATGTAATAAAAAATGAAAAAGGCATATCCTGACCAGAAGCGCATGTGCTTTTTAAAGAATGTAATATATATATTTTTTCTCTCTCTCAATATCATAAGTATTTGAAATATGTAAATAATAATTTAGATATAAAAATAGTATTTATCATTATTTATTAACGTGATACTCCTGTTGAAGGACTGACAAGTCCAAAAGCTTGAAAATAAAAGTTGCAAAAGAAACTTAGCCCTGGAAGCTTTATTTATTATATAAAATTATTTATACCGCCCTCGGGTAACTCCCATAGGTTGCACTTCCCTGTCTTGTTTTAAAATTTCTTGATTTGGAGAGAACTGAGAGTTCAATGTTGATCTTGCTGGCGAATAATTAGTATGATGATGATTGATAAATATAATGATTATAAATAAATAACAGCTGTATGAAGCTGATGTAGAACAATTAATGCATAACAGAATTCAGAATGTAAATGCATATAGATGGCTGAAAAGATTTATAATTGCATTTTAAAAGTAATAATCGCTTGATGTGAAAATATGTACAGCAAAATATCTCATTAAAGATCGCTACCTAGACCAAAAAGGTAGTCTTTAATTAGTCAATAATTAATAATGCAAATACATCATAATAATTCAAAATATTCATCAGTTGTTGAATATTTTCATAAAGTGAGCTTTAAAAAAAATATGATATCTAAGAGTACGCTAAATGTATTTAGGTCGATTTATAAAGCTTTTGACTTAGGGACCAATTTTAGTGATCGCTGGTTGCATTTAAGTCATCGGTTGATATTTAGGTACATATATTTCACAAATAAATCAAACTTCTACTGTCATTACTGCGATGAAAAAATATTGGGAGGGCTTGATCATCAGGGGTGAACCCTACCAGCGGTTTCGCCAATTTATTCTACCAGACCACTTCTTTAAAGCTCCAATACTGCATTGGATCATTCTGCTTTTATATGCTGCACTGAAGGGTGGAATATTATAAATGGTATTTAAGAAAACTATGGACATAATATTTTAGGACAGTAGACTTACATTTATCGTTATATATAGATGGCGCGTTATTGCTTTGTATTAAGTTAGGTATATATATTAATTATGAGTAGGGACTTGAAAAAACTGAAAAGTGGTTGATAACTTGACGTGGGGACATTAAAGAAGCGCGCTCATAAAAAATACCTTTTATATTATTCAATGATTGTTTTAGATAAAATTACACACAGTGTTAACCGATCTTTCTTTTATATTCCAATTTATAGCTTATATATTTTTTCTGTGATAAAATAGAGTGTCTAAAAATACCATTCTTTGCTATTATGAAAATATTCGAATTTTTCATTTTAATACCATGCTGTCAGATAAAATGTCAAAAAAGACGGAGACAATCAATGCTATAAAAAAGGCTCAAACTCTGTATGATAGGTTGAAAATAAATCCTACATTTGATAAATCCAATTTTATAGGAATTCTCTCTTCCGCGGAAATATTTCCCAACAAAATTGAAACAATATGTTTCAGAAATTTATTCATTATTTTTTTATTCTCATTTGAGAGAGAGAGAGATCCTTCAATATTATTTACATACACACTGATGATTACTCTAAAAAAATATAATAATTAATAATTTTATTATATATTATTTTGAAAATTTCAAAAATAAGAGTAACATTTAGAGAAGTAATATAGTCATATTAAATATAACGCAATAATGTCATTAATTTATATGACTAGCCGAATGACCCGGGGAACGCCCGTGTTTTACCCGATTGAATGTTTTGATTTAAATACTATTTGTTACAATTATAAATTGGCACCTTAAATAAATGCATATTTTAGTTAATAACTATAGCCTATGTGCTTTATCTGTCTATGTACTGTAGGCTTCCGTAGGCGTCTCTTACAGGGAAAAAGAAAGAGAGGATTCCATTTGGTTATTAACTAATATATGCATTTATTTAAGGAGCGACCCGCTCCAACACAATAGTTACAGAAATGATGGAGGGGGGGGGGGGGGCAAAGGTGGCGTGATCGTAGCCGACCAATAGGAGGGCGCCATTAAAAAAAAAAAGCAAACCGTGACAGAGGCCATGCATGACGCTCGTAAATGTATATAGAATAAGATGTTGTATAATACAAGGTATTATGATCAAGTAGGGATACAAGGTTGTTAAAATTTTATTATAGTAGATATACAATAGATATACAATTAATAACAACTAATATTCTTCAAAGTATGATTCTTGCGCTACTCAACAACGTTCCCATTTCTTTTTCAGCTGCTCATAACATACAGAAAATTTGATTTCAGGAATGACTCAAATTTTTCTTCGAATTTTCTATAATTGCACTTATATGATCAAAATACTTACTCTTTAAGTAAGAGAAAAATCCATGGAAATAGAGTTCAGGGGAATAGAGATGGCGAGGAAGTTTGGGGGTTTCGTTCTTTGCCAAATATTGAGCAACCGAAAGAGCCTTGTGAGGTCGAGTAACAGAATCCTATTTTTCCTGTCATAAATAAGGTATTTTGAGTCTAATTGCTTCACGTAATGACAATGAAACTCCAAATAAACACATTGTGCTATTTTGAACCTTCTTCAAGAAATTCAGAATAAACAAAACCGATTATTAAAAATCGAAAATAGTAATCAGCAAAGTTTTTATCATTGATTTTGTTCTTGATTTTTTGGGACTTGGTTCAATCCATTCATGTGACTAGCAGGGGGTCGGTGGAAGGCTGGTTGAACCGTTTGGTTTTCGTCCACTACGACCCCGGGTTCGATTCCCGCATTGGACACTTTTTTTCTGTTTAAAAAAAAAATGCTCCAATGGCCCCCGATTCTTGCAAAAGTCCAACCCCACCAGTGAGTGCAAGTAACCAAACGGGGCTTTGGCACATTTGTAAGTGCAAAGTCGAACTGCTTTTCAAATGTGTAGACATGTGGTGCTCTTACAGTAAAAGCAGTCGCTAACTACCCACCATGATTATCATGGTTTTGAGATAAGAAAGAAGAAGAAGATGTGACTAGCGTTTATGTCTCAAAGTGCTACGCGTTAACCCATGTCTCATAATTTGTGATGATTTGTTGCATGTCGGAATTATTCTGGTAGCTTTCCAAAAGGGTTTCACAAATTGAAGGTCTAACCTCTCGTTTTTTCATTGATAACAATATAGAGACAAACCTAGGTGTTACTCTAACCATATTCAAATCTTCGCCTATTGTTGATTGCTTCAACCCGTACTATATCTTAAATTGTCTTCTCACCTACCTGATTAACATTCTAATGTTTGCTCGCAAAAAGCTTTCGATTTGTTCGATATTTACCTGGTTTCCGATGATCCATGGTCGATCAGGTGAACTTCGTCCATTGAAAACATTTAAAAACTTTTCACTGCAAAAAGATTATTCTCCATATGCCTCCTCAATTAAGGCATTTGTTCATGAAGCTGTTTTATCGAATTTAAAACAAAATTAAATATCGATTCTTTGCTCCATAACATTATCTATTTTTAAAGAACCCTTCTCGAAGAACCTTCTGGAAACGTTCGCGTTATAAAATAAATTTCGAATCATTTGCGTTCGGGCAATGGTCAAATTATATATTATTTTGAAGCTTAGATCATGCGGATTGATTATACAACTTTTATATTGCCTTAATTTCTTTATTATTAAAATTACTGCCTTTTTTGCCTACTTAAGGATCACACCTTGTAAAATCGCTGAAACACAATGAATTTTTAAAAAGAAATACATTTTTTTTTTCAGATAGAAACACAATATTTTATTCACCAAAATTAGGCAAAATCTGTATTGGATCGATAATATAATTGTTTGAATACAAAGCAATATATATATATATATAACACGCCATCTATACATATAAAATGAATGTATTTAAGCACGAATGTTTCTTTCATATACAATACAAATTTCTACTGTCCTTACTATCCCAATATATTTTTTCATCTCAGTAAGGACAGTAGAAGTTTGTATTGTATATAAAAGAAACATTAGTGCCTAAATACTTTCATTTTATATATAATTGTTTGAAATTTATAATTAAGCATTGAGTACTATATAATATAAGTCTTAATGGGTCCGCTTTATTCTCTGTTCTTTCGCTCTTCAACTTCCCATCGCCATCTGGGGACGCATGCTCAGTTCATTTTTCTTTTATCGTCGATGCGTGCGTACAAGAAAGGAAAGGCGTTCTCATAGACCCTGGAATTTTCTTGGAATCTTTTAAAAATATATTTTTATTATGAAAATATTTTTAACGTAAAATCAAGGAAAATTGGAGCTTTCGGTTTGGATCTCAAGCTTCTTCGTCACATGTTGAGCGAACTAAAATTTTATAGTGCAAATAATGAACACTTTTCTTACTAGAGTCATTAGTAGTATTAAAATATGAGTATATACAAATACACATTAAAGATAAATCAAAATAAAATATATTTATCACTAATTATTATATATATTTTTAGAGATATTGAAAATATATTTTATTTAGTATCTGAATTGAAACATAAAAATATCTGTAAATATAGCAAATTGCATAAGGTTGAGTTATTGATATTTTATTAACTTTTCTAGTAACTGGTTAACGTGAAAAACCCTTCAAATTGAATAAAAAGATCATTGAAGTCTTAATTGTTAGTTCTTCATATTTAATTTTTATAACCTTTAATAAACGGATATAAAAACATTAAAAACTATCTATTGAGATATAATATTAAATATTAATGTGTGTCTGTATACCTTGCCAAATTATCTTCGAGACCTCATTTTGGCTTAACTCCAGTCTTGGAAAATTCGAAGCTTAATTGATGACAATAGAGTCATTCAAATGTATCATCAGCAAAGTAACCTTCTATTTAATATGAGGATTACAAGAGGATTCGTGGAATTATCAAAATTCAGCAAATATATGTATAGCTCAGAAATAATTTAATAATTAATTATAAATAAGGATAGATATGTTATTTCGCTTATTTTTATAACCTATAGGGAAATGAAATCCTTCAACCGTATTTATAAATTAATATTGTAGAATATAAAACAAAACGTGTTGGAAAAAACATTCATATTTTATTTAAAATAGGATAATACATCTAAAACCAAAAACAAAAGAGAATAAATAGAATCAATTCAATAGCGGGATGTGAGTTGTGCTTTAAAAAGGTTCAAAATAAGGATTATATATACAAATGAATTTTATTTTTGACTTTGAAATTTCTAAGAGAAAGGAAGATCGGTCTCTGTTGCAGTACTCGACTAGATACATATTTTTGCTTATCCTTAGTACACGTGGTACAGGCCATGATAATCATGGTTGATAGAAGTAGAGGACTGCTTTTACTGTAAGTATACCACATATCTACACATGTGAAAAGCAGTTCGCCTTTAAATATGTGCCAGAGCCCCGTTTGGTTACGTGCACTCGCTGGTGGGGTTGGACTTTTGCAAGATTCGGAGGCCATTGGAACTTTTTTTTTTAAATCATAAAAAAGTGCCCAATGCGTGAATCGAATCCAAGTCGTAGCGGTCTAAAACCAACAGTTTAGACCTTCCTTCCACCGACCCCCGAGATAAAATATGAATACCGTAGATTCAGTTCAGCCTTAGAACTTATTGAAATGAAAGTAATATTTTACTGAGGAGAATCATGGTTAAAAAGTACGATATTATAAAATAATTAAAGCTTTCAGGGATCAGTTTCTTGTGCAATTTTTCATTTTCAAGCTTTCAACAAGAGTATCACGTATTTATCATTAATTTATTAACATGATACTCCTGTTGAAGGACTGACAAGTCTTAAAGCTTGAAAATAAAAAGTTGCACAAGAAACTTATCCCTAGAAGCTCTATATATATTTTATAATATTATATTTCAGGGAAAAGCGTTTATTTAAAAAAAAAACCTACGATGTATAAGTGAATTTTCCAAAATATTTGATTGAGCAAATTCAATATCTTGAATATGCATCGACCACATACATGAGAGTAGTTTGAAGAAATACCATTTAAAATATCTATGGTAAAAAAACAGAGCATTAGAGTTATATTCGAATAGCTTCACTCTATATAGAAGAATACAGAGAAGACATCGCGTCTGATGCCACGTTCAGGGTAAAGCAAGGGCGGTGGCATCAACAGGAATTGATGGATCAGATGCCTGACCTCATTAGAAAAGCTGTTTCTCTTTGTTTGTCTTCTTCGTTCCCTTTTCTTATTTCTTTTTACTCTTAGTGGCCACACTAATAGAGAAAAATATATATTACACATACTATTGAGTATATAATAAGCCATTAATTCATTTATTTGTTATATGTTTCGCATCAATAATGACGTGTTGAATTTTTATATATTAAGACACCACGCCTATATTTTATCTTAAAAAATATATAATCGTTTATAAGGATGGGATAATAGTTAACTGTAAGAAACTTCAACCAGGATTTGAAATTAGCATTGAACCATTTATACAAATCCAAATGCACCAATGAATGTAAGCAACCGAATGGGGCTCAGGTACCTGGCAGATTAAAATATACCTTCTTATTCATGCGCATGCATGTAATGCATTCAAAGTATAAATAGCCGCAAGCTCCAACCTACCATGAATATCATGGTCAATGATGATTAATTGAAATACATATTAAAGCATTCCACCATTGAGTAAAAAGGTTCATGTTTGAATTGGGCTGATATTTTATATATGTATTACGATTGATTTTATATTTTAGAATCCTTTGACCCTCATATATTTCTGATATGAAATAGTATATTGCTATTTGAAGGGTTTCTGGCCAAATAATAAACTGACTCTAAAGAGAGCGAGCAAACAACTCGTAATTATCAATAAATATTTTTATTACAAGTCGTCTGACTGCCAATTTCAATCATATGCTTTGGTCTTGTCTAGCCAACACAGAATTTCTTTTTTTTTATTATCCCTAGTACACGTGGTACAGGCCAATATAATCATGGTGGGTAGAAGTTGGCGACTGATTTTACTGTAAGTGCACCACATATCTACACAAGTGAAAAGCAGTTCGACTTTTGCACTTACAATTGTGCCAGAGCCCCATTTGGTTACTTGCACTCGCTGCTGAGGTTGGACTTTTGTAAGAATCGGGGGCAATTGGAGCAATTTATTTTTAATCAGAAAAAAAGTGCCTAATGCGGGATTCGATTCCGGGTCGTGGCGTGGCGGTCGAAAACCAACGGTTTAGACACCCTTTCACCGACCCCCAGCCAGCACAGAATGAACAGACTAAAGTGTTTATTAATCGGAAAAAAATAAAGTATTTTTCTCTTTCATAAACAAGATATACAAAAAATAATTTATTAAAGAATCTATGTTTTTTTTTAATAATGTCATAAATACTCTCAATAAATATAGAATTTTAAGAACAAATATATTGTTGCAGATTCAATCATATTTGAATGAGGAGCATGTAAAGTATGTAGTCAAACTACAGAATAATAGTAAGCCACATGTAGCTGGAACTACGAGAGAGATAGAGAGATATTTTCATTTCCAAACAATATATAACGTAGCCCCTAACAAACTAATTTCCGTGCTTGTATCTTTTCTAATTTATAGTTTTTCTCGCCTGGAGCGGGCATCTCTAACTTAATCTTCAATGTTACCTTCTCGAACTGGTTATTTGTTAGTTTTTCTGTGCCAAACACTCGAGTTAGGTATATCTACCACTCACACTTTCTTTTGAGTTATATGTAGATAATACACTAACAGAATTTTTAATTGTTAGGTTTTGAGCAATCTCCTCCAAAGATACTGAACTATACATAATTTTCGTTATTTTTTGCTTCGTGTATCACATTTATTTTTATTCTCCAAATATTAGTTGTTATATATTCATTTTTCAATTTATCCAATTTTATAATCGTTAATTTTTTAATTCAAATTTCACTTTATATATTCATAATCACCAGATTTCTTTGTTTTAAAACAAGTGCTTTGTAGTATTGAATTTTATTAATTTATAAAGGCAGATATTTCGTGCTTATAATCAGAATTTCCTATCTGTGGAAATTTTTCTTGGGGATCTATTCTGAATACCTAGGATTTATCCGTGGTCGTATCTGCCCGAATGTATATACTTTGCTTAAAAAGTATTTTCATTCAACCTTACACTTGAAATGCTGCTTATAAGAAATAAGAAGATACCCATTGCAATTTTTAAGCCATTATCTACACTCTTAATGTGTCTTCACAGGCCCTTCGGGTGAACCCGGTGCGTTGCCCGGGTCACTCGGCTAGTATACATATTTATTTATTTATTCAAGAATTATCAATATTATCACCTTATTCCGGAGCCCACTTGTTGCAGATCTGAGAGTACAATGTTAAATGAATAGTTTCAGTTTAAGTTAAATGGTTTCCAGTAAAGAAGAATATACAAAATATAACAACAAGTTCTGCAGACTCTGCACCATCTTTCGGAATAAATATAGACTAATCGTTGATTTTTAAATTATTCCAGAATTGGCTGAATCCTCTTTATTGATTAATCAAGAAAAGATAATCACGTACGTGTTTCATGCTGTTGTTCCACATCGACGATTAGTTGACATTTTCAGCCAGATGGCCCAAGCCATCAATAACTTTTAGCTTCACGATCAATATGCCTTTTTCTTAATTTTTCGACTTGATCCAGTACAATTTCATACTTTTGTACTATTTTTAATATATATATTTTTTGACGTTTTCACGCTCTTGCGGCCTTAAATACCCATTCCTTAAAATTTCAAGAAGCCTCAAAGACCAGCTTTTTTGGTCGTTAAGGTACAGCTTGCACCACGCTGATGAGGGTTAACAGCCTGAAACGTGTACGTGGTTAGATTTTATTAAATTTTCAAGAAAGCGTATTTGGCTAATTCTGGAATAAATTAAAAATGAACAATTATTCGATGTCTATTTCGATAGATGGCGCTCAGTAGATGCCTCTTTCTTAATTTATCCACCTGATTCCAGTACAGTTTCATACTTTTGTACCAGTTTCCCTTAATATCAAAATTGAAAGAAATTATTGCAAGAAATGAATTTCCCATTGGAATAGTTTCAGAAAATGGTCTCCAGTTTGTAATCTCTCAAGGATACTGAACATTTTTCTATGAAATCAGCAATATAAATTATGATCTTTCCACAAATATTTGAATAGCAAAGGATAACTGTTAAATTCAAAGGATTGTAAAAAAGAACTTTAAAATGTTCTAATTGTTACAGGTCTACTCCACCCCCATATATTTGAAAAGCACACTCCAGTATTATTGCTTTTTCTTAGTGGAATAACAAATAAACTCATTCCTTTGTTGATAAATAAGTGATGGGTAAAAAACAACCACGCATATAAAAAAATAATAAAAGTATGCTGATAGCGAGAATAAGGCCTAACCATATGATTTCAAGAAAGGTAATATTGCTTATGTGGCAAACACTGTGATGAAAAGCAAGTTGAAACCAAATTATGACAACCGAAGATTTATTATTCTGAAGACTATAAATCATTCAAGCTAGTCAATACTGAGGGATATTTCTTATCATTAGGAACGCTAAGCATCTAAGGCATACTAATGTAATACACAAGATTATTATAAAACTTTTGAAGAAGACTTCGATTAAAACTCCAGAAATTAGAATGTTACTTCAAGATATCTATCAGATCAAGAGACCATTCAGAAGATATTGTACCAGAATTCGGATTGATATATCTTATAAGGACTGTTAATATCCAAAAGAATCATTCAGTAAGGTTTATAAGGATGTAAACGAGTAGCACAGGACGTCGGGAGTTTAACTCCTGGTAGGGCCACCCTGTGCTATATACCCGGCTAATGTAGGAAGGTATCAATTGGTAGCGTCTGTTCTCCATGGGAGCGGCTACACTTAATGTCAGGAGTCTAAAAAAAGCAAAGTCACACTAAGTGGTACTTCCAGGTCTTCCGACCAACAGCAGGTATACCCCTTTTTCATTCTACATGATGTCTACACCCAGGACTATAATAGAAAAGCTGAGACAATGGAACCTAATGGATATCGTTTAAACGACTTGAGCAATAAGTAACAACAACAACAGGATGAAGACAAGGTTCTCCTCAATAGAATTGGAAGATAAGTAATTTTTCATTGGACATACGATTAGGAAACAACTAAGAAAATGAGGAATATGTAGAATATCAAAAATAAAGAAGGCATCTCCTGACCACAAGCACATGTGCTTTTTAGATGGCAGAGCGCCATCTAGTGGAGCAAGAATAAACTAAACGTTTATTTAGCTTGCTCCAAAGTCATCCACAATTTATCAAGAAATTGGGTTGGCCAAATATCACGGAGCAAGCTAAATAAACGTTTAGTTTATTCTTGCTCCACTAGATGGCGCTCTGCCATCTAAAAAGCACATGTGCTTGTGGTCAGGAGATGCCTTCTTTATTTTTAATATCAACACCTGACCCACTTATCTTTTATTTTTTTTTCTATTGTTTTTTCATGTAGAATATCGTGAATTAAAATATAGGTGATGTGAATTATAATATATAAGTATCGATGTAATAATATAGACTGTGTGCTTCTTTTGTTAATTAATATTTTTGGTGAAAATATTTCAAGTTAATTTAAATAAATATAATTGAATAATAAATATAAAGTGTCAGTTTTAATATAAATGAACAACAAATACAACACATACATGAATTTACTCTAATGAACCAGAAAGTAAAAGAATGAGCATGAAGTGACATAGTCCAGTCTTTCCTGCAAAAATATTGCATGCGGGAGAGGAAATCGAAGTAAAGGCCATACTCATTATATTTTCGTGTCAAAAAGGTTAATTCACTATTAATATCTTCCCTAAATGTCAGGTTGTTAATCTGTACTTCTAAAAATATTTTCTTCTCTGTGGCGAAGCTTGCGATCTACGTTTTCTTCGTAGACCGTGAAATGCGTGGTGTCTCTGGAGACCCGCTGGCGATTTTCCATAAAATTCAGCAGCGGTGGCAGAGACGCCATGTATACATTGTAAATTGCATGGATCTAATTTTTCTGAATATCATCAACATTGTGAATTCCTTGTTATTATTCATTGATTAAAGGGAAATTTGCATTTTGTAAAATGTAATAACACTGTCTAAATAAACAATTTTTAATTGTCTACTATAATATTTTTGAATGATTGTTCGTTAAAATACAGAAGACAATGAATTATATCTGGCACTATAGAGATTTCGGAATTTTCCACGAGCAATTCTCGACCCCCTTATGGTTAGGTGAACCATTTTCTTGAAAAAGAAAAGGAATGTTAAAGTGCTCCCACTCTATCTACTTACCTAGTTTTCCAGCTTGCAACTTTCTTTGCATATTGAAACATAGTTGAAATGAAAATTAATATCTCTTCAATGGATGAGACAAGAGAAGCAACTATCGACAAACTTGAATCCGTTATATATGATATGTGCTGATTTTTATTATTATTTTAATTCCTTGAAAAAAAAAAAAGAGGAATGAAATGCATTTCAGTTAATCTTGCTTTTTCAAGGGGTAATTTAGGTTTTTTTTCTTATTATATACACGTGGTACAGCCAATGATAATCATAGTGGGTAGAAGTAGGCGACTGCTTTTACTGTAAGTGCACCACATGTGAAAAGCAGTTCGACTTTGCACTTACAAATGTGCCATAGCCCCGTTTGGTTACTTGCACTCGCTGGTGGGGTTGGAATTTGAATTTGAAGGAAATTTGAATGAAAACAATCCTCCTTTTATAAAAATTCTAGAACCTTTTAGACCAATCTTGAGGCTTTAGATAGAAGTTATATTGTAAGTGCTGAGATACCAGCAAAATCGATCTACATTATATGCATGCAGTGTGCAATATAAAGAGTGTTTCTAAATTTAAAGTGTTATTTATGAGTGCTTTTTACCTAAATAATTTATTTTTAATATTTATAATTTTTCGATAAAGGTATTTGAGAAAAGGTATACAGCCTCAGAGAATATTGATGCATTTAAATTGAAATAATATGTTATAAAATAAATATATTCTGTGTGCTGAGAGGGCATTCTAGTATAAAAAAATATTCAATTTATATATGGTTTTTCAAGATGCTCCAAAGGCCAGTTTTTTGGTCGTTGAGGCACAGCTTGTACCAAGCTGAAGAGGGCCAACAACCCTAAACGCGTACGTGGTTAGCTTTTCTTGATTAATCAAGAAACGGTATTTGTCTCATTTTGAAATGATTAAAAATCAACGATTATTTGATATTTATTTTGATAGATGAAGCAAGCTATCAGCAATTTATGTTGCACGATCAGGAAATGCCCTTTTCCTCAATTTAATTTATACTTAATGCTGGGAAGATGTCTTTCAAAGACTGCACACTGACATTCCGTGCAGCCTATATAAGAAAAAATTAAAAATTGCGAATAAAATCCCCGTATAAGATTTTATTGGAACACCTAGTGTATCCTACTTTGAAAGCGTTCTGTTAAGACGATATCATATTCTTAATCGTACTGAAAAATATTATTATAATGTTAATCATTAAACTTCAATAAGAGTTATTTTACTCTCGTTATTGTATATTAATAATAACTTGATTACGTTAAATATAATTGGATGAAGAATATCCGAATTTCTTGAAAAAAATATTCTAATCGGGGTAATTTGTTAGGATTCTGAATAACCACACGCTTAAACGTCTTTCGAATTAAACTAAAGTTGTGCTGTTGAAGCCAATGCATTTTGAAATGTGAATCTAAGATCTATGAGTGAGTGAGAGATAAAGAGTGTGGGAAGGAGCTGGTGCAGATAGGTGGTGCACTCACCTCCACCTTCAACAGCAATGACCAACTTTAAAACAGTCGCCAGGCGCTTGGCATAGAACCGTTGGCATGGAGACTGTAACACAACACTCCCCCTCCCCCACCCGGTTCTAGAATAATGGATTTCAGAGAACACTGTTTGCCACTGCTAATGAAATCCTGCAAAGCCCCTTTATGGCGTTGGCCAAACAATAGGGCTGGAGGCCATTTAGCCTTGAGCGAGACCTCTTGTCGATTGGCCTCACCCTTTCTTCCTTCCCTTCTGCTTCTTAATTGGAAACCATGGCTTCGGCTACCCCAGCCTTTTAAATGGCCGTTTGGTCAAATTTCTTAGGACATTATTAAATAACTAAATGCATTATGAGAGGGATAAAGTATCTCCTGATAGTCCAACGGATATTAACGGATGCCTTGCATCGTCTAAACGTTGATTCATTTTCATTCTACAATACTGACCGATATTTTTTTATAAATCAAGAAACGCCAATCATATGAACATTTCTAGTTACTGGTCTTCTTCAGTGTGGTTCATCCTGTACATCGACAATTCATCAATATAGTCGAAGATTCATCTAGATAAATCATTGTAAGGTCAAAGAGGATCAAGATATTCTTTTAAAATATCTCCCATTTTCTCTTCTGATCCATTACAATCTTATCAACTTACTACTACCAACAAAATAGCAGGTTGTCAGCAGGGTCCTCTAAAAGGGTATTCGCGACCTCATCTTGTGTACATCGTCTCGGGCACCAGAGCTACGCTCTTTAGGGAAGAACTACATACACAGTTAAAATATCTATGTTAAAAGGGAGAGAAAACTATAAATACGATATTATTTACAATTATATTTATTCGAGGAGATTCCCCAACGCCAAAGAGACCTGATCAAGGGGTCTTCATTTTCTCCCCTCACCTTAAGGCAAGGAAGAACTTGTTAATGGCACCTTTGTTGACGCGAAAATGAAGTTAGCATCTTAATCTATCCTTTTTCCGAAGAGCCAATCCTTCAGATCGGATGGCATCTGATGCTGCGAAGGCCTCCCGAATGAAAGGTCTAACGCAGCGGCATGTCCAGTACCAGCGACAAAACACTCGAGCCACAGGCTACGCAGGATTTTTAAGCAGCGTTTCACATCCGATTTCCGGATGTGAATGGTGAAGTAGAGCATGGAGGGCTAGAAGGACCATCACTTATGAATTTCCCTTAGAAGCACTGACACATAAATGTTGACTATTCAATGGTGATCGCATGTGCATTTAAGGTTATCTTCCATCGCACCAGGAATTGGGCAATATCAGGACAGCAAGGCGCGGCATGTCCAGCAAGCAGCGGACTGTGCGGTTGGGGAGGCGTAGTAAGGGTTTGCATCTTCAGTGAACACCTCTATGGCCTCTTACAGCGATGAGGATATCATACTCAGGTGGAGGGAGGTCTGTTGGGGATTCAGCTAGATCCCCGATAAGCGATATCAGTATCTCGCCAGGAGTTCGTAGGGCCGTAGGAAGCGGCAGCCACCCGTGATTCGGTGTCCATTAAAAGTTCCGGGTGGTAAGATACGCGTGTTCAACTCGAGAAATTCCGCGGCGGAAGCCAGGTACCAGGATTGGGTGCCAGAGACGGCCATATCCCACTCTCGATGAGCCAAAAGTGGGCTTTGCGGCCCCACGCAACGCGGCCTGGACGCCTCTGAAGCATGACAGCCGGAGCTTGATGGCCTCGTTGAGGAGCCTCATGCCTCCCACAGAGGTTTTCCGAGCCAGGATATAGCCAGGAAGCCACGCCGGTGCGGTTGCTCTCTTAGAAAAACCGCGCACGCCGTGTTTGATTTCTTGATTTAACTGGGTAAATAGGCCTGTATATGGTAGAGCACAAATGAGGCCAGTAGGCTGTTGGCAGCTCTCGCTCGTCCCGCAAAGCGAGGCCGCGAGCAAAGGGATACATCTAGTGATAGCTCGTTCAAGCAGTTTGTGAAGGTGGTTGGCTTCGGCGCAAGTTTTCTGTCTTAAAATCAATATAGTACCCAAAATAGTGATATTTTAATTGCTCCATGACGTTCCTAGCGGAGAGTCGGCTCCTCCCCTTGCCGCACCAGAGGTCTTGGAATTTGCCGAAGTTCACGCAGATTCCGGACTCACGACGGAATTCGGTGAAGATATTTTTGACAAGCTCAAATTGATCCTCTTCTTTGTTGAATAAGACGATGTCGTCAACGTACACAATAACATTTGCTCGACCGACTCTCAGGCAAAGAAGAAAAGCCCCCATACAAATAGAAAAGAGAACCACGCTGAAGGGATTGAACGGTTGAGAAAGGAATACAGCTCCGTCGATTCTTACGGCCGCTTGTGCCCTCGAATTGAGTAGATGGACTCACACTACGAAGACTGGCGTATGACCGATGAAGCCGCGGTCGAGCGTGTCAAAGAAGACTCTAGGTCAGTGGCAACGAACGCAAGTGTTTCATTCCTTTTGTAAGGTCTGACGACCGCGTCAGAGACGCTAGCTATGTTCAAATATGGCGTTCTTCACGAGACGGTGTAACTTTGTCATTCCGGAACTATGTTGGGAAGGTAAGGTCGCAATACCCCGTGGATAATGACTCTGAGGACTCTGTAGTCCCTTAGTGGAAGATATTTAGGTCGAGTCCTCTGAGGTCGAGCTTGGCGCGAGGAACCTCGCCCGTGAATATGCCCTTATTCATTTCTTGAGCCGACCTACCTACTGCCGACCTACTTCTCGGGACAAAACGAAAACGTAGTACTTCCTATATACTCACTATATCCTGACTATCCTGCGTCGAGGCGTGCCACCTGCCTGTGGGTAGAGCGACTGATTAAAATTCAAGACTCTAGAGTTTTCTAGCTGCATCTAGTGGTGTTTGCTTCCTACAAGATGCCCCTGGGTCTTTGGCACCGACCTCCATCTAGACGCAATAAAGACTACAACATTGACGAAGCCAAATATCTGCAAGTGGCATCACGGTCTTTAGCCAATGCCAATGCCAGCCAACACATCGGCGGTTTATCGTTAGCGGAGTTTTTATAGCCGTAAATACTGCTCATAAAAATTATATATTATAACCTTTGTGTGTTATTTGTTTGTTTTTGTTCAATTTTAAATTATATATTTTCCTATTAGAAATATCGTTGGGGAAACCAAACCCTATAACTAGAGACAAATTCATAAGCATAGAGCTTAGAAAAACTTGCATAGCTTGGTGAGTACGGCCTTTTAATAGAAATATCCCTAATTTAAAAGTTTATGAAGCCGCGAAAGGCCAGGTTGTGTGATGTTTCAAGATAAGGCCTTGAAAAATTCGACCATTTTTTACCCTGAATTTTTCAGAAGTAAAATACATTAAATCAATCATTTCTATATAAGCTAAGTAACTAATCTGTCAAGCATAAAATTCTGTGATTTTATTTTTTAAAACAGAGTCTGAGAACTATAAACATCCAACTACACTGTAGTACTAACCTGGGACGTATAGTCTTTAGTGACGAGTCCCGTTTCTTACTGTGTCCTGACGACCGTCGTAAACGTGTCTGGAGATGTCCTAGGCAGTGTGTTGGTCCTGGCCTCACTTTCGAACACCACACAGGCCCACAAAAGTTCGTTATGGTCTGGAGTGCCGTTTTATTTTATAGCAGAACCCCGTGGGCAACTCATTCCTGGCACCCTGACAGCACAACTGTACGTAGATGACCTACGGCCTGTTTTGTTGCTTTTCCTCTCATATCACCCCGGGCTTACTTTTCAACAAGATAATGCCTGGCCACACACGGCACGTGCCACTATGGATTGTCTTCAATCTTGTCGAACCTCTCAGTCACCAGCAAGGTCGCCTGATCTCTCACCCATAAAGCACATCCGGGACGTGTTGGGAAGGCGATTGCAACCATCTAGAATGTTGACTATTTAGCCTGACAGTTGGAGATGATTTGGCAAGAAATCCCGCATCACACAATCCAGAATCTTTATCAGTCCATGATATTGGGTTGCAGCCTGTTCCAGGCTAGTGGGGACTCAACGACAAATTGATCTTCTCAATTTGTGACAATTCAATTCTGGAATAAAAAAAACTAATTATTCTAAATTTTAAATGTTTTCTCCCTATACATGTTCTTCAAATACATACATTTTTGCCCAATCTGACAACTATTTATTTGTGTGTCGAATTTCTTTTATTATAGAGTGTATACACACACACATTTATAGAGATAGAGAGAGAAAAAAAGTTTGTTATTTTATATTTTAATAACTTAAAAAATGACCATGTTTTGTACATGTGTATATCAACAATATATAGATATCGAAAAATGCGATTTTTTGAATATCTTGTTAGTTTTAAAATGCCATGCACATTTTGAATAATAAGATATTACACGTTTTTTCAATAAAACAATTTCTAAATTATTTCTTATAATGTATTTCGATTCTAGAAAAGCAAATTGAAACTTTAAATAAAAATAAAAACGACGTTAAAATTCCAAAGGGATTGTTATTTAAGAATTAATGAGGTCTTTTATAATTTACATAATTGGTACGTAAACCATACTTATGCGACAAAGCGTACTTGGCGAATAATAAATAAGACGCATATATTATATATCTTTTGTTAATAAGTAATTAATAGAAGTCAATGCCTTATATATATTTCATAATTCCATTATAATTCGAATGTCAATTGATTTAAATCTCCTGGATATGAATAAAAAATGCCACAGGTTTCTGGAGATGAGTTTCTTTATCTTTATTAAACGTAATCTCGAGCTTTCGGACATCTTTGCCCTTCTACAGGAATACATAAAAACATGATATACGTGATATTCGAATTTTTTACTAATATTTTATTTTATATCTTCATAAATTTTTGAAAAAAAAAAACATTATATTAATGTTATTAACCTTTCGAATGTTGGTGGAAGAAGGGACTAAACCGTTGGTTTTCGACCGCTACGACCCGGGTTCGATTTCCGCATTGGGCCTTTTTTTTTCTGATTTAAAAAAAATTCTCAAATGGCCCCCGATTCTTGCAAAAGTCTAACCCCATCAACGAGTGCAAGTAACCCTGCTCTGGCAGATTTGTAAGTGCAAAGTCTAAATGCTTTTCACATGTGTAGACATGTGGAGCACTTACAGTAAAAACAGTCTCCAACTTTTACCCACCATGATTATCATGGCCTGTACCACGTGTACTAGGGATTTAAAAACACTTTTCGAATTAAGAGTTTTTATATGTGTGTGTAGATAAATTAAATTTGATATTATCAAGTAAATTTTATTGTAGAAAGCAAAGTTAAGACAATCTCACCATAGATAATCTTCGATGTCATTTTTCACCAGGTAACGTTTTTACTTCGTAAAAGTTCAAAACTTTCCCAACATTTCTTTGTTAAAATTATACAATCATTTATCTTCTTCTTTAAATAAATCACTCCAGTAATTGCGGTAAACTTTGACCTTTATGCTTTATATTTTTAAAACAGAGATAGAGACGTTATAAATTAACTAGATATTATTAAGTGAGTTGTGTAAATATGTTAATCGTCAAATTTAAAATAAATGTTGAATAAAATATACGTGTATATGAATATTTGATGTGATTTCATCATAATATGTTTATAAAATACCACTCTATTGTCTTGAGAATTGTAAAATTGTTCTCGAAAATATAAATTATATATATTTATCAATTCAAGATAATAGTTCTTTAAATTAAAAGACACTTCGGTTATAGAATTAATTTATATATTATTTATATTATATTTTCTGAAGAGGGAAAATAGAATTCGGGTAATAAGTATCCTTTGATGCATATGAAAACACGAAAACGCGGATGTTTCTTTTTACAAATAAATCAAACCTCTACTGTCCTTACTGTGATGAAAAAATATTGGAAGGGCTTGGCTCATCAGTGGTGAACCCTCACAGCAGTTTCGCTAATTTAATCTACCAGACCGCTTCTTTAGAGCTCTAATACTGTATTGGATCATTCTGCTTTTATATGCAACACTGAAGAGTGGAATCTTAGAAATGGTATTTAAGCAAACTATGGACATAAGCTTTTTTATCGAGCAAATTTTCTGTTCTTCAACAGGCAAATACTTTTATATACAATATTAAAATGATTTTCTAATAATTTTTGGGTAACTATTGATCACATATTATATTTGTTTCTTTTTTTTTTATGAACTATGATTGCCGGCCAGGCAACCTCTATCCTCAAAACACAAAATATATAATTAAGATGTGTGTGTGTGAACGATAAATATATATTATATATATTTGATTTCATTCTCTTCGAAAAGCGCTGTAAGGCAATTTTTAAATAATATTTTGGGGGTGTATTAATGATATTGAATCATTTAATACTTAGTGGACTATTGCGATAGGTTTCAGTTATCAACGGTGACCAATACCCGATTTCATCAGAATATTAAATACCCAAGAGATAACTCCATTATAATATCATTATACAATCCTTTCCTTTTTAAGAATGAGAGAAGAACAGATGCAATATTTGGATATTAACGCACGCTCTCACTAAATCTTAGTTAAAAATATAATGAAAGTGAGGGAACTGAACGTAGCGATTGGCTTAATCTCTCCAGACCACAATCTCATTGAGCATGTCTGGAATGCTCCTGAAGTCTTAAATCATTCTCAAGACTTTAGTTGAGCTTAGAATATTTTAATGATATGTCCAGAAATCGCTTTCTTAACCTATATACGATGCTATGAACAACACAAGACTACATAGAATAAATCCTACACAGCTATGTCAGAGAGTATGATATTCTTAATTATCAGCTTTTTATAATCTTTAATAAACTCTGTTTATATAGGATTGTTATGAAATATCAAAACCCTTTCGCAATTAGTTTCTTTATTAAACAATTAAAGGTGTTTAAAAACGAAACTTATTTCTAAAGGTTTTTGATATTTTATAAGAGTAAATCGCAATTTTCCTATATCTGAATATATGATTGTACAACATATATAGCGCGCGCATAATGGGAATAGTAAATTCTCTAATTAAAAAGGCATATAATGGATCAAAATATCATTTATTTTACCAATATCATATTTTGATCCAATATATGCTTTTTAATTGAAGATTTATTTATGGATTGCTCTATTTTCAAAAAGTAAATTATTTATCTTATAGTTACAAATTAGTATATTTCAACGTAATCAATATAAAAAATAACGGGGAAATAAAAATTTGTCTTTAAGTTGCAATTTATATGTTCATTTTCAATATTTAGCCATTAAAATATTTTATTTGTATTTAGAGATTCAGAGCTAGATATTTGTTCATCAACATTTTTTAGTCAATGAGGACTGTGAATATCTCGAGTTAAGAAAAATGGCAGGTGGCATTAAGTGTCCTGAGAACCCAATGTTCCATTTCCTCCCCCTCACACCTTTCTCTAAATTCTCTCATTCAATGGAACATCAAAGTTTACGCCATCAGCTGCCCCGTTCCCAGCACCTGTCTTGTCATTAGTTCCTTTCTTCTGCTTCTAAAAACTGAGAATTGCCATTTTAGAACCTGATTTAATTAGATATTTTCATCTAGAGATGAATATATAAATACAAGAAAGTAATAGTAATTTGGCAGAAAATATACCGGCTTATATATTAAACGAAATGTCTTATCCTAAAATAAATGCTATTTCGAATTGCTTCAAGAATCGAAGATAAAATTCTTGAATATCCGAGTTGTAAAAATACATTTTTTCTTGGAATACACAGGTGAAAGTATCTTGATATATACGATAAGCATTTTGTAACGAAATAGAAAAACATTTACATGAAACATCACAGAACGCTTTTCATTATAAAGACTTTCTTTATGGAGACTTTCTAATAAAAAAAAATCAAAACCTTTGCTTTTTATAGAGTTTCTCTTTTCGAAACTTTGGTTATAAAGATATATGAATAAATATATATATGTGAAAGATAAGTATTTCGTTGTTGAAAATTTGCAGCAATAAAGATATTCAAGTAAAAGCACGGCTATTTGCAATTCGCATTTCTCTCTATGATGTGCACTTTTGTTTCATTGCATTATTTTCCCGACTCAAATTTATCGCTACACAGCAATTAAATGATGTTATATGGTGGCAAAATTGAAAGTTAGCATCGTTTATGGAAATATTTTAAATATATATAGTTGTTATATATTAATATGTAATAGCTAGAAATAAAAGAGAGATAGTATACAATTCGAAATACTTTGTGATGACTTTAAGAAAGAATTCGTATTTTTAGTTCAAATGAATAACTGCCCATTCAGAGTGAAAATATTATTTTAGATTTCTAATAGCCATGATTCAACTGGCTTGTCTTTTACCTCCCCAACAACAGTATGAGTAGAACAGAAGAACCAACACTCCTACTCTGGCAATAAACAACTAGATATTACATCTCAACAGCCCATCACCCACAGATAGCCCGAGAATTGCGCAGGACAGCTGGAGAAACATCACATAACCAACAGGTATATTTGTAAAAATTTATATAGTTTCTTATGTTCACCCCATTTTGAAAATATTTTATGATAAATGTAATTCTACTGTCCTAAAAGCTTATGTCCATAGTATTCTTAAATACCATTTCTAAGGTTCCACTCTTCAGTATAGCATATAAAAGCAGAAGGATCCAATACAGTATTAGAGTTCTAAAGAAGCGAGATGGTTGATTAAAAAAATTGGCGAAACCGCTGGGAGAGTTCACCACTGATGAGCTAGCCTTCCCAATATTTTTCATTGCTGTAAGGACAGTGTAAGTTTGATTTATTCGCGAAATGTAACATTTGCGTCTTAATGTTTTCATCTGTTATATATAGATGGTGCGTTTTTGCTTTGAATTAATAGATTTAAAATAATTTTAAAATAATTCTTGCTTAATTACTTCCAATAGTTATGATATCTATATTTCAATTATTTTCCATAGATAACGTGAGTTAGGGGATACCTCAACGGACCCTATAAACTTAAAAGTATAAGATCATTAGTCAAGCTACAGGGAATAAATTATGTAGAAAGTGTCTCTGTAGATTACCACCCACCTTCCTACATCGCTAACGAAGACGTTTGAATATTTCACACATGGGAGAAGCAAGTGTTCTTTTCCCTTCTAATTACTTTCCAACGTCATCGCTTTCTTTATCTTGTCGACAAAGAAGGCACCTACAACACACATTAGGTCCAATTTAAAGACAATCCACATAAATATGATTTTGCAACAAATTTTAATACATTGCTGGCCATTAAAATTGCTACAATAAGAGACAAAATGCAAATAGAATAATAATATTTACTGAACACATTGATTTAATTCTCATATATATATATTTTTTTTGAATTATAGTGCAGGACAGGGGTCGGCAAACTTTCGAGTCGGAAGAGTCAAAAATTACAATTTACAAAATTTCAAAGTTTTTAAAAAGAGATACAACATTTTTTTTCTGTTTAAAAATATATAGTACTCGCATAAATAATATTTGCGTATGGAACTATATAAAGAGCCGCAGCTTCACATCCAAAGAGCCGCATGTGGCTCGCGAGCCGCAGTTTGCCGACCCCTGGTGTAAGAGCATTGCCAAGAATAGCCTCAGGCTGCAATAACAACTCTGATATTCAGAAAGAGGGGATCATATATCGCCGCAACTCTTTTTATAATATTAAAAAGAGTTGCGGCGATATATGATTACCTCTTTCTAAATTGTCGAAATCCGCAATCCGTTTACCAAGAACTCTGATATTGCTCTAATTAGATCTATCACAATTTAGGTTAGCTTTCTGGTACAAAAGCCCATGCGGTTCCAGTTCTATAACATAATTAATCAAAATAAATGTTTGGAGAGAAGTGGTGTGCCAATCTCTCAGCAACAATTAAATAGATTACGACAATGAAATTTTTAAAATCTATTCTTAAATCAAAAGAATGACCATATTCAAAGTCTTATTGCTGCATTTCAGCGGAGTTATATATTGTGTCCAAATATTTCCAGGATTTTAACTATCTTCTGGACAAGGTATATCGTAAAAACTTTAATGACCCTCCGAATTTTGTATAATATCCCCAAAATATTTAAAAATTCTAAAAATTATGAAGGCAGAAATTGAGATAAGAGCAGGACAAATTCGTATTTACATTGAAAGAAATGTCATGCACTTATGGGGGCAAACATGAGAACTTGTTGATAACTAAAAAAGCGGCAGACAAACAGAGAAAGGAAGGATTGGAATAACATGTCGATCGTTGATACGTTCGATATGTCGCAGGGGAGGAACAGCTGTCCTTATTTCTGTACGAGTTGTCAACCGTGTCGCGGAAAATAGTCCTTTACCAAAGTCTCTTTGTTAGATAGTTTTGCTCCGTACTCTTTCTTCTATCTCCACATGATCTATTCTTATGGTTTTATTCACATTGATGTATTGGTAAATTAGGGTTTGTATGAGTTTGTGTAGAAAGCTAAAGGAACAGACAGAATTCTTTCAACTATGCTCAAATAAACTTTTTTTTCTGTTTAAATAAATCCAACCTCTTCTAAAACATTTTATAATAGTATAAAAGCTCGATATATCTGACGTTATTATAACTTGATATAAAGTTGACTTAAATTGTTAAACAAAAGGGAATAGCGCGCCATCTATATATGGAAATTGGAGCTATTCAACGCGGATTCTTAAAAAAATTGAAATTACTTCTTACTTTTCTTTCTGCGATGATTTTTTCAACGCAGAAAAGAAAGCAGAAAGTCATTTCAATTGTGAAAATAAAACTTTGCGTTAATTAGTCTTAATTCTCATATAGTGTTGAGTAATGGGAATTCGAAATTTTAAAATAACTCTTTATCACTATTTCGAATTATTATTTGATATTAACAGACACCCCTTTTGTTAAAATAAAGTCGAAAAGTATGTTCTATCTGTTTGTCGTCTCTATAAATCTAAAATATTCGATCAGTCACAGAACCATAATATTAACCATGATAAATTCGGAAAGTTCACCTGAATTCCAGGGTTTCAGTATATGACCCAAGTCAGTCTAGAGCGGTTTGGAGTTCACTGAAATTTTCATATTTTGTTTGATATTGTTTCGGCATTTGTCACTGACCTGAGCCTGCTAGATTTCTAAGACTGTGTAGAGATGACGTATAAATTTTCCGTCAATTTTGACGAGAGATATACCATCACAAAATAACCCATTGCATCCATTATTGGATGATTTAGAGAATTTAAAAGTGAAAAATCGATTTTAAAAATAATAAACGCAGCAGAATACCATTTTCATAATCTTCAAATGAAGTATAGATAAAATCACATTTTTTTAAGATAGACACCTTTAACATATCAATATCTTCATCTAAATCTGGTATTTTGGTCAGTGGTAGTTATTTAAACAACTAGCGGACGTACCCGGCTTCGCCCGAGGTTTTACCCGAGTAAAGGTTTGTCTAGCGAACATTTGTTAAAACAATTCTCTAAAAACTTATTTAAAAAAAAAGATATATTTTGATAATTTGAAACTCGTAAATTTGAATCTCTCGATAAAGTGAACATTTTTTCCCGGTCCCTGTGTGCCGTGTCATCCTGAATTTTGTCTTTCCTAATTTTCTACATTAGAAAATCATAGTTTTATCTAGTGAACATTTTTTCCCGGTCCCTTGAAAAATACTCGATAAGTTGAATAAAATCAATATTAATTGGTTCCCTCGGTAATTGGAAGTTAAAGGAATAGTATCTTCGCCTTGGAATTGTATCATTATTCTTGTCTCAAATAAATTGCCGTGTCATCCTGAGATAATCTTACTTTTAATAAATAATATTTGAGATAACAAACTTAGTGATAAGAAAACTTGTTATCATCGTCACAATGGGGGCGCTGCTTGCGAGTTAAATATACAAATCTGCAAATAACTCTAAGGATATTCAAGATATTCATGAAATTATTTTTCCAAAACCTTCCTGGTGATATACCTAATAATATCCCAAAATTTCACGGCGATTGGATGTATGGTTTTTGAATCTATAGAGTACAGAGACAGACAGACATTCAATTTTATATATATAGATTACACAAAGCATTAATTGAAAGTTAGTAAGCTTTGCAGCAATTGATTGCTCAATGAGTTAACTGAAAACAAAAATAAGCAAAGTGTCTTAGTATAAAGAAATGCTTCAATGCTTTAGATTTTCCATCTCAACTTTGATTCAAAAGATAAAAAGCCAATCTTCAATCGATATGGTTGTATATGAAGAACCATCACAACAAAAACAATGCGGCTTAGGAGTGTTGGGAAAATAAAAATATGGCCACTTTTTTTTATAGTAATAGTAACATAATTTTATTCACGATCGAACGTTGTGGCCCACTGTATGTATTACATCCCAAACACGATGCGACGCCAGCCATCTCTGTCTTGAGCTCGATGTACCATCTCGGCGACTTGTAAGCCTTTTCTTTAGAATTGATATGTTTTATATGTATATGTTGCTATGTATATGTATATGTTGCTAAAGTTGCGGTAGAAGAAAAAAGATAAGTAAAAAATTGAATTAAAAATATTAATAATATCAAATTCTTTAGGATGGAAATCTACTATATATCCTTGAAAATTTTACCAGTGATTTTTATTTGTTTCCTAAAACCAAAGAAAGTCTTTATGAGATTAAATTTAAGAGCCCTGATTCTGTCGTGAATGCTATCTAGAGGTACTCGAAGACATTAGCTCACAGGCGACTTTAATTACTGGTTTTAAAATATAGATACAGTAGAACCTCCTGTAAAGGACACCTAATTGCAGAGCCAAAGTGTCCTTCAGAGAGAGGTGTCCTCTTACCGGAGAATACTAAATTATAAAAATGGTAATTTTGCAAATGAAAACTGTTCTTTGTAGAGAGGTGTCCGCTAGCGGGGTGTCCGCTATAGGGAGGCTCTACTGTATATATATTGATGTATTAAATTTTGATCCTAAATAAATCTCGAAAAATTGTAGTTTTTATTGCGCAACCTTCAAAATGATCATCGAATTTTAAAAGTGTATTATTCATATTTTTATAAAACAATTAATACACTAATTATAGGCAATAACGCGCCATCCATATATAAGAAATAAAACACTTTAGCAGGAAAGATTATTTTTCATATATAAATCAATTTTCTACTGTCTTTACTGCAGCTTTGCGCAGAGGCGATATCGTAGCCCATGAGGATCTTCCGAGGCGCGATTATTGCTAGTTGAAAACTTTACTGTCTTTACTGCAATGAAAAAAATATTGGGAGGGCTTGGCTCATCAGTGGCTCACCAGACCGCTTTTTTACAGTTCTAATACTGTATTGGATGATTATGCTTATATATTATACACTGACAAGTGGGATCTTAGCAATGGTATTCGAGTACGCTACGAACATAAGCCCCAAGGACAGTAGAATTACATATAAATATTTACATCGAGCAATGCTATTCCGAAAACCATAAGGACAAAGCTAGTTAGGTAGTAAGGACAGTAGAAATTAGAATCATATGTAAAAATAAACTTTCGTGCTTAAGTATTTTATTTTCTTAATTAATAAACTATTGGAATATAGTGAATATTTCTGATAAAATTACTTATTTTGAAAATATTTTAAAATATATTTTATTGATTTAATCAAAACTAATTTAAAATTAACAAATTTATAATTTAAAATAAACCTCTCTTAGTCAAAAAAAAAAAAAAGAATTCTAGGTTAATGCATTATAAAACGTCGCTCTTAAGGGGTAATTATTAATTACTTATCAATTGCTATTCAATTTCACAAAAAAAAAAAATCAAATGGACTCCGGCTTTCACGGCACTATTCAGATTATTAAAATATATTAAAATGATATTAAATGTATTAAAATAACATTTTATAAATGATTTATATATTTTTCATACAAAAAGGTTTAAACACCAATTTTGAAATTTCTGATTTTTATGTAGTTCATCATTACATTTAGATTTATCAAAAAAAAAAACTTTTTGCAACTCTTTTAAAGTTGAAATCCTGTTATAATTCGTCAAACTCTAAAATGCATACCGTCCTAAGCAATTTTAATAATTTGTGTCTTCATGAAATTGACCTTTTGAATGAAAATAAAATTATAATTTTTCAAATACTTTTGAATATATACTTCTTTGAGAATCAATTATAAATTTTGACAAGAAAAATAAATATCGAATTGTTCTTTATAATTTGAGAAATCCATCGATTTCAACCATCGTAATTTTGAAATTCGGTGTCAATTTGGTCAACACTGTTGTGGCATCCAGCTTATTAATTCTGATAAATTCGTAAGATAATTAATTAGCGATATAGATATACATCCTTTCTCCCAATTTAATTAAATTTGCATTAGACACACACAACTACAAAGAAATAAAAATATATTTCTGTCTTCTCTTTTATATTGAGTTTTAATTAATAAATATTTAATTAATTATGTAATAAATTAGAACGCGTACACAATTTTGATGTATTTTCTTTGAGAATATTTTTGTTTACACAGTTATATAATTTTAATTTTATTAATAAATGATTAAAATTGTAGGAAATAATGATATTGTGAGATGGGAAATGAAGCAATATTTATATATTGGCTTTAAATACGCAATTCTTGATTTCTTAGGAAGCCTCTTGGACCAAAACCCTTGGTCTTTAAGATACAGCCTGTACCACGATGACGGGAACCAACAGTCCGAAACGCGTTGGTAGTTCGCTTTTCTTGATATATTAAGAGAATAGGTTGGCCAAATATCATGGAAAAATCCTAAATAAACATTTAGCTTATTTTTATTCTACTAGATGGCCCTCTGCTATATAAAATGCCCATGTAGCGGTTAGGATATGCCTTTTTAGTTTTCAATATCAGACAATTTAATTTTAACCAAATTAAACAAACTCTCTTTCTCTAGTATTCTATTTACTGCGATAAAAAAAATATATTGAAATGGCTTGGCTCATCAGTGGGGAAGTCTCCCAGCAGTTTTGACCAGACAGCTTTTATAGTTTTAATAATGTATTGGGCGATTCTGCTTATATAGGCAACACTAAAAGTTGATCTCTTAGTTATGGTATTTAAGAAAATTGAAGAGCCAAGCCCTTCTCAATATTTTTCTTCGTGTAAGGGCAGTAAAGAACGTTTTTTTTATGTTGCTTTTAAAAATAAACCTTTGTGATTTGTGGTTTTATTTCTTAAAAGTAAGCTAGCAAGGAAATATTTTGAGGAAGTTCCCATAGGAATGCTTTTTGTAGATGGTGTTTGTTTTTGAAATTTAAAATGTTTTAAGTAAATTTGTGTTTTTATGCATTGATTTTTATGAGTCGTGGTATTACTCAGTAAAGATATTTTATGGTTTTATCTGTTATATACTCGTATATAGAATTCTGTGCGAATAAAAACTATGTTTTAAAAAAAGGTCAAATCAACATATCAGGATGTGAAAACTGCTCAAACATAAACAATATTTAGAGAAATATAACCCGAAATCTTAGCAGTTTCACATACAAATGTGGAACCTTGCTGAAAGAAGCTGGCAGTCCCATAGCAGAGGTCGATAAAGAAGGCAAGAGGAAATCGGCCAACGCTAATTTCCTCTTATTGCGTCGTTAATCGTAAGTGCTGAATATAGCTAAGATGTCGCCTCTCCTTTATTGAAACGGATTAGTTCCTCTTTCTGCAAATAGCGCTCAGGTATTGAGAGTTATTCCTTAATGCACATTCTGTCTAATTTTTTTTTATTATCCCATTGTATAATTATACAAGGTCACGGAGACTATATTTATTCATCAAATTCACAGTACTGGCAGGGTTGGAATACAGTTCCTGTCTTAAAGATCCCATGTATTCCAAGAGGTGGTCAGGTGAGGCCTCTCTTGTCTTGCAGATGGTACATTGTGGGAAGGTCTTTACACACCATCCTGGAAGAGGAGCGGTCTTGCATGGCCAGGTTGCTGCTTCTCTGTTCATTCCACATTCTATAATAGCTCCAGGCTTTTGGTTCAGGTACCAATGATGGGATGTCGACTCCTATATTTTTGTCTAGTAAATTGAACTAATATTGTTTTATGTATAAAGTAATACATCGACTACCTTAAAAATAGATCTTCAAAGAAGTAATTTAGGAAATGTCATCTTTCTAATGTATTCTCACAATATTAGAAAAGACAGTCAGTCCTGGCTTCCATCACTAAACCTTCCAAATTTTACAGAAGGAGTTATGAATACTGCCATATGCTCATTTAATTATTATATAACATTCTGTAATTTTTGTTTCTCGGCGAGTAGACTACAGAATCTGTCACAATCAGTTAGAAATCTTTAACATCTTTCGATTTAGGTAAAATGAAATCGTACGTTGTTTTAGTAACAATAATGTGAATACATTTAAAAGTATATATATAAGGTTGTCCCAAAGGTTCGTTAAAACATATGCAATATATCTTATATAATAAGTGTTTTTACGAACTTTTGGAACAACCATTTTTTTGTACATTAAATTAAAAATAAAATGGTACATTTGCTGTTATTCAAAACCAGGTTAGGGGTTTGATAGACATTATCATATAGATATTAAAGCCTTTAACGCACAAAAACCTGTTAGCTTTGGAAAATTTCATTTTCAGGAGATCTCTCTCTTTTATTTAGTCTTTAATTTTCTAATAAGATAATTTATAACAAAGTCAGGTGTTTGTTATTAAAATAAAAAAGGCATATCCTGACCACGTTCACGTGAACTTTTAGATGGCAGAGCGCCATCTAGTGGAACAGAAATCAACTAAACATTGATTTAACCTGTTCCCTAATATTTGGCCAACCCATTTTCTTGATACATCAAGAAAAGTCAACAAGAACACGTTTCGGGCAGTTGGCCCTCGTCAGCATGGTGCAGACTGTACCATTACGACCAAAAATATTTTGGTCCAAGAGGCTTCCTGAGAAATCAATAAATGAGTAATTTAGTTAGTTTTTAATCATGAATTCACAAAACTTAAAATCAAAAGTTCATTGGGGATTAGGCCTTACATAGAAGAAAGACAACTCGCAGCGGATTGACCAATTCCTTGTAAGAGGCGTAACATAAGACTTAAACGAAATATAGAAATTTGTTCATTCCTGGCCACTACGACTTCTCAGAATTTTAAAAATGTGTACACTTGCATTGTTCATTAGACTGAGTGAGTGTTAAAAGTTTCATACCTCTATGTGATCTGGAAGCATATTAAAATTAAATTTCAAATTTTGAAAGGAAATTCGCAAATTTGCCCGTTCCTGGCCATTCTGACAACCGAGTAGTCAGAAAATTTGTCAAATTGCATTGCCATCAGGTTCTAATAAGTGTACATAATTACAGAATTCTACGTGCTCTAGAAATAAACTAAAATCGATTACAAGATTTGTGGACAGACAACCATGGAAGCGAGTTAAATAAAAGCTTTAAAAAAAAAAATAATAATAAAAACACCTGACCATTTTAAATTATTTTTCACATATTTAGTGTAACGCAAGTTTAGCCTTGAATACCCATATCTTGATTTCCCAGGAGGGATCTGAGTCCAGTATATTTTTGGTCGTAGAGGTACAGTCTGCACTAGGATGACGAGGGCAAACAGCCCGAAACGCGTTCGTGGTTGACTTTTCTTGATTTATCAAGAAAATAGGTTGGCCAAATATCGGGGAACAGGTTACCTCAACGTTTAGTTGATTTCTGTTCCACTAGATGGCGCTTTGCCATCTAAAAGTTCATGTGAACGTGGTCAGGATATGCCTTTTTGATTTTAATATATATAATTCTTATATGAGAATAAATTGCTAAAAATGTTTATTAATCTGAATTAGTGCCATGAATCGAAATGGGAGTATTTAATTTCTTTTTAATATATATTTGTCTCAATGAAAATATTTCAGACGACATATTTTCTAATACATAATTCTAATAACATATTTTCTAATAGAGACCGCGCAGCTTATACATCATACATAAGTTTAAAATTTGAAAGAAAAAAAAAACAAACTTTTTTCAAATTTTAAAATGTAAAGTAAAACTACCCAATAGTTAAGCATATGGTTAGCAATTACCTTATTTTGTTAAATTAAAACTAACTCAACCGATCCATTTAAAAAAAAGATAATCAGCAAAAAAAGACTAGGAGTAATAATATATTTTGAGCGGTCTTTCTCGGGAGGTTCCACTGAATCTTTAAATTGCAAGTAGGAAGTTTAGAGCAACTGGAGGTGATCCATTAAGTAAGATAAGTTCGATATGCGAACAGTACTTCCAAGGCTTGTTGGACCCACAGAAGTAATCCCGATGATGAGGCCCATCGACCTGTCATCAGCTAATAGAGAATCAATAGCGATGGCGTTTATTTCTGGGACCGTGTCGTGGCCTTGTCCAGGGACCACCTACATACTTCTTTTCGGGAACAACACAACTTTCAGAACAACTTCTCTTCTTATTGTTAAATCTTCTTTTTGCGTAGGTAATTTGATTACACACATATACACACATATAAACCCTAATTTTATTTCAACAAAAAATCAACTTTAATATTTTGGTGAATGTTACCCTGTAATGTAATTGCATTCTATTCTGATTCTCTTATGGCGAAATTTTCACGGTGTCCTTCATGTAGATTTATCACAATCCATGCATTTTCATTTATGATATGGTTGACAAATGAAATATTTATCATTTTCTGTAACCTTTTATTTCAAAGCACAGAATGTTGATAATATTCTCTTGAAATACGTATACTTATTTGTAGGCTTAGATATCAGGAATAAATTTTTTCTGTGAAAGTTCGCCAAGGAATTGATTTATATATGTATAGAGATGAAGCCACGTTTGGATCTATATCTTTATATGTATAATATGAATTATGAAATTTTGAAACTATTATAGACGCGTATTATTCAGAAGGGGTCTGACCCTCCCATTAATTTTTTATTGCAGTAATTCTTTAAAAAGAATCATACGCGTCTATGATAGTTTCGAATTTTCATAACAGATGGTAAGCTAATGCATCATAATATGAATTGTATTTGAAGAAGGAATCAAAGTTTACGGCGACGAGTTTCTTTTATTTGTGCTGTATAATCGGCAAGCTTTCGGACTATGACGTCCTTCAACAGGATAGTAGCCTGTTTAAGGACGTTATAGTCCGAAAGTCCTATTATACCGCACAAATAAAAGAAAATCATCGCCGTAAACCTTGATTCCTTCTTCAAGATGGTTTCTAGCAATTCCTTCTTTTGTAATATGAATTGTGTTTATAATATTTATTTGATATGGTAAAATATGATTAGACAAGTATGAAAAATGACTCTCTCTCTAATATACATATTGTCCTACTCCCTTTAACCTTATTAAAGTGAAACATTAACACGGCCTAGGTCTACCTGTCGTTTTAGACCCATTTATAAAACAGACCAATATGTTAGCAATTGTGAAATAATTGAAATTACAATGAATATTATGGAATAAAATTATTAAAGTGATAAAATTCAAACACAAAAGTTAGCGGGTTAGCTTGATTCCAAGTGGTTGACAATATCCTGTAATTACGTCGACATCGAACTTATAAAGGGAGGTTCGAGAAAAAAGAAGATGAAATGTCGAAATTGATATACAAGTTGAGTTTTTGGAAAGGTACACTTAGCAACCAAACTTATGTCCCATGAAACATGAATTTTATACTTAGAATTGTATTTACTTTTTATATATTCTCTATCTATAAATGAATTTGGAATTTATAATATATAAATAAGCCCCAAAAGATATTTTTATCAATTAAACAAATTAACATTTTTAGACGCTGATAAAAAAGCTAATTTTCTGATGAAAAATTATCAATTGAAAATAATAGGTTTCAAATTTATTTTGAGTAACTATATACACTGCGTGACATTGAAAATGGAACACCAAGAAATAGTGGCCAGAAAGTGATGAAACTCGGCAGACAGAGAGAGACAGGGACGAACAATAAGTGATCTTTATTTCAAAATGATAGTCATAATACAGAGAGCGAGAACGGCGTCGGCTTAGTAGCAAGTAGGACCACCGCGGACGGCGATGCACGCAGCAACACGTCTAGGTAGAGAGTCAATCAGAGTACGGATGGCGTCCTGAGGGATGGCTCTCCATTCCCTCTCAACCATTTTCCACGGTTCGTCTTCTGAACGCGGCTGTGGCAAGGCATGCAAACGGCGTCCAATGATGTCCCAGACGTGCTCGATTGGTGAGAGATCAGGAGAGTACGGTGGCCAGGGAAGCATCTGTACATCTTGCAGAGCTTGTTGGCTAATGCGAGCAGTGTGCGGTCGGGCGTTATCCTGCTGATAAAGGGCATTGGGTACCCCTTGAAGGTAGGGGAGTGTCACCGGTCGCAGCACATCATCAACGTATCGTTGGGCCGTCATAGTGCCCTGAATACGAAGTAAAGGTGACCTGGAATCATACGCGATTGCGCCCCAAACCATGATTCCACGTTGTCGCACGGTGGGGCGTTCCACAATTGCTGCCGGATTGGACCTTTCTCCACGTCGACGCCACACGCGTACAGGGCGACTATCACTGGACAAGCAGAAACGCGACTCATCTGAGAACACGACCTGTGCCATTCCGTCATCCACGTCGATCTAGCCCGGCACCATTCCAAACGTTGGCGCCTATTCGGTGGGGTCAATGGCAGTCTTCTTAGCGGACGGCATGAGTGCAAGCCATTAGCAACCAATCGACGGGAAATGGTTCTGGTCGAGATGGAATGATCTAGGGTGTCTTGCACATGTTGCAGGATGGCGGTACAAGTGGCTTGTGGGGCGGCCACTGCTTGTCGAAGGATACGCCGATCCACACGTGCTGACGTCACTCTGGTTGCACCGACATTCCTATAAATTGCCACATTTCCTTGTTCCAACCATCTTCTCCACAGTCGGTGCACCGTGGACGCACCAAGGTGTGTATCAGCTGCGATTTGACGTATGGACCAACCTGCCCTTTTCAGTCCGATCACCATGCCCCTCGTAAAAGCGTCTGTCTGCTTGAACTGCCTCCGTTTACGATGACCTGGCATTCTCTGTTATTACACGTGTCTTTTGACACAAGAATAAAATTTATACAATGATTTTCCTTGAAGAAATAACGACACGAATACTGTCCTTTCTGCAAGTTCCTTCTCTTATATCTTACTCCATGTGCGCACGAGAGCTGCGCATTTTACATCATTTGCATAACTCGGTTAGGCGCGTCTACCCTGAAATTTGCATAATTTTCTGGCCACTATTTCTTGGTGTTCCATTTTCAATTTCACGCAGTGTACTACAAATTATTGACGTAAAATAAAAAAGAGAGTAAGATATTATGTAGGGTTACTTCTTGTTAACAACCACGCCTTTTTTACCGAATATTTTAAAAATCCTAGGTCTTTGCCTTTAAGGTGATCTCCATTTAAAATTATTCCACTAAAAATTACAATTTCCTTTATAAATATTATATGTGATATATCGGCTTTAACAACACACACAATATAGATGGCGCGTTAATGTATGCCTAACTGGCCTTGTCCTTATTGTTTGCGGAAGAGCATTGCTCGATGCAAATATTCATATGTAATTATCCTGTCCTATAAGCTTATGTCCATAGTCTTTTTGAAAACCATTTCTGAGATTCCACCCTTCAAAGCTGCGTATATAAGCAGAATTGTCCAATACAGTATTATAGCTCTAAGAAGCGATCTGTTGGATTAAATTGGCGAAACCGCTGGGAGGGTTCCCCACTGATAAGCCAAACCCTCCCAATATATATATTTTCAACGCAGTAAGGGCAGTAGAAGTTTGTATTGTGTATAAAAGAAACATTCGTGATTTTAAATCCTTTCATTATATATATATATGAGTCAAAGATACAGTTCTTTCATTGGCCTTGTAGAACGAGAGTGGTGTACGCGTGCGCGCATGTTCTAGTGAAAAACACAAACATCCTCGATAAAGAGAGGCGAGTTGCCCCTCGAAATATTGGAACAATAAAAATAATTAGAAATCCAATATATGCATCTTTAAAAAAAAAAAAAATATATATATATATATATATATGGAGAGTTATTGCTTTGCGTTAACATACACAACACACTGTTTATTATTAAAACAAGTGATCTTCTTTATAAAACAATGTCTGGATAGGTGTTAAATCTTAATAATGTGAATTTTAAAGAAATAATTGCATTTTTAATTATACCTCATTAAGACCCACCTTTTTCAATCCATGAACCTACCTATCTTTAACGGAGGCATTTTAATAGAATTTATCATTGTTTTCGATATATCTATTTATGTGAAAAATAGAAAAAAAAATAAAAGGTCAGGTGTTTATATTAAAAATAAAAAAGGCATATCCTAACCAGGAGCACATGTGCTTTTCAGAAGGCAGAGCGCCATCTAGTAGAACAGAAATCAACTAAACATCAATTTAGCCTGTTCCCTGATATTTGGTCAACCCAATTTCTTGATAAATCCAAAAATAGCGTTCGTGGATGTATTTTCTTGATTTATCAAGAAATTGGGTTGGAAAAATATCAGGGAACAAGCTAAATAAATGTTTAGTTGATTTCTGTTCCACTAGATGGCGCTCTTCCATCTGAAAAGCACATATGTTCCTGGTCAGGATATGCCTTTTTTCATTTTTAATATCTATTTATGTTATAAAATTCTTGTTTGGTTGGTTACTCTCATTATAATTCCGATGGGGGTTTGAGAACGTCGAAATTACCCCTTCGCGGCGGAAAGTCCATGTGTTCCCCCTGCGGTGGCTATGGATCTATAGAACTATAAGTCCAGATCCGGGGATCAGAGGTAATCCCAGGGATGGAGTGGGAGACTTAATGATCTCCTTTGGCTGCTGGACTTTTGTTGTCAGCCGACTTTGTTATCTCAGTCCCTTCCTTCCGTTACTAGATAGTTCTAAAATGTTCAATTTTTACTTCCTTAGTAGACGTTATTCTTAACTAGGATTTAAAGCGCCTTTTGCCTTGCAGTCAAATTCGAATTTTTATTTCCCAAATTGATATTTTTAATAAGCGACCATATAATCTTTTTGAAAAATAGTACAAAAGTGAATTTATACTTGGATCAGGTGGATAAATTAAGATAAAGGGCATTTCCTGATCGTGCAACTAAAAGTTGCTGATGGCTTGCGCAATTTATCGGAATAAATCTCAACTAATCGTTGTTTTTATTATTCCAAAATTGGCCAAAAACGGTTTCTTGATCAATCAAGAAAAGCTAACCACGTACGCCTATCGGGCTGTTGGCCCTCGTCAGCGTGGTGCAAACTGTACCTCAACGACCAAAAAGGTTGGTCTCTGAGGCATCCTGAAAATTCATGAAACAGGTATTTAGGCCGGAAGAGCGTGAGAACGCCTATCAATGTGAAAAATAGTACAAAAGTGAATTTGTACTTGAATCAGGTGGATAATTTGAGAAAAAGGGACATTTCGCCCCTTTTTCTTAATATAATCTTTTGTTTTTTACTTTATATATTTCATGATATTGGGTATTTTATATAGTTCTGACTTAGATCTAGTTTAAATTAAATCGGGGTAATTCTCTCAACCTATCTTTTATATCATAAGCGATACTGTTCAGTTTTTAATAGATATTTTAAATATCCCAAAATGTGTACGCCGATATAAATTATATGTTAATTTGCACTAATATCGTATATATTCAATAGCGAGTTTTTTTAAAAGACTGTAGTAGTAGTAATATAGTAGACGTCAAAATTTAATTCAAATTTCGCAAATTTCAGATATCTGGTGGCATAATTGAGTAACTCTCGCAACCTAAGTGTGGGTAGCAAAATAACCTTTCATAAACAATGGTACATCAGTTCTAGCATTTCCTAAAATTGAATGGAGAATTAGGAGTGAATGCCCTTTACATTTACTCAAAAACATGTTTCTTCAATTATAATTTCACATGGATTGTTCAATGTTCTCTCCTATAGTCCTCTCCAGGCTCAAGTCGACCGAATACAATGAAGAGAGACTGGTTGGGGTTATATTTATAATACCACACACAAAATAAAAATATGTACTTCAATTATTCTAAAAACTGTTCTTTTCTGCACGAATAAATATTAATACAAAAAATAACGCGCCATCTATATATATAAAATTAAAGGATTCAAGCATGAATGTTTCTTTTATATACAAAACTAACTTCTACTGTCCTTACTGTGATAAAAAAATATATTGGGAGGGCTTGGCACATCAGTGGTGAACCCTCCCAGCGGTATATTGACGAAACCATGTTGTATGTTTTAAAAATTAAGTTGAATGAACAGTAGTCTTTTACGGGTATTTTAACTCTCCCCACCCAGACAAATTCCAATGGCTTCAAAGTAAAATCAATCATAGACTAGAAAGTAATATTTTACACATAACTAAAAACCACCTATTTCTCGTGACGGTAATATAATTGAACTCATAATATTGAATCACAATTTTTAATTCGCTTAATTTAAAAAGTATACCTATGTCGAGGGATTGCTCCATCTTTATAAATTTATTGCACAAAAAACTTAATTTACTACTTAAAACTTTTTTAAAACAGATCCTGTAATGCCCTTTTTTATAAACATATTCAATGGATTGGCTTTCGACTCAAAAATAGAATATGAGCTATACCGCATATTTTGGGTTACTTAACTAATCAACGAATGCTTAGATGGAAGAGTTCAAAGAAATAAATGCAAATTGGTCGATAATAAATAACACACACGATAAATAAATAAACCAGAAAATGATGTAACAGACAAAATATAAAGCTATTCTCTGAAAGTGCAAAAAGTGGTTTTTAGAATCACGGATTTATTATTAGAAGCTGATTATCGTCCATTCGAAGTTAAACTACTGATCTTAGGTACAGTCCTGGAATAACAACTACCCAGTAAACATCAGCATTATACAAATTTATGCACCCACAACCAAAGCAGAAGAATACATGAATGATTTCTACGACAAAAACTACATTACCAAGCAGAGGACCCCTGCTACTGATTGGTGACTGGAATGCAAAGAAGAATGATTGAAATTACCTAGAAAAAACTGGAATCTTTGGGCTAAAGAATCGCAACGAAATAGGAGCAATACTAATAGAATAGTGTCCTGAAAATGCATCTTGCATTGCAAATAAATACTTCAAAAAACATAAAAGAGACGCAGATTATATGCATTTACTTCACCAGACAGAGAGCTCATAGAAACTAAATTAATTACATTATGAAAAATATGATATAGAAAAGTTCGATTATTCAAACTAAAACATCGCCAGGCAGTAGAACGGATCATGAACTACTGATTTAAAGAGTAAAATTGAAATTAAAAATATAGGAAAACAAATCCCAAACTCAAATATATGATATGACGTAGCTGCACTATCAAAATATATCAAAATCGAATGCCCATTTGTTGATATTGCTTAGAATTTTTGATGAAACTGATTCCAAGAATTATTTAGTAAACATTATATTTATTCATTTTAAAGAGAGAGTACAAAATATAAAATATACCAATATTAAACAAAGGAACCTTCTTCTTTTCGGTTAGCGCCTATTTTCCTGTGAGCTTACACACACTCTGTGGAAAAAATAATTAATATATATATGGTAATTTAAACCAACAACCCTATATTGTATAATACTTATAACAAGATTGTCATGTTGTATATAGAAACACATCTATAAATAATTATACGCATGATTGACATGTATCTTTGCATCACCATATGTAATGTACTTTGTACAAACTGAGGATAAATAAATAAAACTATGTAATAGATTAAGAGCTGAGTTAAAGCAAGATTGAGAAGTTCAAAAACGTCTAAAATCGAGAGAGAGGTCCAACAACCCATAAAGGAATTTGGCAGCCCGTTGCCATCGAGGTCAAAGGGTGCAGAATGCCGCAGACGTTCAAAGTCCAAATTCCCCCCCCCCCCCCCCCCTCCTCGGGAATGGTATATAAAAAACCTCGGTTTTAGACCAACGTAGTTAGTCACTTCACCCTCGGCGTGAGCCCTTTTTGGTTGCAGCCAGGACCACCTCATCACCATGTAAAACAGTAAGAAATATTCTTTAACTCCATCTTGCTCTTAGCTCGACTCCTATCTGTTCACGCAACTTTCCTACTACAACTGTGTCTATTCGTTTTTTGTGTGTGGACATTCCCAAGCTTTCCACTCTGCCTCGACCACGACTGCCTGTACTCTGTGAGAATTATTAAAGGTCCTACAAGGTGCAGAGAGGTACTGGAAAACTCTCCACGCCCTGACTGTCCCTCTCGGTTACTACAGGTTTGACCCTCGGTTACCACAGCTATAGCGAGGGCCGACAGGATGCCTCATCACAGATAAGTCGACGGGACCTTATCACAGAAGAGTCGACAGGATTATATCACAGAAGAGTCGACAGGATGACCACAACGAAGAAGGTAAGAAGCCTGTCCAGATAGAAGCGACAAAGAGCAAAGATGGAGGCACTAACCCGCCATTCCGACAAAACGACCGAACAATCTCTCCCCCAACAAGAGACTATATTTCAGAGCAAGCTGTCAACCCCCCAACGACACAGCCGAATATCCCGCAAGATAAACCGGTGAGAAGTTCCCCACCTTCGGCCTTACAACGCAACCACCTTCCAGTCGACATGCCGCCGTCACCAAACAGAAGTTACAAGCTTCTACAAGCTCTACTTGGAGCGTCTTCCGCGTCATCAGGACGACAACCAAAGACCAAGTCTCTTGACTGAACAATCATAAAAACTGTGAATTTTTAAAAAATCTACCTAACTCTCTCCTCATGCTCACAACTTGATTCTTCATAAATTTAATGTTTATTTTCACATTTCAATTCAAATTTTAAATATTTGACACCCTCATTTATCAATTTTTACTTTATTTTAAGCAACTTATAAATTTTAATTCATTATTTTCAATTTTACATAAAAAAATCTTTATTTTTTTAATTACTCGAATCATATTTCTAAACTTATTTGTGTGTTTTTATTAATATCTTATTTTTATACCAAAACACCAATTCTTTAATCAAATACTCAAAACTTTGCAGAAATCATTGTTATTTTCACTATTTTATGTGAAATCCCCATTCAAATTATAAGTCATTATCACGCCATTGCCCTTTTAAAAGGATAATTTTCGCACTACCATAATCAACGATTTAAAAAATTTATTCAAATTTTAATAAACATAGGTGAAACGCCTTTTTTATTGCAAAAATCGAAAGATACAATATTTACAAAATCACAACTAGAAAGGTAACTGTCCTTCCCCAAAATAAGTCAAATCCAACATAGTTTCACTCCCTCGTCCTTTCTTTTTACATGCATAATTATTAATCATCCACACATATCTCTCAACAAACTACAACACTCTCCCCATCAGTTTCTTCAATTGGCCACCATCTATTAGCGCGCGACTTAGCAACAAATCAATCTCGAGCCACACAAGCTCCATATCGTCGCCACTAAAAGTGCCACATCCACTAACAGCCAAAATATCTCGATGTGTTTTATACAACCACCACCCATGACTAGTAAATTTGTTATTCATGGTGAAACAGGTTAGATGCTGTACCAAAAAACAAAAACTTCACGTGACACCTTTCCATTCAATTCACTCACTCGTGTTACACAGCGCATCACAACAATTTTTCTCACTTAACAGGCCACAAAGACGCCTTCATGCCTGTGACACAACTCACCCCAAAACGTGTCCACGTCGAAAGTCGCACTTTTACTCACATCTAAACCTGACATTATTGAATAACATTTTTACTAAGTCCGCAACAACGTCGAAACACAACACTTACGAACACCGAGAAAACTACATCTTTCAAATAGACCATAAAACTGCCAACAAGCTTACACCACTCTCAAAAAGAGTTTAACCAAAAAACCAGTACCCTAACGTACATTCAAACCCTCAAAACTGTACTACAACAAGGATTTCCAAAACGTCTGTTATCTGACAGATCGCCCGCTTTTACCTCAGAAAAATTCCGTAAATTTCTAATAACACATGGTATACAACCCCTACTCACCACAAGCAATAACCCACAAGCAAACGGTTTAATAGAACGCTTAAATGCCACCATTACAGGCAAGCTCAGACTAGCTTATCTAGACAATCCGAAAGCTTCCTGGACTCAACTAGTTAAACGCGTCACTCAGACGTATAATAACACACCCCATTCTGTCACCAGTTTTCCACCCACCTACTTAATGTTCAATGTTGTCCCCCCAGATTTAAGAACTCATCTTAACCCATACCCCGAAATAACTAGAGCTAGAGAGATAGCACGCTCTCGTACCCAAAATAAGCATAAAAAAGATAAAGAAACATTTGATAAGCAGCACAATGCACCACATTTCGAAGTGAATGATCTTGTTTTGATTAAAAATTATAGACATCCCGACACAGGTAAATTAGCACCATATTTTACTGGACCATACACAATAATCGAAATAATCTCACCCAATGTCGTTCTAATAGATCGCCTCAATCAACCTCTCAATAGAGATCGTGACACCATACATGTCAATAAATAAAATATTACACAGAGAATGTTATGTACATTACACCTCCACAAACGCGATTTATTCAAAACCCACAGCGAATGTCTCAAGATATATATCTCAATGATTTCAATCATTTGACTCCAGATATCTTCGAGATGCAACTATTCCGAATTATACCGCCTCAAACTTTCCAGCCATTCCTACATTTATAAATCCAGATTTATTTAACATCGATCGTTTTAAAACAAACCTAATGTAGCGACCAGAAAATTATCCGTTAAATTCAAAAACATATTCTATCTACATACTCTATATCAACCCATTTGGATCTGTATTACTTACTTACTTACCCTCTTTCACACAATATAATCTTTGAACTCACCAGATCCAAACTAGAGGAGAAAGAAATTAACGCTCGTGCGCTGTAGACAGCCCCCATATCTCCCCCTTCAAAAACAAAACTCCATCGCCTCTCTCCCCACTAACAAAGCTGTCATCTAATCCGCGGAATGACCGCCATGTGTAACATGTGTTTCACATCAGCCATTTATATTTCCTCGAGAATTTCACAAATTCCCAGACAGAGAGGCTTAAAAATACCGCTAGTTGGCCCCAGCGACGATAGACTAAATATCTTGAGACACCTTCCCGCGTCAATAAATCCACCACCATCTCGTCCCCCAGTAAATGAGGGCTGAGTCCTACATTCCTTTTTTTTCCACACATTAGCCGTCGATATCTTAACCTAACTTTTTAAACATTTAGATATTCGAATTTGAACAAGACCTACCTTAAATTTAACATTTTGATATTTTAATCCTGTGTAAAGCTCTAATTTTTCTACATATCAAACATTTTCCAGCTAAATTGAGATCAAAATACACAACATTTTAGTAACCAATCCAAGCAATAAAGTGCGCTTCTCAATTTTCGATTTATAAAACCTACAAACCACATTTGTAACTTCTTTTTAGAATAAATACTAAGCCTTCATCTACTCATTGTAATAATCTTTAATTATATTCTGTTTTGTATAAAATATTTTATATTTTTTACCTTTCAATTATATAATCACAAGTTTCTAATCCAATATTATTTTTAAAAAATCAATTTTACTTTTAATTTTAATAATATTATTTTAGCATTACAAAACATTTATTTGTTTTCAAAAATCACTCATTTTTTTCATTATTATTACTTTTATATATTGTATGTTTGATTTTGTCCACTTAAACTTTATTCAACCACAATCACATTGCTATATTTTTATTCATTTTATATTTGTTTTTATACCTTTATATAAAATGACTATGTTAGCATTAACTTTCGGGCATACAACAATCTATTTCTCTAACCACTTCAGTGTACTTTACACTACTATCTTCTCAGTCATTGCTTCACATCAACGTAGAAAGACGACAGTACTGCTTGACAATTTTTTGATTTCGTAATTTCAACAAACTCCTTGAACACAGTTCCCCAGATTTAAAAATCCCAACTTCTGGCTTGAACACATTTCAAAAGTTTATTCCAATCATCCGCCGAGCACAAATCAACAACGCATGCACAAAGCGCTTTACAACTCACAATTTTTTTTAGCTCTAGCGGACCACAATCAACCTTTTATTTCAAGTCAAGTCAGATCACCTACTGTCGATACAACAATTCTACATATAGCATGGTTCTCCATTTCACCCCTTTCAATCATATTAATGAACAACTTGTTCTTCAACAACTTTTCAACCCAATAACCCTACAATTGTGACAAAGCATTGTAACCTTATACAGGATCACAGGTGAAACATTGCCTAGGAAGACGCTCAAGTCAATATCCTCGCTTTGCACCTGGATCTAAGTATTTGATTGCATGTGTAATAATTACAATTGCTTATTCTTTAACCCCTAACCCTTTCCAACGCCCGCCAACAATCTCTTAGAACATCATTTCATTTTTTATCATCATTTTTTTTATCAAACAAAGGTTTTATCCAAATTTCTCTTTTATAATGAATATCATAACTTTGAAATTAAACATAAGTTGTATTTTATAATTTTCAGATATATCCAAACAAAACATCTTGTTATAGCCCTTTGTAACCCTCACAGTTTAAATTAATTAAAATAAATTTTAATTACTTACCTGTGTTAGAGAGGCTTTACCCGTTTAAACCCAGATAAACCCTTTCACTCCCGGGGCCCACTGTTAAAGGTCCTACAAGGTGCAGAGAGGTACTGGAAAACTCTCCACGCCCTGACTGTCCCTCTCGGTTACTACAGGTTTGACCCTCGGTTACCACAACTATAGCGAGAGCCGACAGGATGCCTCATCACAGATAAGTCGACGGGACCTAATCACAGAAGAGTCGACAGGATTATATCACATATATGTAATATTGTTGCAATGTGCCGACGTATGGATGAGCTGGCAGTCGTGTACGTGAGGCGAGTGTTGATGGTCTTCCCACACGCGGACAACAAGAAGCAGAGGCAGGGCTAGCTGTTAGCACAGAGAGTGATCGGGGATAGCCCACGGGACAGAGGTAGAGGCCATGACACCAACTAGTATGCTTATCCTCGAGACATGGAGGGAGAGACTGTGTGAGACAGACAGGCTGAAGCGAACTGCTGATAAACACCCCCTAGAACATCTGCCGACCCCCTGCCAAAACTTGTCCTGTTTTGGGGGCTCTCTATAAGAATGTCCCTCGGGACCCAACATGGGCTGGGCGTTGCCTTTTTCCACCCCTCTGTCCCTGCTGCCACCAGCTGACCGCTCTCTCTTTGGATCTTTATTTTGACGTCACCAATTTTAGTTTATATACAAAAAGGGTGTACAGGTTATATTAATAAGATATAGCATATATACAAAATATGGGGGTGGTAGCAAATAGAATTATTATACAGTTTAAAATATACGATATATATATACAAAACCACTTTTCTAAAGCGTTAGACAGATAGTTACTAATGTTGAAGATTTGTATAAATTTGTAAATAGCAGAGAGAATTGTCATAATTTTATCACTTTGTAAGAAAGGATTAGGTTCCTAATCTATCTCATTGTTTCATTTTTTTCTTGTATAGGTATCTATATATTTGTTTCTGTTAAACAATTAAGCATTGACGCAATTATCCCTGGCGGGGATATCGCGTTTTGAAATAAATAAATTCAAATATCGAATTCAGAAATATATTTTTATACTGATGGCACGTGTGCTAATAGTATGTTGGAACCAAGATTTAACAGCTCTGAAAATTTCGATTTAAATTAAATTAGAAAAGATTGATTTATGGTGCCCCAAAACAAATTGAATACCAGCCTAGAGAAAGAAAATCACATCTACATAACAAAATTGAAGTCTATATCAAATTTAAAAACGAAATCACTATACCTGTACAGGAAATCAAATTTCTGGGAGTTAACTTTGTTAATCATAGAAGAAATAAAATAAATGGAATTTTAGTCCTCATTTAAATAATATAATAAATAAAACCCAACGATTAAATAATTTAATATTTTCTTTATGTGGTAAATCTTAGGGTTGAACCACTGAAAAAGACTTATTTTACAAATCTATCATTAGACCAATACTTACATACGTAGTTAAAATTTGGTTCAAATTTTCAAATAAAAAGGGTATTCTAAAATTTCTAATTAACATCATTACCAAATATTAATTTAACACTCAAGCATAAAATACATCCCAAATTTCCGTACACAGTTTGAACAATTTTCTATTAATCACTGAATATATTGAGAATATAAAATCATATAAAATACAATATAACGCGGCTGATGATTGTAAAACGAAAATTAAAATTATACCGCGAATGTTTCTTTTATAAAAATCGAAATTTATTTTCAAAGAGAAATAGCGACATTTCTATCTTTGAGGATGAGGTATGGAAAGGTGAAACATGAAGAGTAATGGCGAACGGAAAAATAAAAAGTGTCCAGGGGCGGGAATCGAACCCACACCCTTCTGCTTACCGGGCAGGTGCCTTGTCCACTCGGCTACCCTGGACGTATTTTTCCGTTCGTAACTTATATTTAAAGTAACATTTAAAATACAATATAACGCGGCTGATGATTGTAAAACGAAAATTAAAATTATACCGCGAATGTTTCTTTTATAAAAATCGAAATTTATTTTCAAAGAGAAATAGCGACATTTCTATTTTTGAGGATGAGGTATGGAAAGGTGAAACATGAAGAGTAATGGCGAACGGAAAAATAAAAAGTGTCCAGGGGCGGGAATCGAACCCACACCCTTCTGCTTACCGGGCAGGTGCCTTGTCCACTCGGCTACCCTGGACGTATTTTTCCGTTCGTAACTTATATTTAAAATAACATTTAAAATACAATATAACGCGGCTGATGATTGTATAACGAAAATTAAAATTATACCGCGAATGTTTCTTTTATAAAAATCGAAATTTATTTTCAAAGAGAAATAGCGACATTTCTATATTTGAGGATGAGGTATGGAAAGGTGAAACATGAAGAGTAATGGCGAACGGAAAAATAAAAAGTGTCCAGGGGCGGGAATCGAACCCACACCCTTCTGCTTACCGGGCAGGTGCCTTGTCCACTCGGCTACCCTGGACGTATTTTTCCGTTCGTAACTTATATTTAAAGTAACATTTAAAATACAATATAACGCGGCTGATGATTGTATAACGAAAATTAAAATTATACCGCGAATGTTTCTTTTATAAAAATCGAAATTTATTTTCAAAGAGAAATAGCGACATTTCTATCTTTGAGGATGAGGTATGGAAAGGTGAAACATGAAGAGTAATGGCGAACGGAAAAATAAAAAGTGTCCAGGGGCGGGAATCGAACCCACACCCTTCTGCTTACCGGGCAGGTGCCTTGTCCACTCGGCTACCCTGGACGTATTTTTCCGTTCGTAACTTATATTTAAATTAACATTTAAAATACAATATAACGCGGCTGATGATTGTAAAACGAAAATTAAAATTATACCGCGAATGTTTCTTTTATAAAAATCGAAATTTATTTTCAAAGAGAAATAGCGACATTTCTATCTTTGAGGATGAGGTATGGAAAGGTGAAACATGAAGAGTAATGGCGAACGGAAAAATAAAAAGTGTCCAGGGGCGGGAATCGAACCCACACCCTTCTGCTTACCGGGCAGGTGCCTTGTCCACTCGGCTACCCTGGACGTATTTTTCCGTTCGTAACTTATATTTAAAGTAACATTTAAAATACAATATAACGCGGCTGATGATTGTAAAACGAAAATTAAAATTATACCCGATACCCCTCGGCTACCCGAAAAATACGTCCAGGGTAGCCGAGTGGACAAGGCACCTGCCTGGTAAGCAGAAGGGTGTGGGTTCGATTCCCGCCCTTGGACACTTTTTATTTTCCGTTCGCCATTACTCTTCATGTTTCAACTTTCCATACCTCATCCTCAAAGATAGAAATGTCGCTATTTCACTTTGAAAATAAACTTCGATTTTTATAAAAGAAACATTCGCGGTATAATTTTAATTTTCGTTTTACAATCATCAGCCGCGTTATATTGTATTTTAAATGTTACTTTAAATATAAGTTACGAACGGAAAAATATGTCCAGGGTAGCCGAGTGGACAAGGCACCTGCCCGGTAAGCAGAAGGGTGTGGGTTCGATTCCCGCCCCTGGACACTTTTTATTTTTCCGTTCGCCATTACTCTTCATGTTTCACCTTTCCATACCTCATCCTCAAAGATAGAAATGTCGCTATTTCTCTTTGAAAATAAATTTCGATTTTTATAAAAGAAACATTCGCGGTATAATTTTAATTTTCGTTTTACAATCATCAGCCGCGTTATATTGTATTTTAAATGTTATTTTAAATATAAGTTACGAACGGAAAAATACGTCCAGGGTAGCCGAGTGGACAAGGCACCTGCCCGGTAAGCAGAAGGATGTGGGTTCGATTCCCGCCCCTGGACACTTTTTATTTTTCCGTTCGCCATTACTCTTCATGTTTCACCTTTCCATACCTCATCCTCAAAGATAGAAATGTCGCTATTTCTCTTTGAAAATAAATTTCGATTTTTATAAAAGAAACATTCGCGGTATAATTTTAATTTTCGTTTTACAATCATCAGCCGCGTTATATTGTATTTTAAATTTTACTTTAAATATAAGTTACGAACGGAAAAATACGTCCAGGGTAGCCGAGTGGACAAGGCACCTGCCCGGTAAGCAGAAGGGTGTGGGTTCGATTCCCGCCCCTGGACACTTTTTATTTTTCCGTTCGCCATTACTCTTCATGTTTCACCTTTCCATACCTCATCCTCAAAGATAGAAATGTCGCTATTTCTCTTTGAAAATAAATTTCGATTTTTATAAAAGAAACATTCGCGGTATTATTTTAATTTTCGTTTTACAATCATCAGCCGCGTTATATTGTATTTTAAATGTTACTTTAAATATAAGTTACGAACGGAAAAATACGTCCAGGGTAGCCGAGTGGACAAGGCACCTGCCCGGTAAGCAGAAGGGTGTGGGATCGATTCCCGCCCCTGGACACTTTTTATTTTTCCGTTCGCCATTACTCTTCATGTTTCACCTTTCCATACCTCATCCTCAAAGATAGAAATGTCGCTATTTCTCTTTGAAAATAAATTTCGATTTTTATAAAAGAAACATTCGCGGTATAATTTTCGTTATACAATCATATAATTTGATTTTTTAAATTTATCGACAGAGAGCCGGCTCTATAATAAATAATTCAAATATCTCCGATATAATTTATACTTTGAATGGTTAGAATCCTTTGATCACAATAATAATCAACAACAATATTTGAGATTCATTTCATATTTGATATTCCTGTAGAAGGGTCGTTATACCCGAAATCTCGAAGTTTTGGTAATAAAAGAAGACATTTATCCTTGGAGACTTGTTGTTGATTCTGATAATTTATACTTATATCAAATCTAGAAGGGTGATATTAAAAATTAAACTAAATGATAGGTTAAAAAGTATATTTTTTAAAAGAATTCCGAAATATTTTAGAACTGATTATTTAAAAAATCTAGAAAACATTCAAATATTATATTTTAATATTTTTGAAAAATTCAAGGGGAAGGTTCGAGATTTTATGTGGCTTTGATGATCAAACCTCACGGCATCTGTTTCTGGACTCTCCAATAATACAAGATTACAAACTTTAAAATGCAATAATAGGATCTGGCCTTTTAGCAGACTTAGCAAAGTTTATTATGTTGAGTTTAAATCTTTTGTAAATATATTCTAAATATCTTTAAAAAGAGCTGATATTTCCTTGTCGTTGTTCTCTTTCTTCTTTATATGTGTTTATTTAAATAACGTATATATATATATTATGTTTGAGAAAATATAATTATATGAAAAAAAAACTGAAATTACATTAAGGAAGAAAGTTAAGCCAAGACAGAATTTGAATCAGTCGAATATATGGCGAAATTCCTGTTTATTACAATTATCAGTAAAATATAAAAACAACAATTAGAAGCATTAAGTTTTATAGGTGTACTTTATATTTAAATTAAGAATTAGGTGTTTCCTAGTATAAAAGGTAATATTTTAGAGTGAAAAAGCTCTATTTTGAAAGCTTCATGTCATCCTTTAAGAAATATGCCTATGCATATAATAAGTTCATATTTATGTGTGTGAAATATATTTATTTTACACCAAATAATAACTTGAAGAAAATTAAATATTTTTGAAATTTTTTGTAGATATAATAAAATTAAAAATATATTATCTCTCTAGTGTAAGAAAGACAGACATGGCGGCAGGGAGACAGTCTAGTGAAAGAGAGACAGACATGGTGGCAGGGAGGAAGTCTAGTGTTAGAGAGACAGACATGGCGGCAGGGAGGCAGTCTAGTGAAAGAGAGACAGACATGGCGGCAATGAGGCAGTCTAGTGAAAGAGGGACAGACATGGCGGCAGGGAGGCAGTCTAGTGTAATAGAGACAGACATGGCGGAAAGGAAGCAGTCTAGTGTAAGAGAGACAGACATAGCGGCAGGGAGCCAGTCTAGTGTTAGAGAGACAGACATGGCGACAGGGAGGCAGTCTAGTGTAAGAGAGACAGACATGGCGGCAGGAAGGGAGTCTAGTGTAAGAGAGGCAGACATAGAGGCAGAGAAGAAGTCTAGTGTAAGAGAGACAGACATGGCGGCAGGGAGGAAGTCTAATGTAAGAGAGACAAAAGATAAAGATAAGATAAAGAAAATATTTACACCAGACGAAGCCTCCTCCAAAGGGACGTCTGGATCCAATTAGGAGCTTAAAGCCACTTTGAGTCCGGACAAGCATTTGCCAATTACAGAGTTCTTGTCTCCAACATGCTCAATGACAATGTTGAGGAATTTAAAGAGAATTATCTTGTGTTTAGGCGATACTTTCTATCTTCGCGGTAAAGGGTCGCGAACATGATCCGTTCCTTGCAAAACGGTCCCTTATATAGGGGGCTCAGGAAAGATGCCTCGTTCAGCTGGTCGAAAATGTCGACCAGCTGATTCTCGACATCCCTGTCCTCGTCCGAAAGGGTAAAAGTCTCAATGGGTGCAGGAGCGGTCTGGAGCTAATGGGTCGTCTGGGTAGGTAGTGGAAGTGGAGGGACTACTAGGGCTGGAGATGATTCCTCCTCGTGGGGAGTGGGCGGCGCTGGTTCAGAAGACTGAGGCGTAGTAGAGCGACGGGGTGTAGTTTGGGCCGCGGGATCTTTACTTGGTACCTCCACAGATGGAGTAGGGGGTGCTGGTCCAGAAGGCGCTGGTGCTATCTGGCTGGGCAGCTGGGGCGCAGTCGGTGATGAGACATCAGTAGGAGAGGGCGATGATGCTTGCTTGGGGCTGATGGTCTGCCTAGCAAGCATTTGGCAGTTGGCTCTGCGGTGACCCTAGTTGTTGTATTTGGAGTACCTTATTCCGAAGGTCAGGAACGCCGACAAGGTGTCGCCTTTAGTGTTGATGTCCAGGCGGGTAGGAAGCCTCTCGATTTTTATGCCGTCGTTGAATAGGATGTAGGCCTTACGACGGCCGTCAGTGAAGCCATACTTCCCAGCTTTGAGTTGCTTGGGGACGATGGAAGTAACATGCTCATAAAGCCGCAGGGCATCGATGATGACCGCTTCTTCCACTAGAAAGGGATATTTCCGATGGTTAGTTTCTCCAACCTTTTACGGAAGGGGAAGGTCCTAAGGTTCGTGCCTTCGATTTCAAGGCCCTCGTCAATGAGGCGTTCCACTAGAGCCTTGCTATTCAGACCTACCAGGACATGGCCATTCATCCTGGTGAGCTGTATGATGTGCCTGGCCCCTCCGACCACATGGTGGCAGGGAGGACGTGTAGTGTAAGAGGGACAGACATGGCGGCGGGGAAGGATCTAGTATAAGAGAAACAGACATGGCGGCGGGGAGGAAGTCTAGTATAAGAGAGACAGACATGGCGGCAGGGAGGAAGTCTAGTGTAAGAGAGACAGACATGGCGGCGGGGAGGAAGTGTAGTGTAAGAGAGACAGACATGGTGGCAGGGAGGAAGTCTAGTATAAGAGAGACAGACATGGCGGCGGGGAGGAAGTGTAGTGTAAGAGAGACAGACATGGCGGCAGGGAGGAAGTCTAGTGTACGAGAGACAGACATGGCGGCAAGGAGCCAGTCTAGTGTAATAGAGACGGACTTGGCGGCAGGGAGGCAATCTAGTGTAAGGGTGACAGACATGGCGGCAAGGAGGGCGTCTAGTGTAAGAAAGACAGACATGGCGGCAGGGAGGGACTCTAGTGTAAGAGAGACAGACATGGCGGCAGGGAGGGCGTCTACTTTATGAGAGACAGACATGGCGGCAGGGAGAGAATATAGTGAAAGAGAGACAGGCATGGCGGCAGGAAGGAAGTCTAGTGTAAGAGAGACAGACATGGCGGCAGGGAGGGAGTCTAGTGTATGAGAGACAGACATGGCAGCAGGGAGGGAGTCTAGTATATGAGAGACAGACATGGCGGCAGGGAGGGAGTCTAGTATATGAGAGACAGACATGGTGGCAGGGAGGAAGTCTAGTGTAGGAGAGACAGACATGGCGGCAGGGAGGGAGTCTAGTGTAAAAAAGACAGACATGGCGGCAGGGAGGGGTTGAAAAAGTTAATTGAAATGGAGGACGGTCGGTCACATTATGGTAATTATGCCAGGTGTCACGGGAGCACGGACGGCAAAGAACACTTCCTCTACACGACGTCGTTCCCTGATCCCATGTTAGGACTGAAGCCACAGTGGCTGTAGGTATTGGTTATATATATATATATAAGGTATGCAGTTATTTTGTTGATAATATATATAATTGATACCTTTCAACATAGACAAAATGAAATATCGCAACGAATCTGTTTATGTAGGCTCATAAAAAAACACTCTAATATTTCCCAAAAAGGTCACAATTATATATTTTTGTGATACATAAAAAACTATTTTTTGTAATATTTGTTATTTTGGCTGTTCTCAAATAGAGAGATGCTATAATTTCTCTGAAAAAAACAACAATTTTGTAAATTTATATAGAAGAGTTTCAAAGTACAGTGAAGACTCTTAGTAAATCCGTTTTCTTTGTATAATTAAATATTTCAAGGATATGTAGAAATAAAATATACAATGATTTCGGGCTATAGTCATATTATACACAGGGCATTGACATTATCACTCTGCCGACCAGTGACTCCATTGCTGATCTTACCTCTAAAATCCTATAGCACCGCTCTAATTGTTTGTTTATCTCTGCCAATTAATGAAGATAAGGTTGTTGGGTTCACTAAAATACGATAACACTGCTAACTGATCAGTGTTCCCCAAATCGATCATTTAATATATTTCATTTTTATCTTACTCGAAGACCGATATGACTAATAACTGAGCAATTTCCCTCTACGGACCAATGGATATATTCCATTGTTGGTTTTGCATAATACCCGATAACACCGCTAACTAGTCAGAGTTTCTCTTCACCGACCGATAAATGTAGTCCAATTTTGGTCTTAGATAACAACTGACGCAAAAAACTGAACATTATCTTACTAGCGAATATAATCATTATTGATCCTACAAAACAACCGATAACACAAAAAATGGCCGTTTTGAGACAGCCGACCAATGAATATACAGAGGGTATTTGATTTATAAAAAAAAAAAACGCTTTAGCGAATTTGAAGCCGTGGGAAGTAACAGGCGATTTTAATTTTTATTTATAAAATAACAAACATTCATTTTAATTTCTTATTAGAATAACAATTTTAAATATTTGAAATGCCTATAATTATTAGTAACTTTTGAAAATGTCGACTTTCAGATTTTCGCAAAAAAGATACTTTTTCGCCAATTTTATTAAAATTATGAAAATAAAATATATATTGCAATTATATAGTAAGTACACAATAGAAGACTTGAACCTACAACTCAATCCTCAAATGAAGCTATGTGGTGAGGATAGAAATTAGGCACTGATTCTGGAAATCACACGAAAAGGAAATTTACTCGTGAATGATTGACTTGCAGCGGCATAGAAGCAGGCACACGCCACCCATAATAGGATTATGCCTGGAGTGAGAGTAAAGTAGCAATCAAGACTTTTCATAGTGTCCGGAATGTTTTTTTTTTTTTGGGTCTCATGCAAATAACGGTCGGAAGAAGGCATGAGAAGCGATACCGACTCATATTTACCTGTTTGACAGACAGAGCCATGCACTTAGAACGTACAGCCGACCGCTATTTTCTAACGATACGCAGGATAGCGGCGAGTTATGGAGCGATAACGGCACCAACGGCGCTAAAAAAAGCTCTGAGCCAATTAAACCGAGATAACATCACAGAGGAACTAGCAATAAAAGAAATAAATTGAAACCTTATCCCGCCGCACGGACCACACCTCGGCAAAGTCGGGAAAGACCCATCAGGTTAGTAAAAATGGCCATGGAAACGATGCTTCGAAAGCGAGCTCCTCGGCAAGAGATACGGAGATCTGTCTTAACGGAGGCCTAACTAAACAGCCGCCCATTGACAGATGTGCCTGTGCCAGGATCCCTCTTCTCCAGAGGCCTTGACACCTATGCACTTCCTCACAGGAACATCTAGTCCGCTACATAATCAAGAAATTCGATGACAGATATCTCGTGTTTAACACAAGATGGAGATTCACGTAACGCCTCACACATATATTCTGAAAACGACGGTTGAAAGAATATGTGTCAAAATTACAGAGAAGAAACAAGAATATTAACAACATTCCCAATATTGCTGGTCGGGGATATGGTCATGTAATGAAGATACTCTTTAACGCGAAAACTGGCCACTCGGTATTGTGGAAAAAGTGTTCCCAGGAATAAACGAGATTGTACAGGTTGCAGAAATACAGACTGCCGGCGCAACCTTTCGAAGACCAGCCATCAAGTTGGCCAGGTTGATTTCCATCGCTACCCCTGATAGTAATCATCTTCAGAAATCGGAGAAGCATGTTCGAAGAAATATATAAACACCTAAATTTTTATGATGAATAATAAAACTCCGAGGTTGCGTATCTTTTTTAAAACGTTTAATATGGCTCTAGCTTTCGGGCATGGTGGCCCTTCTACAGGAGCAACGCGAATGGTGGTGAATCGTTAGTAGCTGCTATATATTTATAAATATATAAAAATGTATACAAAAAAGTTGGGGAACCAATGAATAAAATTTTATAATGCACTAAAATAATTATTTCAAAATGTAACATCCCCCCTCTGTAGTTTATTTAGCTTTTGTAACAGGTATATTTCTATCTCTAGGCATCAGTGAATATGTCCCATTGCTTATCTTAAATAGCATCTGATAGCATTCTTCTGAACCTATGAATATACTCCATTGTTAGACATGCCTTACAATCGGTAACAAAGCCAACGCTGGGCAGTTTATTTCGGCTATTGAATATTTTCCTATCTCTTAAGTTCTATTTTAAAACCTTTCAAAACTTTTCTTTAAAATTTCTCTTCTCAGTGCGATATCATAAATGTCAAGCATTTAGTTAAATACTGCAGAATATCTTTAGAAATAATATTCTGTCTTGTGGACACAATTTTTATATACGAATATTTCAAAATAAACAAAATTGAATATATTTGACAACTAAAAATTTCAAAATAAAATATTGAGAGTGTCCGTGACAGGATAGTTTAGAAACAAAATGCGCGGGTACGATCTGATAGAATTACGAGACACAGTCAAGCGTCCCCGCGGAAAACTTGGTCCAATAAAATAATTCAAGTCAGGTTCGCAAAAGAAGGCGGAGAAGTCAACTCCGAAGGAAATGATCGGTACACGTTTCTAGACTCGAGGCTATAAGACGAACGTTTTGGCAAAAAGGTGGAGTCCGATCCCAGTGTTGGAAAGGGTAAGAAATGGCGACAGTGACACAATACTCAACATACGAAGTATTCATGGGAAATAGTGGGAGAAGGCGCTTCTAACAGCCGAGGCAGAAGACACTAGGAGTAACTTCGGATCCACGGAGCAGAGATTTACAAAATAATTGTTTCCTCAAACGCGATATGCAGTATACGTATCGATGGACTCGGACGCTTTGTAGAAGTTTGCAGAGACCAGTAAGGCAAAATATGAGGTAATGAAAAAAAAAACAATAAGATCCAAGAAGTATTTTGGAATCAAGTTTGTCTGTATCATGTAAAGTTCTCTTTTGATTTATGAAAGTATTTAGATTAATTATAATAGGGCGTTATGCTGCCTATATCTAAGTGAGCTTATATCGTCATGACAATTTCATTACGGCGACATCGAAAGAAAAGGAAAATCCAGCAAGGTTGAAAAGACCGTTGTAGATCGCATACATGTCGGAGAAGACTAGGTTGCGTCAGTAAGCGTTCGTCCTTGTTTTACCGCGTGTTAGGGTTGTTTCTCCCTGCTTGTGTTACCTTTATTTACCCTAAGCAATGCATTATGATAAATTAACGTATTTAATAGAGATCCTTAGAAATCCGGTGTTCTTTATTTATGGTTATCCAGCACATACGGGAGACTCACGGCATGGCGCCGTCGTAATACATCAAAACAAGGGTGAATTTCTTCAAACTGCAACCATTGTGCACACAGACATTTGGAGTGCATCAATAAAAAGTATTATAAAGCTTTACGATTCGATTTTTACATATTGTCTGAAGAAATCGGCGAATTTTCCAAGAAAAAAAATAACAAGAGTGGTTAATTATCTATTTTAGGAGCTTAATTATCTAGGTGGCTCCAGCGTGGTCATAAGGCATGTGACACGGCTGCAGATGACATAGTGTCGGTCACGTCTTTCTCTCATTCTTTACCTCACCTTGGATCACTAACGACTCTTCTCCAACTTACAGAAAAGTCTTCACAACAATTCTTTCCATTAAAGATCCTACCCCCTACTAGAGAGCGCAATTAACAAATGCGAATTTTAGCTATTTCCTTTACATCTAGAGATAATTGGGACACAGGACAAATAATCACAGTTTATCTAAACAAATATTTAAGTATGCAAATATTTAGTGTACTTTATATTTCAAAGATGCATAATTTATAGATATTTATCGAGAAAATTAGAAAAATTTAGCAGAGAAAAAATATTTTATTCTAATCTAAAATATTAGCTTTTCTCACAATCATTAGAAAAATCTAAAAATAGAAATTAAAAGCTGAATTTATGAATTAACTAAACGTTATTAAAAAAAAAAAAACGATTTGAAAATCTGTCAAGAAAGCGACGAAGTTATTGAGACTGCTGTTCTTTCTCATGCAATGATGAAAGCACTGAAGTAGTCCCGCCTCTTATTGCCTGTCTTGAGTAGCCCTAGGAGGGAACCAATTGTTTAGCTCATTCATCAATATTTGGAATAATTGGTTTATATGTTTTGACATATAGTGACTCTCTAAATCACCCGCTTATTGATTCTTTCCTTCAGCATGACCTCATTCAGGCAATCAGCGTGCATTTTTCTCAGTCGTTACACTGGGCATCACGGAACAATGTAATAGACGTTTGAACATGGGTTCGAATCCCAATATTTACTCTTGTACAATTTAATAATAGATTTTTTTCACAAATTGTCAAATAGATTTGTTAGTTCATTCTTTAATTTAACATTAGATAAATAGGAAAATTTCTCTATTGGAATTTTTAACTCTTTTGCAGACTCATATATATACATATCACCGTGGTAGATATTTTGTTGTAAAATTCTACTCTGTTTGTAAAAAATAATATCTTGAGTAATCCCTCGTATTAACTAATGTAAAAATATTTTTATACTTGTAAATAGACTTAAATTATTGAGGGATTATATGTATGAATAGTATTTTTAATAGTTTATCTTTAATTTATAGAGATCTGACGCTTGGTCTTCTTATTCCGTAATGGTAAATTTTGTGACCATAGAATAGACCGATTATAAAGACACTATTTTGTGCAATATTGTTTCTTTCAAATGTAAATATTCATTTTTACAATCTTAAAAGTCAAATTTTCTAGTTTGATTATTTATGAAAATCTCAGCAATATCTGCGACGGATTGATGCTATAAAAATATTATAATGATTATTTCATACTGTTGATACATTTATTTTTTTTAGCAAAACCTGGTTTACCAGAGATAGAGAGAGAGAGTTACGAATATAAAACTATCCACATACACTCTCGAAATTTAAAAATAATTTTAAATCAAGTTTTTCTCTAGAGATACTTTTTAAAATTAATATTTATATATAGGGGTTAACATTTTGAACTTTATTTCTACGGGTCCCTCATTTTGCGACGTGCATTGTAGAACCTTTTACCAGTAACAACGTCCAATAGATAATCAAACATATAAAAATATTATTTCATGATACCATAGTGGTAAAGCTAAAATCAGAGACACAAAATTTTTCAATTTTATTAAATTATATATATTTATCTCCAGTGTATCTGAAATTTTTATTTCCAGCCTCTCATATTATGACGAAAGATTTGGCACTTCACCAAATTGAATTTTCCAGATAATGCTTCCAAAGTGGCTTGCTCAGTATACGTCTCTCTATTTCTTATAGATGTTCTTCCATCGCCTCTAGCATTATCATGATTTGATTTTATGAAATATTGTCAGCACCATTTTATGACCTGTCCTAGCTATGTCATGTTATCCATTTATTCGCACATATGTTTAAAATAGGCATTTTATATATATTCTTAGTATGTTTGAAATGAAGGCGATAAAAACGCGGTAATTTTCTTTTAATGGTAAAAAACAAGCTTTCAGGCAAGAATGCCCTTCTTCGGGTTACAACTTCGAAATATTTTAAAACTATGGACATGAAAGATAGCCAAATAAAGTAGGTAAATAGTTCAGCTGGGGGGATTGGCGAGGTAAAACACGGAGTATTGGGGTGGGAGGTCGATTTTTCGGTTGAAACTGGGCGTGCAGTGCGAGACCAAAGATTCAAGGACTAGGCGCTGATACTTGTTCCCGACGCCCTTGTAAACGCATACAGCGCTGTCCAAATTGAACGAGTGGCGAAATTCCGTGATGTGTTAGCATAAGAGAGACGTCATTGGTGCGTATGTTGCGGCTGTGTTCAGATAATCTGGTGCAGATAGATCGACCGGTTTCTCCTATGTAACACTGTTCGCAATCGAGACAGGAAATTTGTAAATTGCGTTGGTGGCGGTTAGGGGATTAGTTTTAATCGAACTTTTTGTAATCGGATGGCGTAAGGAAGTATAGAGGGAAGGGGTATTATTAAAATAGATACGTATTCCGAATTTGCGAAAAAAGAAAGAAATGTCGGAGTTCCTGGCCGAAAACGGGAGAACACAAAGGTCTTTGTAGGGGGGAGGGACTGTTTTGGTGGAATTAGGCGAGTAAAAATGATGACGGATAAAATCATAAGGATAACCGGCGGATGAGAGATGATTATATACAATACGTTTCTCATTCTTTTTGAAACAGTCGAGGGAACAGTGAGAGTAAATACGCTTGGAAATGGTTTTTACAGTGGTGAATTTGAGGGAAATCGGGGCGTGGGACTTGAAATGTAAGTAGGAGGGGGCGGAATTGGGTTTACGGTAAACGGTTGTGTGGAAGGTGTGTTCGGTATTTACAATTAAAACATCTAAAAACGGGATGCAATTAAATCGTGACAGGTTGTGTGTAAAACGAAGATCTGGATTATAAGAATTTAAAGCATTAAGAATGGGGAGGTGGTCTGTATCTCGGTGGAGGCAGAAAATGTCGTCGACGTACCGTGACCACAACTCGATCCTCAGGTGGTTGTGGGACAAAATCCAGCGGTCCAAGTTGGACATAACAATCTCGGCCGCGATTGTGGATAAAGGGCTGCCCATTGGGGAGCCCCTCGTCTGTATGAAGAAACTGCCGTGGAATTCTAGGGTGTTCAAGGCGAGGCAAATATTGAACAAATCTAGGATAACTTGTTGCTCTTTGGTGGGGAATGTAGAAGAAAGTAGAAGTTGTTTGAGGCCTTCAATAATCAGGGAATGTGGAAGACATAAAAATAGTGAGGTCACATCAAAGGTTGACATGGCAAGACAGCCGGATCGGGGAATGTTCCTTAACCTGGAGATAAAGTCAGTGGGATCTTTGACCGAGTGAATGTTGTGAGAGCTGACTAAAGGTTTTAAAAGAGTGCAAAGGTATTTTGCCAGCGAAAAAGCGGTAGAAAGGTGGTAGGCAACAATGGGTCTGAGGGGGATGTCGGGCTTGTGGGTCTTTGGCAGGCCGTATATGTAGGGGACACCGGAAATATTGGATTATTCTTAGTATGTGTTTGCGATGTATACTTAGTTTTAAAACATGTGAAAAAATGTTGAATAATTTACTGTATACGTATTAACAGAATCCTTCTAATTTAATTTAAAAACTGTTGGAGTGAAAATTCAAAATAATCATCGGGGAGAGATGACATCACTGAACAACCAAAGACAGCGGTGGCGCTCCAAGCGTTATATTTGTAGATGTGTCCATTCCTTTTTTCGGTCGCTGGCATTAAACAGCTTTGTATTCAGTGGTGAAACCTCTCAGCGGATTTCCTAAATTAATCTCCAGACCGCTCGACTATTGCATTGGATTGGTTTTCTTATATACCCTGCCTTTACTGAGGAAGGCTCACAGTTTAGGGTTGTTTAGGTAACGTATGGAGATAAGCTTGTAAGTTTGTATAGAGGCGCATACATATAATTATAAGAATTTACATCGAGCAATACTTGATCCCAAAAATGGTTTCTGTTAGGAACTAATTCTCTCCCAGTCTACAATCGAGCAGAGTAAACACAAACACCTCTAAGAAAATCAACACTTTTAATTTCCTATCATAACTAACGAATTTACATCATTAAAAACCAATTATATACATGTAAAGTCGTCCGGTCATATGGTCAAAATATAAATAAATTAATCTAAGAAAAAACAACTTATAAAAATCCTAACAATGCCCCCCATTTTAAAGTTGTTTTCATACCCTCATCGGAGGCCTAGAGTGGCCAAGATCCTGGTCAGTTTAATTCTTCCAATTCCCTTAGTTAGAAAATCTGCAATACTCCCTCCGCCAAGCCGAAATTCTTGAAGATCTTCTTGGGATTATAGTTTCATTCTGGCCTTCCTCTTCGTCTTCTCTCCTCAGTTCTTCGTCTTCACAGGCCTGCTCTTCATCCTCTTTTCGTTCTAAGTTATTCAGATTTTTCTCTACCGATATTGCCCCATCAGTCCCTGAATATCCTCTTGGGATTGCAGCTTCATTTTGGTATTCCCCTTCATCTTCCTTCTTTAGTTCTTCGTCTTTCTGGTTTCTTTCTACAAATTTCGTCTCTTCCTCATTTACAGATTCATAGTCTTCTTCGAAATTGTTATGTAAAACCTGGAAAAAATCAGTTTCATGTGAAATTTGTTTATCAATTTTCTTGGTTGGGAAAACATCTTCTCTAAATCTGACATTTCTGGTTACGAAGACCTTATTGTTTCTGATATCCCAAACCTTGTATCCTTTGACTCCTTCCGGATAACCAATTAAAACACATTCTCTGCTTCTTGAATCAAATTTGGATCGACGCTGGTCGTTGTATGCCCAGGTCTGACAACCGAAAACTCGGATATGCTCAATCTTCACTGGCCGTCCGGTCCACATTTCTTCGGGTATTTTGTTACTTATCGCCTTGCTAGAACATTTGTTTCTTAAGTAACAAGCTGTATTAACGGCATCTGCCCAGAATGATTTGGGAATCCCTGATTCAAGTAAAATGCATATGACTGTGTTTAGAAATGTCTGATTCATTCTTTCCGCAGTTCCATTTTGCCGAGGTGTTCTTGGAACTATAAGTTGTTGCCTGATGCCATTTTCAATAAGAAATTTATTAAATTCGCCGTTAACATATTCCGTCCCATTATCACTTCTTAAGACTTTGATTTTTCTGCTGTGGTAATTCTCAACACTGTTCTTATATTCCTTAAATTTGTCAAGTACCTCCGATTTAGACCTCATGAAATATACTGTAGTGTAATGAATGAAGTCGTCTATGAATGTCACGAAATAATTGTTCCCTCCCTTCGATATTGGGCTAATGGGACCTACTACATCCGAATGGATGAGCTCCAAGGGTGAGAAAGTCCTCTTACTTTCGACGGGTTTGGAAGGAAATGGGAGTCTTCTCATTTTACCTTCAAGGCACACCTCGCACTCTGCTGTGTCACTCACATTTTGGAGATCCCTTTTGTAAATGTGTCCTAGCCTTCTGTGCCAGATATCTGAATTTGGTGACTTCACTTTTGCTATCTTCAGTTCTTCCACTGTATATATTCTTCCTCTTCTATTAGATTTCAAAATTAATTCACCATCACTTCCAAAAACAGAGGCCTTGCCATTCTGGAATAAAACCTTGTTTCCTCTTTCCTCAATCCTTCCAACAGACAAAATATTTCCGTCTAATTCAGGAACGTATAATACGTTTACCAAGAACAAGGTCTCACCTCCATATTCGTGACCAAGTTTGATGGTTACATCACCCATCTCTGATACCTTTATTTTCTCATTGTTTGCCATTTCAACTGAAGTTGAAATACTTTTTGTATTCGTCATTTTCAGTCTGTTCGACGTCATATGTTCAGTAGCTCCACTGTCCAGAAACCAGATATTCTGCGAGTTGTTTTTCAAGTTATTTGCAAATAGGACTTTATGAGTAAGGTCTAACGTACTTTGTTTCAGCATACCTTCGCTAATTCTCCTTGATGAGTTGGCAAATCTGCAATTCCTAGCCATGTGTCCTAATTTGCCACAATTGAAACATCTTATCTGCCTGGAATAATTATAATTTTCCCTTTTCCCTTCCGTCCACCTATTATGATAATTCCTTGGTTGATCATATTCAAATTTATTTCGCTCTTGACATGGTGATTTGCATGTATCCTTTTCTCTTCTTACCGCAAAAGCGCAATTAGGATCTTCTTGAGGAATTTGACGATGTTTCTGTCGTTTTTCTTCTAAAAGTAATTTGGATTTAACCACACTAGTAGATAGCTTCTCTTCTTGCTGTTCTAAACTGAGAATTAGCGGCTCGTAACCTTTTGGTAATCCCAATAACATAATCAACGCCAATTCGCCATCCCCAAATCCATGGTGACACTTTGCTAATTTTCTATGGCATTCCATTATTCTCGCGAAATATTCTTTCATATCTTCGTCATTTCCTTTTATAATGTTGAAGAATTCTCTCAGTAGCTGTAATATATGCAACAAGCCATACTTTGTGTGGATGTCCTCCAGTATCTGCCATTCATCGATCGCTCGTTTACAATCACCGATGTCATCTAGGAATGAATCCTCAACCGCTAATAATATGACAGATAATGCCAAGTTATCTTTCCGCTTCTGTTTTTCTGTAGTTTCCCTAGGAAAGCCAGGCTCAATCGCATCCCATATATCCTTCTGAATCAAGATTGATTTAGTTTCTATAGCCCAGGAATAATAATTATCACCATCCAGTTTAGGTATTCTCAACTCGTCAGCCATTGATATTTCTAGTAATGCAAATTCACAAAAAAATATAACTTAAATCTTTTCTTCTTCTTTAAACTTTCTACTTCTTCTTATTCACACTTAAACTTCTTGAACTTTATCCTTTCAACTTCTTCTTATTCAACCTTCAGCTTCTTGAACTTTAGCCTTTTGACTTCTTTAGACTTCACTTGAGCTACACTTCTTTAGACTTTAGCCTCAGCTACACTTCTTTAGACTTTACTTTTTTTTCTTTAGCTTTATCTTCAAATTTTCTTCTTTACCTTGTTTAGCTTTAACTTCTAAATTCTTTCTACGGCGCAGTGGAAGCGTGCTGCTGGGCCCATACCCTGTTAGGAACTAATTCTCTCCCAGTCTACAATCGAGCAGAGTAAACACTAACACCTCTAAGAAAATCAACACTTTTAATTTCCTATCATAACTAACTAATTTACATCATTAAAAACCAATTATATACATGTAAAGTCGTCCGGTCATCTGGTCAAAATATAAATAAATTAATCTATGAAAAAACAACTTATAAAAATCCTAACAGTTTCTTATCATAAAGCTATTATTAGAAAATTACATTAAAAATACAATTACCATCTATCGTTTTTGGCAAACACACAATGTTTCTTTTCACAATCAAATATTATCTCTCTACAGACCTCTTAATAAAAGTTATTGAATGAGAGGGCTTGGCTCATCAATGGTGAACCTTCTCAGCGGTTTCGCCATATTAATATCCAGACCGCTCTACAATTATATTGGATTTGTTTTCTTATATACCATGCACACACATTTACTAAGGAAGGCAGCTTAGGGGTGTTTAGGAAACCTATGGACATAAACTTATAGGTCTGTAGAGGTGCTCAGATATAATTATAAGAATTTGCAAAGAACAATCTTCTTCCGTAAAAATGGTAATGCAATTTAAAATATAATTATGCATTCAATTAAAATGTGATTTTTCATTGATTTAATCTTCAATTAGAATGGAAACCAACAAATGGCCTAATTAAAAGTGTGTGGAACCGAATTAAAATAGAGCTAATTAAGAAGGTCTCTCTCACCGTATATTTATTATATAACATATTATATATAATATAGCTTTAAAATATAAGAAGAAATTAAATATACCTAAGTATGTGCACATTAGATAAATTGCTTTTTTAAAATAAACTCATGGAAACTATGCATTTATTTGATATTCTCTACACACTTCGTGCTGATTAAGATCAAGGAAGAAGTCAAACGTATAAAACCTTGGACCATATCCATGAAACTGTAGTAAAAAAGATGTATTTTGTTTGAATTGGAAAAAAAAATGTCATATAGTGAATCAATGAACGGATGATAGGTTTTTGATCCGAGTCTAGCGCGTTTTGCAAACATAAAAAATAATAAATGCAATAATAATAAAAGGTTTATGGAAAAATATATGAAATATTCTTCTAATAATACAAGACAAAATCTTTTCATATATTTATTTAGCGACAAACTCTTAAACTATTAAAGCATTCTTTAGCAAACTCTGCATGTGGAACTTTCGAAGCTTTACAAATTGTTGAGCCTAGTTTTTTTTTTTAAATTAAATTTTACTCTCTGTTATTCATTTTTCAAATATCTAAAAATGAAAAAAAAATTTAAAAATATAAGTAGTTTTAAATTGTAACTTATATTATCATAGAACCATAGTATTATGTGAAAAAATAGTAAAAATGTGATATTGTACTGGGATAAGGTGCATAAATTAAGAAAAGGGCATCTCCTTATCGTGCAACTGAAAGTTGCTGATGGCTTGCGCCATCTATCGGAATAAATATCAACTATTCTCGTTGATTTTTAATTTAATTATTCCAGAATTGGCCAAATACCCATTATTGATTAATCAAGAAAAGCTAACCACGGACGCGTTTCGGGCTGTTGGCCCTCTTCATAGTATTATACAATACAAGTAGTGCATTATAATATAATACGAATAATAATACTACTTATAATATAATATTAATAATGCTTTTAAAGTAAAATTTTAACATATCATATATATATGAATTATGTTAGTGTAGGGTAATTCTAAATCTACCAGTATATATTTGGGCGTTTAAAAATACATGAAGTATACACAGATCATATATATTTTAAGTGTTAAATAAATATAATATTCACAAATAGTATTACATCGTAAGAGCAAATAAAATATAATATGACTATTTTACTCATTAGAGCTACTTTCTAGCTTAAATTTTATAACCCTATTCTTGACCAGTTTTTGAATACTTAAAAGAATTTAAAGTAGATAAAAGTGGATCAGGGTGTCGAATTAATGCAAGAGAGAACCTATTCAGGCAACTGAATGCTGGTTTTGCCCACAGATATCTATAGTAAAAATACTACAATTCAGTAAATATATATATATATGTTATATTAAAATATTATTTTATTTGAAAAATTATATATTTCATAGATGCAAATACTCTGCTAAATAGACCGCCAGAGGTCACTCTTCTCCTATAAAAACTCGTTGTTGTTCTTCCCCGTTGGTCGGCTCAAACATGTTTGTATTTGTTTTATAAATGTTTTATAATTAATGTTTTATAATATTTAAATGTACACCTGTGTATAATAGCGTAATGTTTAAGTTAAATTGAGTAAATACTGTAAATATATTCGAATTTATCCGTCGTATTTTGGGATAGGTTGATGCTCTAGTATAACATATACGTATTAGGCCCTTGAGAAGGTTTGTCCTATGATAATACTAATATTTAAAAATTTTGATAAAAATAGGAGTCCTGTGTGCTCATTGATATACGGTGCAAAAACATTTTTGAAATTCGAAATAATCTTCGGAGAGATCAATAACAGTAAATGTAATTAAAGGGTCAAAGTACAGATGAAATAAAAATATGAACGCCTAATGAAATGATCTTGAAGAATATATATGTAGACCTAAAAGAAATTGGAAAATACCACTTTGTCCTCTAACCTTTTATTCCCTATTGTTGACTTTTTAAAAATAATTATTTTGACAATTTACAGTTCACCCCCGAAGGGTTTCCTATTTGAAGAGACTAATTTTGAAGAGGAAATTATTATATATATTATATTTATTAATAGACAATATACGCCCGCGGTGGTTTGTAGAACTATTGTTGTTATCGAAGAATACAAGTTGTACACCTAAAAAAATGCATTCCCTTAAGTACACTTCAGAGCCACTCTTAAGTAATGTATGATAGATAATAACAGAAATAATGTATTGAGGGTTTAAATATTTTAGTTAAATATCTTAAAAACATCTAATTTCATGTTTTTTTTTTTTGTGTTTGATTAGAAGCTATCGGAAAATATTTTTTTATCCAAAGAGATAAAAAGAGACGTGGAAATTTTCTCTCAATCCAATTTATGGAAGATTTTCCTATGAAAAAGGCATGGTTTATCATATTTTATATATAAACCTTGATTATATATATTCCTTAATTGATTATATAACCTGTTATATAGATTATATAGTCACAACATAAATGCCATTTGATATCTCTGACCAACTTCAAAATTATTTTTCTCAGCAACTAGGACTCAGGTCCGGAACCTGCATTGAGGCAGTTTTCGAGAGAATAAATGAGTTATTAGAATTTAAAAGATTATAAGAGAGCTATTTTGGGTTGTACGAAAAGTCTAGAATATTTATTTGATTATTTATCACAAATATGCCAGAAAATATGGCTCCATTATAAAAATGGAGTATTGAAATGCAGTCGTTAATATGGAAGTGGTAAAGGACGCACACAAGAAAGCAGGAGTCAAGAGCAAGAATGGGCAAGATGTAGACGAGTAAGCCCGGTAAATGATTGACCTGGTTTCCTAAGGTCGTAATGTATCTAATGAACGATTTCAAGGATTTTGTGGCTCTCGATTGGGCAAAAGATTGTTCGTTGACCCTTGTGTCCGGAATACCGGGCAAGTTATTGACCTGCAGCAAGAGCTGTAGAAAATTGCATTAACCAATGTAGATTCGCTAGGTCTACGTCTAGGGAAATGCTATTGAGAGATATCAACAAGGAGAAGAAGAGTCGCATACATATGATGAAAATATTGAGCCATTAAGACTGGGGAACTCTACACTTTAAGATATAAAATAAAAGGATTTAAAAGCGCGAATGTTTCTTTTATACATAAAACGAACTCCTACTGTCCTTACTGCGATGAAAAAATATATTGGGAGGGCTTGGCTCATCAGTGGTGAACCCTCCCAGCGGTTTCGCTAATTTAATCCACCAGACCGCTTCTCAGAGCTCTAATACTGTATTGGATCATTCTGCTTTTATATGCTACACTGAAGGATGGAATCTTAGAAATGGTATTCAAGTAAACTATGGACATAAGCTTATAGGACAGTAGAATAATATTCAAATATTTGCTTCGAGCAATGCTCTTCAGCAAACTATAAAGACAAGGCCATTAGGAATAAATTAACACAAAGTGTTGAAGTTTGAGATTGAATCAAGGAATAAAAGGATTATTTATTAAACAAAGTAACTTAAAACAAGATGTTAAAGTAGCAACATTTTAAAGGCAAATATATGTAGGAAGGCGAGAGACAAAGACTATATATATTGACGTCGACCGCAGCGCCGCCGCGGCCGTTGATTGGTCGATCCTCCAATGCTCCACGCCAATTTTTGATCGCTATTCCAACACTCCCTCTCGATCCAAAATGTTCAGTAGACCTCTTAAATAGTGGAATTTGTTTCGTGGAAGAGGTTTAGTCATTATATCAGCTAGCTGTTCTGAGCTGCAAACATGATGCACTTTAAGTTCACCTTTTTCATGTTTGGATCTAATGAAGTGGTAGCGAACATCAATATGTTTCGTTCGTTTGTGGAATACTGGATTTTCAACAAGTTTTATTGCTGCTTGGTTGTCGATATAAAGTTAAGTTTCTTTAGTAATATCACAGCCGATGCCCTGTAGAAGTCTTCTGATCCAAATCAATTCCTTAGCAGCACTGCAGGCAGCGATGTATTCACTTTCGGTGGTTGAAAGTGCGATAATTGGTTGTCGTTGGCTTGCCCAAGAAACAGTTCCTCCGTTCATCATGAAGGCATAACCAGTCGTACTTTTTCTGGAGTCAACATCACGAGCAAAATCACTATCAGAGTAGCCAACAAGTTGGTCTTGTCCAGTGAAGAGAATTCCCATGTGTGGAGTGCCTTTCAGATAACGGAAAATATTCTTCACTGTTGTACAATGTGCAGGTCCTGGATATTCTAGGAATTTACTCACTTGTGAAACTGCATAAATGATATCTGGACGTGAAACACATGATGCAAACATAAGGGATCCAACAGCTTCTCGAAAAAGGAATTTAGGCATCTTTTCCTTTCGTTCTGGAGTAGGACAGTCCTGCTTTGTTAAGATGACAGAAGGATCCATAGGCACCGAAGCAGGAATACAGTCAGCCATATTAAATTTACTCAAAATTTTGTCAATATATGATGACTGGTGAATGAAAATACTTGCCCTATCTTCTGACTGCTCTATTTGTAGCCCAACAAAAAGTTAACACTTCCAGATGTAATATCAAATGCGTGTTCTAACTCATCCATTATAATAGCTATTGCCTCTTTATCTTTAGATAGAATAATTCCATCATCAACATAGAGAGCTAAGATAACATTTGAATCATTGTGTGTTCCAATGAAAATGCACGGGTCGGCGTCTGATGTTTTGAAATTATGGCTATACAAAAAATTGGTAAATTTCTTATTCCAATTTCTAGAAGATTGTCTCAGACCATACAGACTTTTATGTAATCTATAGCAGCTATTATCATCTCTCTTGTAGCCTTCTGGTTGTTCAAGATAAACAAGTTCCTCTAATTCGCCATTGAGAAAAGCTGTCTTTACATCGAATTGCTTAAGAAACATCCTTTCAGAAGCAGCGTGTGATAAAAGAATGCGTAACGAATCATACCTGACTACTGGGCTAAACGTATCGAAATAGTCAACATTTTTGATTTGAGAATAGCCTTTTGCAACTAATCTGGCTTTGAACCGTTGAATTGTACCATCGGACTCCGTTTTAATTTTATAAACCCATTTACAACCGATAGGTTTATGACCATCTGCCAAACGTTCTAAAGTCCATGTTTTATTTTTATTTAATGCATCAATCTCTTCATCCATGGCTAATTTCCATCTTTCTGAATCTGAACTTGTTATTGCATCTATATAGTTACTGGGTTCATCAGCGAGCGCAAAGTTACATTGGCTATTCGAAACTTTAGAGCGTGTTATCATTGGATGCGAACTGATATCGGATACTGGCAGCATTTCCTGCACTGGGATGTTTGTTGTTGCAACTGGTGATTCATCCGGAGCGCTGTTAATCTGAAATATTATTTCTTTCGGTTTGGTAGATTCTCTATCTGAATGTGGAGTAGCTATCTCATCGAATGTGACATCTTTAGAAATTCTTATTTTTCTAGTTTTCCAATCCCATAATCTAAAATTTTTGCTTGTATTCTCATAACCTAAAAACATAAGTTTTATCGATTTATTATCCCACTTTTTACGGTTTTCTTTGGGAATATGCATATAAGCATTACAGCCAAATATTTTATAGTTAGCTACATTAGGCTTTGTGCCAAAGAAAAGTTCATAAGGTGTCGTTCCAGGGGTTTGCTTAGTCGCACTTCTATTTAGAATATAAGTTGCTGTGTTACATGCCTCAGCCCAAAAAAATCCTGGAAGATTTCGTGAATTTAGCATGGACCTGGCTGCTTCCACAATCGTACGATTGTCTCTTTCTATACGTCCTATCTGTTCGTGCACATAAGGTGCAGTGAACTCGTGAATTATCCCAAATCTTTTACATAAATCTGCAAAATTATCGCTTTTGAATTCTAGCGCATTATCAGTCCTAAGAACTTTTATATTATTTCCAGTTTGAGTATAGATTAGAGTAGCATATTCTTTGAATATATCTAGCACATCTGATTTGTTTTTAATAAAATAAATATGGCGATAACCACTAAAGTAATCTTTAAATAAGCAGAAATACAGATATTTACTTAATGATTGAGTCTGCATTGGGCCACAAATATCAACATAAATAAACTCACCTAGCTGGTAGTTTTTGCCATCTGAGGGATAGCACGACTTTCTATGGGCTTTTCCAAGTTGGCATCCTTCACAGAAGAAAAATTCTCCCTCTAAATCTTGAGGCTGCAGACCATCCACCAATCCTTTGGTCGCCATCTCTCGAAGTGTAGCAACTGGAAGATGCGCAAGTCTCTCGTGCCACAACTGAAGCTTGTTCTCGCTGGTGATGTATCCTTGTGACGCCGCCGCGGCCGTTGATTGGTCGATCCTCCAATGCTCCACGCCAATTTTTGATCGCTATTCCAACACAAAGCAATAACGCGCCATATATACATATAAAATAAAAGGATTTAAAAGCGCGAATGTTTCTTTTATACATAAAACGAACTTCTACTGTCCTTACTGCGATGAAAAAATATATTAGGAGGGCTTGGCTCATCAGTGGTGAACCCTCCCAATATATTTTTTCATCGCAGTAAGGACAGTAGAAGTTCGTTTTATGTATAAAAGAAACATTCGCGCTTTTAATTCCTTTTATTTTATATGTATAGATGGCGCGTTATTGCTTTGTGTTAATTTATTCCTAATGGCCTTGTCTTTATAATTTGCTGAAGAGCATTGCTCGAAGCAAATATTTGAATGTAATTCTACTGTTCTATAAGCTTGTTTCTAGGAGGGGGTTGGAGGGATGAGATCCGCCGTCCTAGGTTGTCCCATACATGCTCAATGGTATTTAGGTCTGGGGATCGAACTGGCCAATTCATCCTATATGGACGGGCATTATCATCCATTATAAGTAGGGTTTCTACCATTTCTAATGATTAAGGCATCACATATGCTGCCAAGATCTCGTCCCGATACCTCTGTCCAGTCAGGGTTCCTTGCCGAAAAATGTGGAGTGCTGTGTGACCGCCCAAGAAGAATCCAGCCCAGACCATAAAACATTGGCTTCTGTAGGGATCCCTTTCAACCATATTTCGGGGATTATTTCTGCTTCCTACCACTCTCCAGACAAAGATACGACGACAATAGCTGTTTAGAGAGAATCTGGACTCATCAGTGAACATTACATAGTTCCATTCATCTGGATTCCGAGCGACATGTTGTCTGCGCCAAAGTTCCCTTGCTCTCTTTTGAGGTGGTGTCAACGGCACACAAATTATGGGTCGTCGAGCATAGAGGCCCTTCATGTGAAGCCTTCTGCGTATTGTATCAGTTGAAATGGGAGAAAACTTTCTTCTAATGGATGATAATGCCCGTCCACATAGGGCTGATGTGGTCGACACTTTTCTCCAAAACCATGCAATTGCTCGGATGAATTGGCCAGCTCGATCTCCAGACCTAAATCCCATTGAGCATGTATAGAACAATCCAGGACGACGGATCTCATCCCTCCGACTCCCTCCTAGAAACACTCATGAGCTATAAACACACTTTAAAAAACCCCATATTAACAACAATATCCAAGATATTTATGCACTGACTGCAAAAAGATATTTGCTTGACCGGCTAATTTGCATAAAATACATGTTCGATTTCTTTGATTTCGGGAATTTTAATCAATAATGAAATAATAAATTTGTATATAAAATTTCATTGATAAATGTTCGATAAAATTTGAGATATGTGGAAAAAATATGCAGTTTCTTTAATTTTGCGGGCCAGTGTATAATATTCCAATTACGTTGTAAAAATAACTTGGCATAAATATTAATATATATTTAAAGAAAATATTGTAACGTTTTTATGTTAAATGTTAAGATGTTGTAATGTTAAAAAATATTTTGACATTGTTAATTTTTGTTGTTGTTTTATAATAATGAAGATGCAAATTACATTGTTGTTTATTATCGTTTGTTTATATAAAAAAATTACATTGTATGTGATGATGATAACAAAAATGAATTTTTAAATTAATATACATAATTAATTGAGAAAAAAAGTTATTAATTATAAAATTTACAAACGTGACAACATATTATTTAAACTTTGATAAATGTTTTACAAAAATATGTGTTTCAAAAATATATTTGACGCATACCAATATTTATATTTTTATACGTTTATAAATCTATATATAGGTGGATTGGATTTTTCTAGAGTTGTTTAAACAAATGTTCGTTAGGCAAACTTTAACTCGGATAAAAACCGGGCGAAGGTGGGTACATTCGCTAAATACAGTTATTTACAAATCGTCGTTTGTGGCAAGATACTATTCCTTCAACTTCAAATTACCGAGTGGACCAATTAATATTGATTTTATTCAACTTATCGAGTATTTTTGAAGGGACCGGGAAAATTTTTAAATTATCGAGAGTATAAACAAGTGTAGATTCAGTAGGGATTAGATGTTTGTTAGAATCGTTTTAACAAATGTTCGTTAGGCAAAGTTTTACTCGGGTAAAAACCGGGCGAAGCCGGGAACATATATATATGTTTGTCGGCTATGCACGCCCTCAATATGTAACTAATCTCGCTGAAATTTAAACAGGACAGTGAGTTAAATCTGGAAGAGTTTTTTTGTCGCGCTTAAACCAAGAAAAATTATAATTAACCAGGTGCTGAGCAATAATATTCTTTTAGTCAGAAATGATGATGGCAATATTGCTGCATCATGCTTGATTGACATAAACAAAACCTTTAGGGGAATATTCAATAAAGCAGACCACGGGCGAAGCCAGATAATAATTATTAGTAGGCAGGAACAAAATTCAACAAGCGAAACATTCACTCGAGCAGAAGACACACGAAGCCAGGTCATCTCTATATATAAAATATCGTTCCTCGGCCTTTTGGCTAAGATCATGTACTATATCTCTAGATATTTCTATTTATATATATATATTTTTTAAAAATCTATTCAGTAGAGAGAGTGGATATGTTTGCTCAAAAAATATATTATATATATTATATATATAAATATATAAATGAGAATATAATTTTCATTAATATCATAATATTCTGTGTTCCGGATAATTATTATCAATAATTTTCTTTAGGCAAACTTTCACTCGGATAAAACCCTGGCGAAGCCGGGTACACATCCGCTAGTATATATATATATTATAATAAATTTTATCAAATTCACCAAAATGATAAAAATTGCTAGAAAATTCGATAAGACTACTTAAAAATTGTAAATAACTAACAATTAGTCTCTTTTCAGAGAATATAAAAATATATAGAATATAAAAATATAGAATAGAATTTGCGCAAATAGTACATCAACAGGCCTATATGGCAGAATACAACTCAAAGAAATATTCTAACACAAAGCATTTTCTCGTCATCTATATATAAAAACTTCCAACAATATATGAATAAATTTCATTGTAAAATTAAAAATATATATACTATCCTTATTGCAAAGCAAAACTATTAAGAAGGTTTGGGTCATCAGTGGTAACTCTCCCAGCAGCTTATTTAATTTCATATACCATACTATTATAATGTTATATTCTTCTCAAAGTCTATGTCCATAATTTTCTTGAAAAATTTAACCAAGAATTCCTCTAAAATGTCGGATGCCCAAGCAGAATAAAAATTTTAGAGAATGCAATTATTAGAAAATTTAGTGTATTAAATTGACAAAACTGCTGGTAGGAATCCCTACTGATCAGCCAAGATATCCCAACAATTTTTCATAGCTGTAAGGCAGCTGGGATTTTGTTTTATACCTTATAGTTATATTGTTATAGTGGGATATGGCCCCTTTATTATTAAAATTATGCCACGTTTCTAAGATACGTTCATAAATTGAGGATTTATTTTATCTTTATTCTTTACATCGCGCCGTTTTCTTCAAACCGTATACCGATGGTTATGATACACTGATTGTCAATAAAATTATTACTCCAAAAATGGAAATAGCTCAATCAAATAAAAATTATTGCTAGGGACAAAGGAAGAAATGTAATAGAATGGCATTTTTGGATAAATACTTAAAATAACCTGTGATTAAATTTTAAATAAATATGGAGGTATGGATCCTCAAAAACCTGTACCCTGATGAACCACCTCTGGCAGCAATAACAGCACTTATACGCCTGGCTATTGTGATTCGATAACATGTACAGGTACAGCTTTTCATGCAGCTTCAACAAGTTAATGTTCATCGAGAGTAGTGACTAGCGTGTAATGACGAGACAGCCGCTAGGAACCATTGACCAGACGTTTTCTATTGATGACAGATCAGGAGAACGTGCTGTTCAGGGCAATGGTCGAACATATTCTTTATTTAGGATGATCTTAACAATACTAGCAACATGCGGTTATGCGATATCCTGATGATACATAGCGCTTCCAAAGTCTCGAAAGAAAGTTACTGCCACGGCTCTTGACACATAAGAAATGTAATGGGGATTGTTCAAATGCCGGGAAGGCGAACAAGAGGTAACCGAGATTTCTAGCAAATGGCACCCCATACATTAACTCCAGGTTATGGGCCAGTTTGACAATGTCGTATGCACGCTGGCAATGTGCCTTCTCGACAATGGTGCCAAACACGTTTGCAGCCATCATGATGGGGTAAACTTAACCTTGATTCGTCTTTAACACGAGGTCACGTCATTACTGCGCCCAGGTCCGTCGTTGATCACAGCATTTATTGCGCTCCAGTCTATGATGTAACGTCAATTGTGACATTGACACCGAGCTGACAGTCCTTTCCACTGCAAATTTCGCCGAACTCTTCGTGCAAACACTTTCTGACTTTCAAATGACTTCATTTATTGACTCAGCGCTCTTGACGTGGCTGTACGATCCATTAAGAGCATGAGGGTAGCATGTCGGTCTTCGCGGCTGTTAGTAATAGTGGAATGCTGAAAACCAGTATGACGTTCCAAGGGAGGCCTTAGGAATAGTCACCATGCTGTCAACATACTCGTATTATACTGAAGGCGTCATCTCTCGCATTGTTATTACTATAACATCTCGTAATAAAAGCGACATAAGTTCCTGATTCCCGCTACTAAATGCTGTTGGGTTATTTTTCAGGGCCATTAGAACAAATTCCTCTCGGGCGGTAATGACCGAGGACCGTTGTGAAGATCTGCAGAACTTTTCGTATAGTCCTCCTGAATCCATCGATTTTATTCTCTTGTGACGGCGTGGGATTTTGACCAACCATCAATAGGATTGAATTCAGTACCGGTAGGTTATGATTTTGTCGCTATCAAAATTTTATCCCTGCTAATAAGGGATCCTCCTTTTTTGCATAATTAAATTCGAATCATAATTAATTGCATCTCGAGCATGTTTTTTCTTTCATTCAAATTTTGCGTTTGTCGTGGACTTCATTCGGGGTTCTAAATGTTTTAATGACTAAGAGTGAATTATTATATGATTACTTTGAAAATTATAAGTATTTAAAAATATATTTCCTTTTAAATGTGTATAATTAAAATTTATTTTTATAGCCCATATACTGAAATAAATAAAAATTGAAGGAGGGAGGGCATAGCTCATCCTTGGTGAACTCTCCCAGCTGTTTCGCCATTTTAATCTCCAGACCGCTTGACTATTGAATTTCTTATATACCCTGCATTTGTTTTGGATATAGTAAATGGGTGTAGGTAAATGGAGGTAGGCATCTAGGACTGTAGATGTCTGTAACGGGGAAAGAAGCTCTGTCTTGACACCAGCCTGAAGGCTGGGAAAAGGGCAGGGACGCCCACCCCTCACTCACCCTTGAGGATAGGGGAGTGGAGAGGCGACTCTGCGTGTCTCGTCCTCGCGTCGGGGTGCCACTGGCTGATCGCCAGTGAAGCTGTAAGCTGGCCATCTGCCCTTGGTTGGCTGGCGCGAGGCGCCACGTGTCTTGAAACTCTTGGGTCTTCACTCTGTGTGTGCGCCATTGGGAGCATCCTTGCCGTGCGCGCCATGAACAACCAAGGGGTGCACCCAGTAGTACCACCCTCTCGCCTTCGCGTCGGTTCTCTGTGTAAACCTCGGAACCTCAGAGGTCCTTGATTCGTCGTCAGATTCAGGGAGTACTGTGAACAAAGGGTACGAGGGCCAAATTGAGTCCTATTGGAGCGTAGGACAGGTTAAGCCAAGTCCAAACGGGAGGGCTCGGTCAGCAACCTTGCCAAGAACTTTCGGAGACGCCTGTGGGTTGATTGGTCATCCCCATGGAGCCAGACCATAATGGCGGGCGAGAGGGGCCAAACAATGGCCGCTCAGTGCATGGAGAATGCATCATTCCTTTGGTACGGTGGCCTAGGTAATGCAGCAGAGGGCATGCTTTCGCATTCCGGTTTATGGACCGAAAGGTCTGGGTGGCCATTGCTCCAAAAAGTAGATGTCTATATCTATATTATGGATTCAGTTTAGTAGTTGTTGATGAAATTTAAAATGTTTCCTAACAGGCATATTTGTGAATTTTCGAAAGATCACACACATTACTCGATGCACTAAATCTTTGATTCAGGTAAATATTTTCACAGTTCTAGAAGCAAATTTCATAGTTTTTCAAACTACTTTTTTACTGATCTCAATAGATAAAGCAAGGATGCAGGTTGTATAAGAAATTCAGTCTAATATATATAGAACCGTAGAGCGGTTTGGATATTGAAATGGCGAAACTGTTGGGAGGGTTCACAATTGATGAGCCATGCCCCCCTCCCTATCTTTTCAATCTTCATTCATTGCAGGATAAAGGCTGTAGACAAACCTTTTTAATTGAAAAATACACATGTTAAAAATATCGTGAAAAATACATATATTTTTTAAAGATAGAGGACTTTAAGTTAATGATGATATTTTAATTGTATACTTTAACTCAAAAAGAAAAAAAAAACTTTCAAATGAAGATTTGAACAACCATTCCCTACTCAATTTTGGCACCTTTTGTGTGGGATTACTATTTTTAGATTATATGTGCAGACTATATTAGGTGTCAAGTTTCTATATTTGAATTTTGAAAATACATTTAACCATAATCAAGGTATTTAAAATACTTTGGGGTCAAAACAACGAAATATTTTAGACTAGATCTAATTCTATATATCATGTAAAAATGTCCTCCGCGAATATTGAATATAATGTGGACGCATATGCAGGACAAATAGGAACATATAATCCCTCAATTTATTCATATATAAATATTTTAATAAGCATACGTTTTGTAATAGAAATAAATTTAAAATAAAATAGTTCCACGCATATTAATAATAAAAATGCTTAGATGAGCTAATATTATAAAATTAATGAAACCAATATATTGTCACACATGTGTTACGTAATCTCAGTTTTGTTGTATAGATAAAATTATTTTAAATGCATAAATGACAAAAATCTGAATTTCATCTTCAATTTTAACTGCATATAAAATAATAGATAACTTAAAAAATCCATTATTTTCCATTTGACAATGTTCTGACAGCTGTCATATTGTCTACAAATTCTTTACTTTTAGGAGTAAGAGATTTCAGCTTTGTCTAGACATGAAAGAAAAATTTATATTTGTTAATAAATATAATATTTATTTACTACGTTGTATGAATATGTATGAAATATAGTTGTGTAAGTTAATTGGAATTACATCTTATTTGAATATAGATAAATTTGATTCTACACATAGGAGATACTAAATCAAAATTCTGATTCCTTTCTATCTCAGGGGGTTTGCAAGACTTATCATTTTGAAAACCAATTAGTTTGTATTCCCCAGCCGTTTTGAAATCGATTGAACCTTTTAATTTTATTTAAGGACGAATAGCAATATTGAAAAATATATAAATATTTACAGAATACCATTGCACACATAGAGATTTGAATTAAATTTTGTTATTTAAAAGTAATACGAATTCGCATAGAAACCAGTTATAAATATATATGGCATATACATATATAAACATTTTGAAAATAGAGCAATCCATATTTAATTCATTAGATAATAAAAAGCATATTTTGGATTTTATAAAATATTTATTTTGCCAATATTTCGGCCGGCTGAACGCCAACCTTTATCGAGGCATTACATTTTTGTATACACAATCTCAGCGCCGCATAGTGTTATAATATCACAGTTGAAATCAATTAAAATACAGAGTAGGTGGGAGAAATTTGTGCATGAAAAAAATATATATATTATAAGAAATGCAATCAAAAATGTAAAATATCTTAAAATATAAAAGGAAAAAGTTCTATCTTATATTTAAAAAATTGTAAAAAGTATTTAAAAATAATTCATTAATAACTCATAAAGAGATAAATGTAAAAATATATGTATATATTAAAACATTTGAAAATAAATTTAAAATGATTTAAATAATAAACTGTAAGAACCCCTTATAAAAAGTTTTTAAAAATGTGGGTATTTAAAAAATTCATTTCAAAATTTAGGAGATCGATTTATAAATAAGTAAAAATATTTTATAAAAAAGCATTAAAATGGAAGTTAAAACAATTTAGGATGAATAAATGAGAAAATAAATTAAAAAATGGAAACTAAAAAGTTTAAATTATTGCATGTTAAAAGTTATATATTTAATGTATCAATACTTTTGCGTTTTGAAGCGATAAATGTAAAAATAATTAAACAAGTGGTATGTATTAATTACAGGTAATTACTAATGTGTGAAAATATAATTTAAGAAATCGCGGGTATTACAACAAAATATAAAGTGCTATAAAAAGCAAAAAAATAAAAAAAGCAAATTATGAAATTTAAAAAACGGCACCTCTCCCTTTAAAATAGTACATAATAAGTCAATTAAAAATAAAAAATTAACTAATTGAAATTAAAATAATTAGACAAAAAAAAAAAATAAATAAATTAAGAAGATCTAAATGGTGTGTAGATGTCCGGTAAATCAATTTTCCTATTTATGCTTTCTTTGTCTTCTACCGAGGCCCAGCTTTCTAAGAACAATCGGCAGTGTTTTTCTTTAATGTTCTGGTATAAAATGGCTGTATTTTCGAAATCCGGAGTGTGGTTGTTTTTTAGTGCATGATCAACAAGGAGAGATAGTGGGTTGTAATTCCTTAGTCCTGATTTGTGTTGATTTATACGATCTTTGAGTGGTTTGCTGGTTTCCCCTATATACATCTACACACCATTTAGATCTTCTTAATTTATTTATTTATTTTTTTTGTCTAATTATTTTAATTTCAATTAGTTAATTTTTTATTTTTTAATTGACTTATTATGTACTATTTTAAAGGGAGAGGTGCCGTTTTTTAAATTTCATAATTTGCTTTTTTTATTTTTTTGCTTTTTATAGCACTTTATATTTTGTTGTAATACCCGCGATTTCTTAAATTATATTTTCACACATTAGTAATTACCTGTAATTAATACATACCACTTGTTTAATTATTTTTACATTTATCGCTTCAAAACGCAAAAGTATTGATACATTAAATATATAACTTTTAACATGCAATAATTTAAACTTTTTAGTTTCCATTTTTTAATTTATTTTCTCATTTATTCATCCTAAATTGTTTTAACTTCCATTTTAATGCTTTTTTATAAAATATTTTTACTTATTTATAAATCGATCTCCTAAATTTTGAAATGAATTTTTTAAATACCCACATTTTTAAAAACTTTTTATAAGGGGTTCTTACAGTTTATTATTTAAATCATTTTAAATTTATTTTCAAATGTTTTAATATATACATATATTTTTACATTTATCTCTTTATGAGTTATTAATGAATTATTTTTAAATACTTTTTACAATTTTTTAAATATAAGATAGAACTTTTTCCTTTTATATTTTAAGATATTTTACATTTTTGATTGCATTTCTTATAATATATATATTTTTTTCATGCACAAATTTCTCCCACCTACTCTGTATTTTAATTGATTTCAACTGTGATATTATAACACTATGCGGCGCTGAGATTGTGTATACAAAAATGTAATGCCTCGATAAAGGTTGGCGTTCAGCCGGCCGAAATATTGGCAAAATAAATATTTTATAAAATCCAAAATATGCTTTTTATTATCTAATGAATTAAATATGGATTGCTCTATTTTCAAAACGATTTTAACCAGTTTTGGTACCGACGCGCTTCGCCTAGCCAGAACAATGGAAAGGCTTAGACTTTCTATCAACAGTTGGAAATTACACTTACATTTTAATCACCAGTGTCTCGCCGCAAGCATAATTCCACCTTCTTTAATTTTAAAAGATCCTGTCCGCACAAATTATTCTAGAAAAATATTATTTGAAACAGGTAAGAAACTTTTAAATGCTAGAATAAAAAATTGTCATTATAATTTAAACAAATTACAATTAAATATTGATCAATTAATTCCTAAACTAAAAAGAATTTTAAATGATGAAGTATTTGACAAATTTTATAAGTGCTTAGATATCAAATGTCAAAATAAAGCCTCTGCTATTCGCAACATTCAATCAAAAAAATTAAACACTTGGCAACAAAAAACACAACCCCAATCTCACCAAAATACTGTTATTAATATTTCTAATCAATCTATTACACCCGAAGTTAAGACACTTCTATCAAAGGGCTTAAACTTCGTGCCTTCCAAAAAAATTGATATTCCTAAAACTCTAGCTGCTATAGAAAATTCGATAAAACAATTACCAGATAATAATAAGGCTAAAATTAGAACAGAAGTTACTCCTATTATTAAAAATTTAGAACGAAAAAACAAGACTAATTTAAATCAAGGAGAAAGACAAGCCATTAGATCGTTAAAGCAAAATAAAGATATTGTTATCACACCCTCTGATAAAGGATGAAATACAGTAATTATGAACACAACTGATTACAACACTAAGGTAGAGGAGTTACTTCAAGATAAAGAAATTTATGAACCTTTAACAAAAAACCCTTCACCTAATTTTACTAAAGATTTTAATAAAAAACTTAATAAAATCATACGTTCACATAAATTAGACAAAAAAACTTTTGAAAATTTAAAGGCTGAGGACAAGAATTTACCAAACTTCTATGGCCTCCCAAAAGTACATAAGCCAAACACACCTTTACGTCCGATTGTTTCCTATGCTGGTTCTCCTCTTTACCCCCTCACTAAATTTATTTCATCCATCATCTCTCCCCTCCAGAAATTACTTCCCCACACTGTCCCTAATTCTACAGTAGCTGCAAAAACGATCAGAAACCTTTCAATTTCTAATAATAGCCGTATGGTTTCTTTCGACGTTGAATCACTCTACACTTCAATCCCCCACAACGAAGCTATTCTAGCACTCCAAAAATTTACAGAAACCCATCAAAATCTAGATTTCCCTTTCTCCCCAGATGCTTTGATTGATTTAATTAAACTTTGTTTGGAACACAATTATTTTAGCCACCAAAATAAATTCTACAGACAAATCAAAGGCTTACCGATGGGAAACCCTATCTCATCGGCTTTAGCAAACATTTTCATGGACCAAATTGATCAAGTTGTCACAGAATCAAAGCAACTCAAAATTATTTTTTGGAAAAGGTACATAGATGATATTTTTTGCATTACCGAATCAGATTTTGTAGTAATTTCAAATTTTTTAAATAATTTAAGGCCATTTTTAAAATTTACACATGACATTGAAAATAATAATTCTCTGGCATTTTTAGATTTACAGCTCAAAAGAAAATTTAACCAAATAGAAACTAGTATTTTTAGAAAATCAACCCACACAGGTAATTATTTAAATTTCAATTCTTTTGGCCCAGTTCATCATAAAATCGCTGTGGTTAAATCTCTCTCCAAAAGATTAGATACACATTGCTCGTCAAAAATTAATGATATAGTGGAGAGAAATAGAATATTCAGTGAATTAAAAAACAACAATTACCCAAGCAAATTTATCGAAAAACATTTTTATAAACCAAAATCTCCACTTTTAAATAACACCCCTGTTCAATCAAAAAAGCTTTTCTGCTCCCTCCCCTACAGCTACGGCTCTGAACGCATCGCCAGAGTCCTAAAGAGATACAACATCACAACCACCTATCAATCATCTTTAAATTTAAAAAAGGCCCTACGCCATCAAGACACTAAGCAAATTAACAAAATGGAAAACAAAATCAACGTAATTTACAAAATACCTTGTAACAATTGCCAAGCTAATTATATAGGGGAAACCAGCAAACCACTCAAAGATCGTATAAATCAACACAAATCAGGACTAAGGAATTACAACCCACTATCTCTCCTTGTTGATCATGCACTAAAAAACAACCACACTCCGGATTTCGAAAATACAGCCATTTTATACCAGAACATTAAAGAAAAACACTGCCGATTGTTCTTAGAAAGCTGGGCCTCGGTAGAAGACAAAGAAAGCATAAATAGGAAAATTGATTTACCGGACATCTACACACCATTTAGATCTTCTTAATTTATTTATTTATTTTTTTTGTCTAATTATTTTAATTTCAATTAGTTAATTTTTTATTTTTTAATTGACTTATTATGTACTATTTTAAAGGGAGAGGTGCCGTTTTTTAAATTTCATAATTTGCTTTTTTTATTTTTTTGCTTTTTATAGCACTTTATATTTTGTTGTAATACCCGCGATTTCTTAAATTATATTTTCACACATTAGTAATTACCTGTAATTAATACATACCACTTGTTTAATTATTTTTACATTTATCGCTTCAAAACGCAAAAGTATTGATACATTAAATATATAACTTTTAACATGCAATAATTTAAACTTTTTAGTTTCCATTTTTTAATTTATTTTCTCATTTATTCATCCTAAATTGTTTTAACTTCCATTTTAATGCTTTTTTATAAAATATTTTTACTTATTTATAAATCGATCTCCTAAATTTTGAAATGAATTTTTTAAATACCCACATTTTTAAAAAACTTTTTATAAGGGGTTCTTACAGTTTATTATTTAAATCATTTTAAATTTATTTTCAAATGTTTTAATATATACATATATTTTTACATTTATCTCTTTATGAGTTATTAATGAATTATTTTTAAATACTTTTTACAATTTTTTAAATATAAGATAGAACTTTTTCCTTTTATATTTTAAGATATTTTACATTTTTGATTGCATTTCTTATAATATATATATTTTTTTCATGCACAAATTTCTCCCACCTACTCTGTATTTTAATTGATTTCAACTGTGATATTATAACACTATGCGGCGCTGAGATTGTGTATACAAAAATGTAATGCCTCGATAAAGGTTGGCGTTCAGCCGGCCGAAATATTGGCAAAATAAATATTTTATAAAATCCAAAATATGCTTTTTATTATCTAATATATAAACATGATATATATTTTCTTAATAGAATATTTCGAATACCTGGAAGGCGTCTTTTTATCAATTATAGATAGAATTGGCTTTGATATCGATTAGGTATTACTTGAAAAAAGCGTATGAATTCAGAAACTATGGCATGTAATATTATATACATATATAATATGTGTAATCATATCTCTCTGTAGAAAAAATAATTCGGCGTTTATTTTCAAAATTAAATGGATATATGTGATGATTTAGGACCATGGAATTGTTGTAAATAATCGAGATATTTACTACCACATATTTCACCACGTGATTGTATATAACTTGTTATTTACTGCAAATAGAAAGCATCAAATAACATCAATCTGTACCGTTTAGACTCCAATAAAGTATAGCAACTGTACTGATAGAAGGAATGGAGAATAACAGGAGAAAATTAAGGCTAAAACTAATCAGGCCTAAGTGAGAATAAGAAAGTAGGTCTATCGAGCCCAGTACAATTTTTACGAGGTCGTGGCCCTCCTGGATGATGTAACTCCCCCCCCCTGTTTACGTCAGAAAAGGGCAGTGACCTGCCTGGACCCTGAAGCTATAAAAGGAGGCCCCAAGCCTCAGTCAGTTAGTAAGTCTTTTAGTCTTCAGTCTTTGTTTCAGTCCTCCGCGTAGGCCGCTCCTATAGAGGTAAACCCTTTCCTGCCAGAAACCTCCTCGTCCCATTCCTTCTTGACGTTCTGACGCTTCTTAGTGGAATCTCTGTTTGTTTATTTCACCTTTGGCTCAGCTGTGTCGCCTTCCACCACGACTGCACGGTAGAGGTGACATCGAGGTTCGTCTAGCATCAGGTAACACTGGTTCCAGAGGTCCCAAAATATCACATATATATATTTAGAAAGTTAATAACTTTTTTTGCTTATTCCTAGTACACGTGGTAAAGGCCTTGATGATCATGGTGGCTAGAAGTAGGTTACTGCTTTTATTTTAAGTGCACTAAATGTCTACACATATGAAAAGCAGTTCGACTTTGCACTTTCAAATGTGCCAGAGCCCCATTTGGTTACTTGCACTCGCAGGTGAGGTTGGACTTTTGCAAGAATCGAGGGCCATTGGAGCATTTTGTTTTAATCAGAAAAAAGTGCCCAATGAGGGAATCGAACCCGGTTCGTAGCGGTCGAAAACCAACGGTTTAGACCATCCTTCCACCTACCCCCGTAAGTTAATAACTAATTTCTAGAATTGTTGAATATTAGGTGCGCAAGTATCAATCAGTCTTTTTCCCCACAGTTAGAAAATTTCATGAAATGAAGAGAGAGAGAGGGGGCATTATTATATAAATTTCCTTCGTTAGATACAAAATTCTCAACTAATAAGGGTCAATTAGGGATGACATTTAAAAGATTTATTGGCTTCGAGCTAATCCGTTAATCAATCCAATTTTAAACATCGTGATTCTGGGGGCACTGGTCAGCCAGATCATGTGTCATTAACTGGAAGAGGTGATAATCCGATATGACGATATCTGAAGAGTATGGCGGATTTGGGAAGGCATCCCATTCGAAGTCTTTCAGGGTGTCTTTTTCCAGATTTTGCGACATATGGCCTTGCTTTGCCATGAAGCAATATCAAATTGTCATGACGTTGCGTTCATTCTGGTCGTTTCGCTGCGGTTTATTTGCGTAATTTTGTTAATAAGGATTAGCAGTGACTGTTTCGCCTGTTTTCAGAAGTTTTAGCAAAGTTTGTCGTGCGAGCCCGTCAGATATACAGAAGAACCAACTTTCTTGCTATGGATTTTAAATTTAGCGGTCAAAGTTGTCATCTGTCTTGGGCTTATCCAGGATTTCTTGTGCTTTGGAATGTCACAATGCTCCTATTTTTCATACCCAATCATAATAAAAATAAGAAACGACTTTTCATTGAAGCCTTTACAGAAGAATTTCAGATATCGTTCTTCTGTGAGGCAATCATTTTCCTTCCTTCTGGATCTTAGCCATATCATGCAAAAATGTTAAACATACTGTCAAAAGATGTTGAGAGAAAACGCTAGCCATTTAGAACATCGTCTTCATCCAATAATGCATGCAGTTCTCATCCACAAACCTTCAGGCGGCTTTCCGTGTATATTCCTTGTGTCATTTATTAATATTATATAATATTCAAATATTATATATATAATTTATATTTGTAATTTCTCAAAGTAAGAATCCTCACTATCTACTCACTTGTTCCATATATTTTTCAGATATCAAAACACCTCTGAAATCCTCTATTTTTCAGTCTTCTCAAAATATTTTTCCAAGTCTCGTTCATATAGGTTATTGAATCAAATCAATATCCTTTTAAGACTAACTCAATTTTAGGCTGAATTAAGGGCAATTTCAGGAAAAAAATAAGGTGGCTGGGGTAGTAAATCAATTCCCAGATAGCCAAATAGAGTTGTACAGGGAAAGCTGTCTGTAGCCATGAGTCATCATGTTATGTAAGAGCCAATTTTTCGGGTCGTTGTTTAAGAGGTTCATAAATCTTTTAATATTTTTTTACGATAAAAATTCTCTCATAGATCTTAAAGATATTGAGCGATAATTTAAAAAATAGGGTCAGAAACCTCAAAATACCTCAATTGCTATTTATGAAAAGGTTTGAATTATTGAAAAATATTTTATTGCGATAAAAATGGTTCAAAAACGCGATGATATCCTTAGTTCTATAAATAAAAATTAGGATCAGAAAAAGAAGAGATAACTTAAAATATTTTTTTATTTTTTATTTTATTCCAACGTTTTGGCGACTCGCTGTCGCCTTTTTCAAAGAAAGCTATTTTGATATAATGCTTACTTGTAACCAAGTAATAAATGTTCCGATATTTAAAACTCTAGGGTCGTCCAAACCGTTGGTTTTCGACCACTACGACCCGGGTTCGATTCCCGCATTGGGCACTTTTTTGTTCTGTTGAAAAAAAATTGCTCCAGTGGCCCCTGATCCTTGAAAAGGTCTAGCCTCATCAGCGAGTGCGAGTAACCAAATTTGTAAATGCAAAGTCGAACTGCTTTTCGCATGTGTAGACATGTAATGCACTTACAGTAGAAAACAGTCGCCTACTTCTACCTACCATGATTAGCATGGCCTATACCACGTGTACTAAGAATAAGCAAAAGAAAAATTATTTGTAATAAATTGTGTTTACTAAATGAGGTCAAAATATTTTGGAATAGTTTGTGGAAAGAAACTAGATGATTTTATTTGTTACTCGTCATTTTCAGCTCTTATATTAGTCCTTAATAAATCGTGTTGCTTATAAATGACAAAATAACACAATAATTTTAAATATTTTCATCCTAAATAGAATAAAAAACTATTATATATCTAATTATATTTAATATGTGGCGCTGTGTGTGTGTGTGAGTTTGTTGCTTACACACACATTAATATGTTATATTACCTTGAAAAAGGTTGGCGTTAAGCCAACTGAAATATTAGGAAAATAAATTATATTTTGATTCTATAAATCCCTTTTTAATTAAAGATATATTCATGGATTGCTCTATTTTAAAATCTAATTATATATTAACCTATCAATTTGCTTAATATAATAATAAATTATTAATTTTTTAAAAACCAGTTAATTATTAAACATCACGCATATATATTCTTTTGGTATTTAAATACCCATTAAAGACTGTTTTTTTTCTAGAATGCTGGTGCTTATCAATAATAGGTTTAGTTAGTTAGGGCGTGGATCTGTGCCACGTCTTGCTTTTATGTTAATATCCGGCAGGGTCTATGAATTTCGTGATTGGGACTAATTTGAAAAAAATCCAATTTGACCAAACTTTGCTCTTTTTTTTATGGACGATCGAGTTAAATTAATTCCAGAATTGCATGTCGCCGTTCCAAATTGATAACGTTAATTATACTGCGTGACAAGTTGAATTGGATTCGGATTAAAAGAGAAAATATAATATATGGCTTTCTTCTCTATGATAACATTTTAATTTTTTTACAGAGAAGTTCCTTTTGATAAGATTTTAAATTTTAAACACAACCCAATTTGAAGTCTTTGAACCTTTGTGCTATTACGTAATCAGTTCTTTTATGGAAGACACCATTTTGCAGGTTGGCTTTATAATTGTTTTTTTTTTTTGCTTATCCCCAGTACACGTGGTAGAGGCAATGATAATCATGGCGACTACTTTTACTGCTAGTAGGCGACTGCTTTTACTGAAAATGAATGTATATTTGTGTGATTTGAAATATATAATATAGAAAAAATGTTGTTATTACAACATAACTTAAACTCAACAAGAATGGTGATATAAAAAATACCGAAAAAGACACATTCCGAAGTTTCTTTCCACAAACTATTCCAAAATATTTTGACCTCATTTAGTAAACACAATTTATTACAAATAATTTTTCTTTTGCTTATTCCTAGTACACGTGGTATAGGCCATGCTAATCATGGTAGGTAGAAGTAGGCGACTGTTTTCTACTGTAAGTGCATTACATGTCTACACATGCGAAAAGCAGTTCGACTTTGCATTTACAAATTTGGTTACTCGCACTCGCTGATGAGGCTAGACCTTTTCAAGGATCAGGGGCCACTGGAGCAATTTTTTTTTCAACAGAAAAAAAAAGTACCCAATGCGGGAATCGAACCCGGGTCGTAGTGGTCGAAAACCAACGGTTTGGACGACCCTAAAGTTTTAAATATCGGAACATTTATTACTTGGTTACAAGTAAGCATTATATCAAAATAGCTTTCTTTGAAAAAGGCGACAGCGAGTCGCCAAAACGTTGGAATAAAATAAAAAATAAAAAAATATTTTAAGTTATCTCTTCTTTTTCTGATCCTAATTTTTATTTATAGAACTAAGGATATCATCGCGTTTTTGAACCATTTTTATCGCAATAAAATATTTTTCAATAATTCAAACCTTTTCATAAATAGCAATTGAGGTATTTTGAGGTTTCTGACCCTATTTTTTAAATTATCGCTCAATATCTTTAAGATCTATGAGAGAATTTTTATCGTAATAAAATATTAAAAGATTTATGAACCTCTTAAACAACGACCCGAAAAATTGGCTCTTACATAACATGATGACTCATGGCTACAGACAGCTTTCCCTGTACAACTCTATTTGGCTATCTGGGAATTGATTTACTACCCCAGCCACCTTATTTTTTTCCTGAAATTGCCCTTAATTCAGCCTAAAATTGAGTTAGTCTTAAAAGGATATTGATTTGATTCAATAACCTATATGAACGAGACTTGGAAAAATATTTTGAGAAGACTGAAAAATAGAGGATTTCAGAGGTGTTTTGATATCTGAAAAATATATGGAACAAGTGAGTAGATAGTGAGGATTTTTACTTTGAGAAATTACAAATATAAATTATATATATAATATTTGAATATTATATAATATTAATAAATGACACAAGGAATATACACGGAAAGCCGCCTGAAGGTTTGTGGATGAGAACTGCATGCATTATTGGATGAAGACGATGTTCTAAATGGCTAGCGTCTTCTCTCAACATCTTTTGACAGTATGTTTAACATTTTTGCATGATATGGCTAAGATCCAGAAGGAAGGAAAATGATTGCCTTACAGAAGAACGATATCTGAAATTCTTCTGTAAAGGCTTCAAAGAAAAGTCGTTTCTTATTTTTATTATGATTGGGTATGAAAAATAGGAGCATTGTGACATTCCAAAGCACAAGAAATCCTGGATAAGCCCAAGACAGATGACAACTTTGACCGCTAAATTTAAAATCCATAGCAAGAAAGTTGGTTCTTCTGTATATCTGACGGGCTCGCACGACAAACTTTGCTAAAACTTCTGAAAACAGGCGAAACAGTCACTGCTAATCCTTATTAACAAAATTACGCAAATAAACCGCAGCGAAACGACCAGAATGAACGCAACGTCATGACAATTTGATATTGCTTCATGGCAAAGCAAGGCCATATGTCGCAAAATCTGGAAAAAGACACCCTGAAAGACTTCGAATGGGATGCCTTCCCAAATCCGCCATACTCTTCAGATATCGTCATATCGGATTATCACCTCTTCCAGTTAATGACACATGATCTGGCTGACCAGTGCCCCCAGAATCACGATGTTTAAAATTGGATTGATTAACGGATTAGCTCGAAGCCAATAAATCTTTTAAATGTCATCCCTAATTGACCCTTATTAGTTGAGAATTTTGTATCTAACAATGGAAATTTATATAATAATGCCCCCTCTCTCTCTTCATTTCATGAAATTTTCTAACTGTGGGGAAAAAGACTGATTGATACTTGCGCACCTAATATTCAACAATTCTAGAAATTAGTTATTAACTTACGGGGGTAGGTGGAAGGATGGTCTAAACCGTTGGTTTTCGACCGCTACGAACCGGGTTCGATTCCCTCATTGGGCACTTTTTTCTGATTAAAACAAAATGCTCCAATGGCCCTCGATTCTTGCAAAAGTCCAACCTCACCTGCGAGTGCAAGTAACCAAATGGGGCTCTGGCACATTTGAAAGTGCAAAGTCGAACTGCTTTTCATATGTGTAGACATTTAGTGCACTTAAAATAAAAGCAGTAACCTACTTCTAGCCACCATGATCATCAAGGCCTTTACCACGTGTACTAGGAATAAGCAAAAAAAGTTATTAATTTTCTAAATATATATATGTGATATTTTGGGACCTCTGGAACCAGTGTTACCTGATGCTAGACGAACCTCGATGTCACCTCTACCGTGCAGTCGTGGTGGAAGGCGACACAGCTGAGCCAAAGGTGAAATAAACAAACAGAGATTCCACTAAGAAGCGTCAGAACGTCAAGAAGGAATGGGACGAGGAGGTTTCTGTCAGGAATATGTCAAATGTTATTCTTAATTGAAAATGAATGTATTTGTGTGATTTGAAAGATATAATATAGAAAAAATGTTGTTATTAAAGTGTAAAATATATCTACAACATAACCTAAACTCAACAAGAATGGTGATATAAAAAAAAACGAAAAAGACATTCCGAAGTTTTTTTCCACAAACCATTCCAAAATATTTTGACCTCCTTTTAGTAAATACAATTTATTACAAATCATTTTTTTTTTGCTTATCCCTAGTAGACGTGGTACAGGCCATGATAATCATGGTAGGTAGAAGTAGGCGAATGTTTTCTACTGTAAGTGCACCACATTTCTACACTTGTGAAAAGCAGTTCACTTTACAATTACAAATGTTCCAGAGCCTCGTTCCTTCTATCTGATGTGTATATGTGTTTATTTAAATCTACTGAATATTTGTTATCTTGTAAAAATTCAATACTTCCATTTATAAATTGGAGGAAATAATATCTAATCATCTTTCACGACGCTGATAAGGGCCAACAGCCTAGAACGCTACGTGGATAGCTTTTCTAGATTAATAAAGACAATGGGTATAATATATCTGCTTAATTCTGGAATAATTAAATATAAACAATTAGTTGATATTCATTCCGACTGATAGCGGAAGACATTAACAAGTTTTAATTACACGATCTCAGGAGATACCTTCCACTTAAATATATTGTCAAGTAGCTCTGCAACCCCAGCCACAGGAAGCTCCATGGGACACCTGTCAATCATCACTGGACTCCGGGGGGACGACTACAGGTGTGAGGGGTTCTCGGATTCTAATCGGCAAATAAGGAAAACGAGACGCCTCGGTGGCCGACCACTCTCAATTATTATTATTTATACCTTGGAATAAGTTGTTATATTATCTGACTCTCCCTCCCTATAAATACCTCTTGTATATAATTTTATTGGAAAACTAAAAGGTAAATACCCTTTATAATAAATTAATTATTTCCAAATATGCCCTTGCTTTATTCATCTCCGCGACAATATATATCTTAAATCTTTAAAATAAAACCAAGCATTTTTTTACTTATAATAAAAATGTCAAATATATTATATAAATGTACGAAATGCGTTGAAATTCAATTAATATGATTGAAATTTTATTTTATTTTTTTTTGTGAGTGTTAAAGCCACTAGTTGGTCTCACTATCAGTTGGAATGGCTAACACAAAAGGGGACTGAATGAAAACCGGAATAAGCTTTCGACTTAATTATTGTAACGAAGAAGGACATTCTCTTTTGTCTTTGGGGGAATAGCCCCAAAAGGCGGATAAGCCAAATTTATTTTGCCAACAGCATAGACGGAAGAAGGCACTGGCAAACCATTTCTGTATCAAGCACTGCTGAGAAATCTAAATGGACAAAGAGTGATGGTCACTAACAGATCAAATTGAAGAATATTTATCCATATAGTCACCAAAATCGGAGTCGACTGGCCGGACACTAACAACAACCTGATATGGTTACAATTCATTTTTAAGACGAATAATCCTTTCAATAATTATAATAACGAAAAGATTCAAAAAGGATAAGTTTCTTTATTTGAAAAAATCACGTGGGTATGCGATCCACTCACGCTATACAAGACCAAAGCGAGAAACCATTTAAAGAAAATATTTATAACTGTAAATACATGACTACTTAAAATTGTATCCATTATTCCTGTAGAAGGGCAGCTTACGCCCGAAAGCTCGAATTTATTTTTCAAATAAAGAAACTTATCCTTTTTGAATCTTTTCGTTATTACAATTCATTTTTATCGGTCTAGGCCAGGGGTCGGCAATCTTTTGAATCGGAAGAATCGAAAATTACAATTTACAAAATTTTCAAAGGGCCACAAAATGATTTTATTGGGAACAAAAAATAGCATATACTTGCATAAATAATATTTGCGTATGGAACTATATAAAGAACCGCAGCTTCACATCCAAAGAGCCGCATGTGGCTCGCGAGCAGCAGTTTGCCGACCCCTGGTCTAGGAAAATATTATAAATTCGATTAATTGTCAAAGAAACTAAAACTTTTTGATATGTTTTGGCAGTCTCAAATTTTAAATTCAATTTAATTTTGAGCCTTAAACTTTGTAATATAAAATGATGACGAACTATTTGTTTTTCACTTATTGCTTCAAACTATTTTTCTTTATCGACAGTTAGTTCACAAATCAACAAATAAATCCCCACTAGTCTGGAAAAACTATTCCGAAATAGAATAAAAATTAACACTTGTATTTAGCGCACCGCACTGTTTCAACCTGGCACCAGAAAATCAATTCCGGAATAAAAAAGAATGTATCTAGGGAAACATTAAAAACATGATATTTCCGCCAACTGTTCCAGGAATCAATCACGCGATCATCGATTCAATGGATCAATTATTCAAAACACCAGCCTGGTGCCGCCATTGCGTACCACGCCGTACCAGGCAGATATTATCGATCTTCTGAATCGCTTTTGATTTGATGGACTTCCATCTTATCAATTCTACTGCCCCAGCGCATATATCAATAGGGAAATCTATCTGGGGTCAACCATTTGTCATTTTCCTCGGTTTCATGGCTTAATTGATTCTATAAACTCTGGAAAGTATTGGAGAAAATTCAATTATTGAATATTGGGTTGCATTAGTGTGGTCGTATATTCGAAGATTTATACAGTCTCATGGAACAGCTAAAGTTTAGACAGGTTGATTTGTTTATAAAGATAGCTCTCACTCCTCTCAGTTATATAGCTAAGGTAAAATATATATTTTTGCAGAGGTATATAGAGAGAGATGCCAAACTATTCACTTTTCTTGTGATTGTATTACTGGCTAGCAACTCAATACGCGTAAGAGACTTACAAAATATCTATTTTGAAATGTTTAAACTTAAATGAAGCGCCTGTAAAAGAGCCTTTAACTCGAAAGTTTGCGAACGCTAATAAATTGGTAAAGAAACCTCTTGCGAAGAGTACTTGATTAAGTATTTTAAACTATAAACTAAAAAATGTCTTAATCTGCCTATAATCATTTAGGTATATGGGGTGTTCAGTTGATTTGTCCTCTGCTTGGTTGTCTGCTGTTATATGACTTTAAACAGCTAATCAGAGTTGGGGTGAGTTAGGCGAGAATGTTAGCTTAGAGAGGTCAGTTACACACAACGGGTGTTAAATAAATAACTGGAGTTCGAATTTCGTAATTGCCTTCTTACTTTCTTTTTGATACACACAGAAAATGCTTCTAGTTTTTGTCATTTTGTGGACTTTTAAAAATTAATGTATTTAAAGATTACATTTATAAATAGCACATTGATACTAGGATCTGTATATCATCCTTTTATTAGGGAGAAACATTAAGTCATCCTCATTATCGCAGGTTTGCGGATTTCGACAATTACAAAAAGGCATAAAAAAGGCTTATACCTTTTTGTAACTTGGGTACTCTGCTGATGTTATATTATTAATCTTCCAGAATCAGTCACAAGGATGCCAATAATTGTAAATGTGTGTGATATGTATATCGCAATATACTATATATAAAATATCAATAAATTAATTAGATAGAGTATTGAAAACAAAAATGGAAATTAATACAGACAAAAAAGCTATCATATCGCCGGACCTAGCAGTTGTTTGTGTTCTTTTTATAGTGAGGATTATTCAAAGAAAAGATACTTGGATTCTCACAGGAAGGCAGCTAAAGTTTTATAAAATAGTTATATAAAATTAATTATTTTTTATATACCCCCCCCCCCCCCTGGAGTTGATCTGTTAAGTTACGTTGCAGCGTTAAATTTATTTACCTATCAAATTTTGATTAATATTCATAAGTCTATTTTTAACCTGCAATTACTTTACTTAAATGTATTCAAGGTGCTTTCAATTTTGGCTCAGGAAATAAGATAACGTTATAACTTCGGGGTTGCGTATACCATATATGGTTCTTTTTGTAATTCTATCAATAGAATATTGTCTTTTTGTTCTAGAAAAAAAAAGTTGGATTTTTATCTGCCTTTATCTTTTTATTAACTAAAGTACTTTTCTAATTAAATCAACAATGCACTAACTCATCTAATAAGTTACCATCCCGACCTTAATTTCACTTTACAAAAAGAAACGAACAATAGTCTTCCGTACCTAGATATAAATATCATTCGCATGCAACATCGTGTATTACAAACCATCCTTCAGCCCTTAATTATATCCGATTTCCCTCCTACTGCCCTCTAAGCTATAAAACGAATACTGTAAAAACCTTAAATAAACGTATCCATAGCCATTGCTCACTTCAAGCCATCAAAACGGGAGAGACGCAGAATATTTTTTAAAATATAAAGACTTGTCAAATACCCATATCGTTTATTTTAAGACATTTCTATAACCCCTCTGGGCTTCGGAAAACCCCATTTCACAAATCAATATGCAATATTCCCTATTCATCCATATCTGTTTTACTAGCCCGTCATTTAAATAAATTCGGAATAATAACTTTTTCAAATACAAGTACATTACTAAAAAATCCCATAAAAAAAGAACAATAGTATAATTATCCAAATAATATTAGGAATGCCATATATTCTATTGAATGTAAAGAATGCGAGATCGGATATGTAGGAGAGGCTGGAAGACATTTAAACATAAGAATACCAGAACATAAAAGAAATATAGACAGCCATCATTAGTGTACCAGCATATAAAGAAAACAAGCCAGCCACTCCTTTTCTTTATCAGAACCAAAATCCATTATTCCAATATCACAAATGAACAACAGAGGCTTATAATAGAATTAATTATATAAAGTATATGGAATAGTATTAACAGAATACAAATCCTTCCGATATTTTTAATATACTATTACCATAGACAGTAACTACGATTTTTCCAGAAACCATTGATCTATAGTCATATGCTAGGTTAGGTTTATTTATTTATACTTTATTCAATGTTATATTTGAAAAATATTGCCGTCGGTTTTAAAAAAATAAATATGAAATTTATATTATTACACTTTTATATAAAAATATATAAAATAGTATCTGATTTTTTATTGTAATTCGTGTCCTATCGGCGTATTTTCTCCTGTAGAAGGGCTTTCACGCTCGAAAGCTAAAGATTCGAATTAAATTCTGTGAAGAGAATCTTATCTCTCCCTGAAAGCCTGATGTTATTATCTTAATAAAGTACTTTGATAAAATACAAAAATAGTGATGGCCAAAATTTAACAATTTTAGATAAAATAAGTGACGCTTATAAAGGGTATAGAAGAATGAATTAAGATATAAAAAGAATAAGCTTTAAAAAGAAACTCTTAGAAAAGCAATAAATTGAAAGAATAGGCGGATCTAAAAGAAATTTCCTGTTCTTCCACATCCCAGCCGATAACATTTGGCTTTATCAGTAAACACAAACCAATTTGTTATTCTATATTCTTCAAAATTCCTTTTTTCCCCAAAAATTTTTTTTTTTCAGAATTTATACATATTCATTTTTCATTATCTATGCATCTTTTACTTTTAAAAATATAAGTTTCAAACTTTAAGAAAATATTCTAAATAGCGGTTGATCAATTCAATCGATAGTCTCTAAAAATACATTTAGAAAATGATGATTAATGTTATCTAGATAATATTTAGCTCTTTTTTTGCCAAACTTTATTCCTTCAAGATAAATATTTATCTTTTGTTTAAAAATAAAACCAGTTTCTACAATATTTAAAGAAAAAGGAAACGTTGCTTTTTATATTATAGGTATCCAGAGTTCGTATAATTTCTTATTCAACTATTCAATACGATATAGCATACTCACAATGCCAATTTAAATTTTACTAATCCCTCAATTATCTTATTTTCAAAAATTGACAATTTTTTCATGACCATTAATTATTTAACGAATTTTTCCCTATTGAACTAGAAATCCAGAAAAAAAGTTAGCTTTGATTAGGATTCACCTTCACTGAATTTTACATATTTCTCTAAAAATTTAGTTCTGTTGTTATTTTACATTTACTAATGTCAATTTTCCCTACACTCTACAAGTCCGCGTTACACACACATTTAGGATTAGTAATTTCATCTTATTTTTATATAAACATTGCGTATATAGCGGCGTTTTAATAGTCTCTTTACTTCTATATTATTAAAATTTATATTTTAATAATAATTTAATGAGTGCACACAAATTTCTACGGAAAATAAATATCGAATATATTCGTGGATGGCTTTTCTTGATTTATCAAGAAATTGGGTTGACCAAATATCAGGGAACAGGCTAAATCAATGTTTAGTTGATTTCTGTTCCACCAGATGGCGCTCTGCCTTCTGTAAAGCACATGTGCTCTTGGTCAGGATTTGCCATTTTTAATATTGATTTCAACACCTGATCTTTTATTTTTTTCTTTCATTTTTTAATATATAAATATGTAAATACATTCAAAAACCTCGCCACTCGTGCATCACGTGGATGTTTACAGGGTTAGAATCGCCGAGGAAGATAGGCGAACTGCCTCATTGAAATATTGGAAGTTTTAATAAATATTTTTGATCCAAAATAAGCGTTAATCATTCAAAGTATTCAAATGTATTGCTCGATTTTCAACAAATATATCTATCTATATATATATATATAAATGGATGTATGTGTGTGAGTGTCTGTCCTTTATGCCTGACCAAACCACTCATTGGAACGCCATGAAACTTTGGGAAGTTATTTAGTATAGTACTGGGAAGGCTTCTGAAAAATAATTTCTTTAATATCTTGAATATCCTTAGAGTTATTTGCAGATTTGTAGATTTAAATCGCAAGCAGCGCCACCATTGCGACGATGATAACAAGTTTTTTTATCTATAAGTTTTATTTCACTAAGTTTATTATCTTAAAGATTATTTATCAAAAGTAAGATTATCTCAGGATGACACGGCAATTTATTTGAGACAAGAATAATAATACAATTCCAAGGCAAAGATACTATTCCTTTAACTTCCAATTACCGAGGGAACCAATTAATATTGATTTTATTCAACTTATCGAGTATTTTTCAAGGGACCGGGAAAAAATGTTCCCAGATAAAACGATGATTTTGTAATGTAGAAAATTAGGAAAGACAAAATTAAGGACGACACGGCACACAGGGACCGGGAAAAAATGTTCACTTTATCGAGAGATTCAAATTTACGAGTTTCAAATTATCAAAATATATCTTTTTTTTTATAAGTTTATAGAGAATTGTTTCAACAAATGTTCGTTAGACAAACCTTTACTCGGGTAAAACACGGGCCAAGCCGGGTACATCCGCTAGTATAAGTAAAAAATAGAAAAGTGATCAGGTGTTGATATTAAAAACAAAATCGGCACTTCCTGACCGTTCACATGAGCATTTTAGATAACAGAGCGCCATCTAGTAGCGACTAAGATAGTATATTAGAACTTATTTTCATACAGGTATCTTCAAAGCAAAAATATAAGTGATGGGGAACCTTTATCAGGCGAATAAGAAGAACATTATATAGCATATTGTTAGGTTGAAAATGTGGGAAGACTTAGGAGAATTACAAGCCAATTTATATTGACCAACACACTTACCAACCTTTTAACATAAAATAAGAGTGGCAATAAGACAAATGTGAGGAGTAGCAGAATATTTTAAAAAATGTTGATCATATAATTAATATTCTGCTACAAAACTCCTTCCCTATGGGAGCTGTGGTCTATAGCTTGTAAGTTTTGTTGCTACTGCTATTGCATATTTCGCTCAAGGTGTGGCTCAAAATTTCAACGTTCTTTTTTTTAAATGCATTTTTCGGCAGAAGAAGTACCGATTTTGCACACGTGAATAAATATTTATATTCATGTGCAAATAAGGTACTTCTTCCGTTTAAAAATACAGGGTGATCCAAAAGTCTTGCACAACTTTAAAACTTTGATAACTCCACGATTATTTGCGCTAGAGCAATGCGATGAACACCATTGTGTTCAGGATGAAATTAGATTTTAAGGCAAAAATGAAAATTTCGAATTCGATTTAGTTACAATTTTATTCGCTAGATGGCGCTCTACCAGAATCATAGATTCAGCGGCCAAATTGTTTGATAAATTGAAAAATATAACTGATAGACTGTTATTTTTTCTTTTTGAATACCAGAAAAGAGCCCTAATAATATCAAATGATAAATTAATAAAACACCATTTTGCCAACACCATATGCAAAATAGGTAAATGCAAATAGAAACATGTAGCAAAAAAAAAATGATATTTTAGATTCGGTTTGCTGGAATCCTCTCAGCGATTTAAATTTCGAAGATAATAAATTTCAAATTTTTTAATTCAACTCTCTTTCTCATTATCGTTTATATATTTTTTAATTCATTAAAAAAATATTTATCTATCCCTGATGATTTATTTTCCTCTGGAATGCCGTTACTACAGGATGAAGCACTCTCTCACCTCTCTCTAAACGGTAAAGGTAACACTCAAAACAGCCGCATTTGGGCAACAGAAAACCTTGGGATATTTACAGAAATGCCACTTCATCAGCCGAGAGTTACAGTTTGGTGTGGGTTCACTTCTTATTTTATTATTGGGCCATTTTTCTTTGAAGAAATCAATGGAAGAACTTTTAAAACCGTTTCTGTAACTGGTACACGTTATGTTCAACTTTTGAGAGAAAAGGTTATTCCTATATTGCAGGACAGACAAGCACTAAGCGAAATAACATTCATGCAAGATGCAGGACTTCCTCATATCTCCCGCGGTGCCAAACAATTGCTGAAGGATACGTTCGGTGAAGATCGTGTGATAAGTCGCCACTTTTTACACCAGTGGCCTCCAAGATCAGCAGACCTGACGCCTTGCGATTTTTGGCTATGGGGGTACATTAAGTCGCGTGTTTATCGATGCCGGCCTACCACATTGGCCATGTTGAAGGCTTCTATCAGACGGCACGCTTCATCAATTTCAAAATATATGTTATTTAATGCTGTCCAATCTGTCATTTATCGCCTGCAGGCGGTGTTTGAGAATGAAAGGACGCCACATTGAGCAAGAATTGAGACCTAATACAAGAGAGAAGGCAGTTACCTCATGTGTTTTAAAGGCTGCCATGTATCTACCAATATTATGCAGCTCTTTGTGTTGGGTTATGGGATAATAAATACTGTCCTCACATCTTGGCTCTTTTTTTTTTTTTTTTTCGTGAAAAGTAATTTTTTTGTTTGTCATTTGCTCACATCTTATATTATTTCGTGCAGACCAAAGTGCTTTTACTTCTCGAATAACACTGGAACACACAATTTTACCCCTTATGTTTTTTGCTTTTCGCTCATTAGAAGAAATAGTATAAGGAATATTCTCTGTACACCCTTAACTTTAGAAATTTTGCGCAAAAATAAAATGATACAAATGATTTCACTACCACGTTATTCAACGCAAAAGGTCGATCTAAAAATTAATTTTATTTGAGGGGACACATTTTTGAAATTTGTACAGTATAATAAGCAATGATAGCATTTGACAAGCCCATCAAATATTTGTAATAAAGTACGACAAATAGATTTTGTCACCCCCCTCTTTATTCCATTTGTTGGATCATGACAAATTTCCAGTTGAATAGTCAAGTGTCACCAATTTGTGAAGAAACTATACATTTCTTATAGCAATAAATCCTATTAGTAGTACCATCATAATTTTTGGTACTATATTAACATTTCAAAAAATCGTGTATTAATATCAGTAGTAATTTCAAACATTTAATCTATTTCACAAAACTGCATCTAAAATATAATTTTTTTGCTACCTGTTTTAATAGATATTTACCTATTTTACATATCTCGGATTGCATTTAAAAATCGTCATCCAATTATTCTACTTTTGGCGAAATTGTGTTTTATTAATTTATCATTTGATATTATTAGGTTCTTTCCTGGTATTCAAAAAGGAAAAATACGTGTCGATCAGTTATATTTTTCAATTAATCGCAAAATTTTGCCGCTGAAACTCTGATTCTGGTAGAGAGCCATCTAGAGAATAAATCATTAAAATTAGTAACTAAATTCAAGATTCTAATTTTTCATTATTTGCTTTAAAAAATTCCTATTGCATCCTGAACACAATGGTGTTTACCGCATTGCTCTAGCGCAAATATTTAATTTGTGCAAGACTTTTGGATCACCCTGTACATAAAAAAAAAACAAAAAAACATTGCAATTTTTAAAGGCAGAGGTGCACTATATATATGTGTGTTTGCCGAAAAAAAGTTAAAAGTCACATATATTTAAAATAAAATTAGATAATAAATATAAAAATATATGATAACATACCGAAAATACAGAAATTTGCTATTATACCCAATAACCTTATCATAATTAATATATTTATTCTTTCAGGATAAACCAAAATATCGTAACACAGTAATATCATCAGAAGAGGACACGTTGTAGACAAATTCGTAATTATCTCTACGCCGAGCGTAACAAAAAATAACAAACCCGGTATAAAAAGAGGTGTTCACTCGTCCTCATATCTCCGGTGACAAAGAAGAAGAAATAAAATAAAAAAGCAATCCATTAGTAGTGTCATCCTCTGTAAGGATTCATAATCCCCTGGAAACCCTTTCATTGGTCCTTCCCAATCTCTTTCGCTTTATTGAAATTAAATGTCTTTTTGGCTTCTGTATTTGGGGATAAAACTTTGTTGGATAGAATAAGGATACTTCTATTTATATAATATAGTTTTATTCAAACACTGTGCTAAAATATTTTTCTGCTATTCATCTACTAATTCATCTGCTAATTTTCATAAATGTACATACGTGGATATATCCACAAAACCTCATGTATTTACCAGGAAAATAATAATTTTAACACACACACACACACAAAAAAAATGTTTTTGTATTTCAAAAGACAAAGTTTTATTTTATGAATTTATATTGGATTTTTTAGAATGGATTATTATTCTGAGAAATTCAATATGAATTCATAAAATAATATTTTGCGTTTTGGAATACAAAAATAAATTGTTTCAGGTAAATTATTAGGTTGATACAAAAATAATGGCCGATTTCATTTTCATTTCATCGTTGATAATTGCAATTAATTATTTTTAAATATTGGCAAGTAATATATCATTACTTACAAATATATTTACAAGAATATATTTTGTGCGATTTCGGGCTATATTAAAAATGCTCTCAAAACAGGAAATCCGCATAATTTTGCTTCATGAGTTCAAACTCGGCCACAACGTTGCGGAAACAACTCGAAATGTCATCAGCGCATGGGGCAAGGGTATTACTTTTGAACACACCACCCGCAGGTGGTTCGAAAAATTTCTCAACGGCGATACCAGCCTTGGAGATGAAGAGGGAGGTGGACGTCCGTCCGTGGTTGACAACGACCAATTAAAGGCAATAATCGAGGCGGAAACACGCAAAACTACGCGAGAAGTTGCCGAAGAACTCAACGTCGATCAGTCGACAATTGTTCGTCATCTGACACAAATTGGAAAGGTGAAAAAGCTCGATAAATGGGTGCCGCACGATTTGAATGATGTTCATAGAAATCGGCGTTTTGAAGTGTCGTCGGCGCTACTTCTGCGCAACAAGAACGAGCCGTTTCTCGACCGTATTGTCACCTGTGACGAGAAATGGATCTTCTACGACAACCGGCGACGTTCAGCGCAATGGTTGGACCGCGACGTAGCTCCGAAGAACTTCCCGAAGCCCAAACCGCACCATAAGAAGGTCACGGTGACTGTTTGGTGGTCTACGGCCAGTTTTTATCTTCAACAGCTTCCTGTATCCAGGCGAAACCATCACTGGGGTGATGTATTGCCAGCAAATCGATGAAATGCACCAAACACTTCGCCGTATCTGCCCAAGATTGGTCAACAGAAAAGGGCCTATTCTTCTCCACGACAACGCCCGACCACACGTCTCAATGATCACCCGACAAAAGTTGAATGAGTTGGGCTATGAAACTCTTGACCACACACCTCTCGCCTACCGACTACCACTTTTTTAAGCAACTCGCCAACTTCCTGGGTGAGAAATGCTTTAAAACCCAAATTGATGCCGAAACGGCTTTCAATGAATTCATTGCCTCTAGAACTCCAGATTTCTATAAAACTGGAATTTACCAGCTGGTTTCTCGTTGCCAAAGATGTATCGATGCCAATGGTTTTTATTTTGATTAATAAAGGTTTGCTTGTAACGAGTTATTGCTTTTTAAAGTTGTCACTACAAATCGGCCATTATTTTAGCATCAAGCCAATATTTCCGTGGTAAATAAATGAGGTTTTTGAAACAAAAGAGGCATGTCCTGACCAGGCTTACATGAGCTTTTTATTTTTAGATGACAGAGCGCCATCTAGTAGAGCAAAAATAAACTAAACGTTTATGTGGATATATCCACGTGTATATATTTATGAAAATTATTCATAATATTACATATCGAAAAGATAGAGGTTGCCTGGCCGGCATTCATATTTATATAAAAAATATAGACACTTCGGCCAGTTGGAGTTTTTTGGGAAAATAAAAAACTCCAACTGGCCGAAGTGTCTATTTTTTTTATATAAATATTACATATGTATAAATTTAATATACATTTCATTTAATACATATAATTATATGAAATTTAGTTGAATGTTATATATAGAATTAATTTTAAAATATTATTATACAGTAAAAACCTTATTTTAAGCGATTCCGTAATAAATGAAAACATTTTGCACGCAGCTAAAATTACGTTGCTATATGGTAACCCAGTATAGGTACTTGAATCTGTATTAACCGAATGATTCGGGCAATCCCCGGGTTTTACCCGAGTGCATTTTTACCTAAGTACCTCTTTATAAAATTAGATATCCTGTTTTTAAAATAAAATAATATTTAATACAATTATATATCATAAGCCGGCTTTTATAGAATGCTCTTCCCGAGTGAATTTTTGCCTAACGAATAGAGGTTTAACAAATATAAACTATTATATCGTATTATCACTCTATAGCGAAACAATTAGAAATATAAAAATGTAATTTTTTTGTAATAATGATATATTAATTGGAATCCCCATGACTACTAATTACAGTTATAATGATATAATCTCAACAAAATTTTATTTGTTAAATCAATATTCGTTTAGCAAGCATTCAATCGAGAAGAAGGGCGAAGCGGTTGCTTTCAATGAGTATATAATAATTAGGATCATTTAAAACTCCAGAATGTGCCAAATAGCTTGATATTTGTTCAATTTTAGGCTTTAAATAGCTAATATACTATTCTGTATATTTATCTGCCTACATGCAATATTATCTAATGTTTTATTCAGTAGTTTAGAAATTTATTGTGATAAAAATGCAAATTTCAAGATTCATAATAAAAATAAAGATATTTATTATGGTATTTTTAAATCGTTATCATTAAGCATCATCATAGAGAAAGGCATCTCCTTATTGTGCAACTGAAAGTTGCTGATAAGACACGCTATATCCGATCAGGATAATTGCGCGTGAAACTATTTACAATAATTCGTATTGTAGTAGAGTAGGTAACAGAATTAACAAAAATAAAATAAACAATGCTCTTTTTTATTGTTTATTTTTTATATAATTCTATTACCTACTCTACTATACACTATGAATTATTGTATATAGTTTCACGCGCAATTATCCAGATCGAAAATAGCGTGTCTTATTTGTGTAACTGGTAATAAATAAATCATAGAGAAAAACATCTCTCTCCTTATTGTGGAACTGAAAGTTTCTGATGACTTGCGCCATCTGTTTTGAAACTTTCAGTTGCACGATAAGGTATTGCCTTTTTTTAAATTTATCTACCTAATCCCAGTATAATTTCACATTTGTATCAATACTAATTTTTTTCATATTAGAGATTTGAATATATTAACATCATCGCCAAATATATCATCACCATATATTTATATTCTTTATCATTTACTACTCCAAAATATGTAAATTATTATGATAGTAGGGATTACTAAAAATAGTATATGAAGACTTTAATTATGATTATCATTTCCTAACCTCAATTTCTCGTTATAAAACTATGACTCCAAAATTTTCAGATGTAACGCGATATCCTTTAGAAATAAGTCAATTTTTGCACATAATATTATGAGAAATAAACATACAAACAAATAATTTTATATGTCACTCACTTCGCCTGTGTGTGTTCTGTTCTATTTAATGATCAGCTGAAATAATTTTGTATCTGCGCCCGTCAAACATGAGAAAGATATAGCAATATTATCATCATCATTTCTGAAAAAATATTAAATAGTTAATTTGAAAATTTCTTGGATGAAATGTGACAAAGACTCCTTCTCCGGCCTTAGCTTTAAATCCTTTTAAAATTTCAGCCAGATTGGTTGAAAATTATGGAAACGTTTAAGAAAAAACAAATAAAAACATACATACGTTAACAATTTTATATAAATATATAAATATTAATAGTAAGCGATAAAAATATACTATGGTATTATTTTTTATTTTTATTTTATAGCAGATCTCTCTAATGGTCACTGTCCCTCCACAGGTCACTCCAGAGAGAATTATAATTAGAGACTTCTATATCAACAAATGTTAACTCATGTTATTCTACTTACTTTATGGAGTCACTCCCTCTCTCAACCTTGTCACGGCGGAGCTCTGCACAGCAGAAAATCTCTTGATAAAGATGAAAGGAGAAAATGTATAGAATATTTAGAATTCACAAATAAATAATATTTATACAAATATATTTATATTTGTACTTGAAATATAGTTGCAAATAAAATTATAATTGAATTAAAACAATATAAAAATATTTGCAGAGTTTCTTTATTCAGAAATTGGGAGGCAAGCTTTCGCGCGGTCGCACTTCATCAGGCCACTGGCTCCGCAAAGGTGTGCAACATACATATAATAGAGATTCACAGAAATCTATATCTCAAATTGAAACGCCATGTATTTCTGTGAATCTCTATTATAATGTCACAGAATAAATATTTTGTGGTGGCCTACTCTACAAATTAAATGCCTCGTCATCATCCTGATGCTAAGTCAGCATTTTATTTGTAAATAGTTGGCAGATATATCTCGATTGGATTGATCGATCTGGAAAACTTGTAAATTCCTTTCTTGTAGAAATAAATTATTCCGGAGTCTACTTAAAGTAAGTTATCTCATTATTCCCTCTTATAAAAATTGGTAGGATGGTTGAAACACGTTCTGGAAAGATCCAAGACATGTCTGAGGAAAGCATCAAGGCTGAAGAATCTGCAAAGCCGCAACCTGGTGCAACAATATGTATGTTGCACGCCTTTGCAGAGCCAATGATCTGATGAAGTAGGACCACGTGAAAGCTTGTCTCCCAATTTCTGTATAAAAGAAACTCTGCAAATGTTTTTATAATCATTTAATTCAATTATATTTATATTTATAAAAATATTAATTAACATACAGACAAAATAAACTTTAATATATTGGAACAAACATTAGAAAGATATATATATATATATACATGGAATTTGTTTAAAGAATATTCAAACACAGTGATGTTTGAAAATAAAAAACCCACAGTTTTCCTAAAATCAATAGAGGAGGAATTCTGCCATCCTTTAATCTGGTCTGACAGCTTCCATTAAGTCAGCTGGCTGTCTGTCGGGGCCCTCTTCCAACCGCTTACTCTATTAAAACACTTTTTATACTTTCCCCACTAAATGCTTTTTTTTTAAATTATTTTTGGAGAACTTGGAAAAATGGAGGAGATGAAATTTTATAAAATAACCTGGGATATTTCATTGAATATTTGTTCGCCCTTCCTTATCTTGTCGAAACGCACCTTATAAATAATGGCAGAATTAATAATATGGACCTTGGTGATTTTTAGTATTGAAAAAATTCAAAAACTATTTTCACTTCCTTTTTTTTTTTACTCTGGTCTATAACTTCATAGCAAAGATATTGCCATCTATATATCGAGCTAAAATTGAAAATTATTATTAATTACCAACCTATTTTCAATATATAATAATAATTCAGTATTTTGTTAGGGAAATCTTCGAAATAATGAATTCTGCATACTGTAAAATAGAGGGAGAGAGGACATAATTTTTGACAAAAAAAATGCATTTAAGAAATATTTTCAATTGTAATAATTCTATTTTACTCTCTTTGAGCGCACACTAATGAGTATTTATCCTTTATTAATAATACCTTTTTTATTTCTTTTTATAACCGTGAAAATTAGCATAAACTGAATATGAAGAAATATGAAATCTAATTATAGCAATTTTATCAGAAGAATATAGCTTTATTTTCAGGTGTTATTATTCATCTCTAATGCATATAGTACATGCCATGATCATGGTGGGTCTGAGTTCTGAAACTGCATGTCTGCACATACAGAAGCAGTTAGACCTTTGAATTACAGGGTACAATTACTTGTATTCACTGATGAGGTTAGAATTGTACAAGAAAAGCCAGGTTATTGAAACTATCTATAATTTGAATATACTAGTTCAATATGTGTGCGGGTTTCGAGTCAGTTCTTGGTTGCCGAAAAGGCAGTTTAGAGCATATACTAGACGGTAAAAATTCCCCGTTTTATCCAATAAATATTTTTATATAGTAGATAAAAACAACAAGGCAGAACAATTTGAAAAATATTGGTCATATCAGCATGGCTAGACTTGTAAAAAATCTAATTCAGTAAAAGAGAGATAATTATAACCCAGGTTCTTGTAGCACAGAACGCCAACAACCCGGACTGTCCGTCTCACTAATATAAACTAGTGCTAAAAGCTTTTAAATCGTGTTCTGAATGAATTGCTGAGCTGAACCAGTTGACGAGGAACTTCCATGCTAAGGTCGAGTCTGCGAAGCTGGCCATAGATTTTGGGTTGAGATGTTTCATTCCAAGCAGGATAGCTGTTTGCATCATATGCCGTTGGAAAGCTGGACAACTGAAATAGAGGTGATCAACTGTCTCTGGTTCTTCCGAACAGTTTCTAACTTACTAATTATTTTATATTAAAGAGGTGAATGATGATGATAAATTTATTCTGTTTATGAATAATGGAAGTATAATTGATAAAATTATAATTATTCCGTCACATATCATTCTTCTATAAAGAGCATCGAACTGATGCTTGGATCCGATGGCTGTAGATTCAAATTCTAAGTCTCGGGGCTCGAGACCGAGTATAGGTCCAATAAAATCCAAGTCTTTTCTTCTGGAAATCATTTCCTGGGTACGGGGAGTGGAGGGTTGTCCTTTAAAGGCTTAAATGTTTTCTTGGATTCTTGATGAAGGGTCTTCTGTGTCCTCTTCTAGGCGATTCTCCTGCTCTTCTAGGTCTAAATAAGGCTTCTTCCTGCAAACATAGACTATGTTCTTAATTTTATGTCGACTTTACCGAATCCCAAATATTTTTAACTCGTAGGTCACATCGGAGAGTTTTCTTCGGACTTTAAAGTCACATTAATTTTTTCAGAACATCCTACTTTGCTTGTAGGGGTAAAGATCCAAACGAGGTCATAAGGTTGGTGCATTACGCTCTTGTGTTAAGCGTCATAAAGAAGTTAATTACTTCCCTGACACTTCGTAGCGTGGATACATGCCAGTTTTTGTGTTCTACGGTATGACTCTAGAGTGTGGTTGAGATTATCATATTCTGAACTAACTTGGGGAATAACACGCACAGTGAAGTCTCAGCTTCACGACATGGAAAATGGGGTGAACCAAGTAGACTCTTGTTTTTATGTGTTGTATGTGAATGAGACCAATAGGAGGATCATTTTCAAATACTTCTGGTTGACGTCCACATAAATAGACAACATGTCTGCTATGGTCTTATTCAACCTCTTTGTGAGTCCATTCGTCTGGGGATGGTAGGCAGTCATCTTCCAGGAGATTATTCTACACTGATTTTCATATCACTTATCCTTGAAGATGTGAAGTCCCTTAATCTATATGTGATTAATTCCCTCGGCGATCTGTGTCTTGGGAAGACATCTTCAATAAAAACTTTTAGTAACTTCCTTGGAATCACGTTTATGTAGAGCTATAGTTATTACGCATTTTATTAGGTGATCCGCTCATACAATTTTGCGTGTATGGCAATCTAAACAGTGAGCCACATACATTCTAACATTTCTATACATCCTGGGTCAATGAAATATTATTCCTATTTGGTCTAAGGTTCGAGGCGAAATCGAGATGTTCAGTCGTGGGTGAATCAATAATATTTAAACATATTTTCTGCCTTAAAGCCACGATCTCCCAATCAGATCATATATTTTTCAGTTGAGCCTATTATTGATTTTTAAAACTACATTTTTATATGTATCTTGTCGTAATTTGAGGCGATTTTTCAAAGGCGTTGGTCTTTCATCTGTTCTACGTAAATTTTCTTCAATTTCATTATACTCTTATTATTTTCTTGGATGCATTAATTTTATTCGATGCAATTTAACGGACTTATTGTTAAGCAGTCTGCATCCTGATGTTTTCTACCGCTTTTTAGCACGATAGTGATATCAAATTCTTGCAGCCGAAATTCCTATCTTGATAACCTCCCTCTTTGCTAAGCCAATACAACGATAGTGAACGAAAGTCCGAAAACATATGGGTGGAATTTATAGAGGAAATTTTAATGACCTTCGCGTAATAATGTTTCGGAATAACCTCTTGCCCCATGATGGTGATATTTTGCACAATACTTGTATTTCTCATTACAAGTTGAAGGCGTCTTAGCTGTTACTTAAAAACATATAAAGAAACGATTATGTAATCGAGGTAACAAAGGTAGATTGTCCACTTGAAACCCTTCAGAAGATATCCATCATTCCTTCGAATGTAACTGGGGTATTACATAACCCAAATGGCATTACCTTAAACGTATTCAGTTCATCTCTTGTTATAAATGTTTTCTTCTTATAATGTGATTCTTCTACATCGATCTGCCAGTATCCTGGCTGGAAATTCATGGAAGTGTAGTCGATCCTTGTAAACGGGTAGACACCTTTTTTTTTGTTATTTTATTCAGACGGCTGTAATCGATGCAGAATCTCAAGATTCCATCTTGTTCTTTATCAAGACGACAGGTGAAGTCCACACGGACTATCATAAGAATGGATGATATCAATTTTTTTCCATTTTGTTTATATAATTTCAAATAAACTAGCGTTTTGCTACTGCTACTCGATGATGTCGTTTATTGGTCTGTAGATATTATTTAGTACTAACTCGGTGCTTGACCTCCTTGAATGACTTTCTTCTATTAAATTCAAATATATGCTTGTGAAATTTTCACATATTCTTGATTTTTCCTTATTAAGACTTATTAAGTGAGTCATCTCTGAAAATACTCTGAAAAATTTGGGTCTTCGGAACGTTTCGTAGCTGTTTTAACTTGGTTATTATCAGCTAGAGTGTACACATCTGACTATTCGATGACGACACTATCGGCTACGAGCATTTTCTGTGAGCTTAGATTCGGATATGAACTTCCAGAGTCACTGAAAAGTGAGATAACAGAGGAAGGGTCATTAGTTCTCACTCAAGAAATAATGCCTTTCGACATTGTGCGACCACAGTTATATTATTCGGAGATGTTCCGACTAGTTACTTCTATTAATTGAATTAAAGTGGGCTGTACTTCGATTCCGAGTAAAGCTATTAACTGATTTTGGGCGCGTCCTCAATAAGACATTTCTCTATGAACAATTTCTCATCAACGGAGACTCGACAAAATGACAAATTCAAAGTTTTCCTGCAGTCCGTTCAGGAACATTTCCAGAATGTAGTGTCTTTTTGGAATTTCCGTTTGCCACTTTCAAACTGACGTCTGCTTCGCGGCGAATATTATTTTTCTTAGTCTAAACTTATCGGACGCGACGGATTAAGAAGTGTCAAAGTCAACAAGAGCACGTGTCGACTTTTCTTCTATATTAACGTTAATATAATTATCATTTATTTTTATCGTAGTTAGCGAGGAACGGTTTCCAAATCACCCTAAAATATAAATTGGAACTTCTGGGTTTCACCTGACGGTAATGGCAGTCACACCGACTGGATCTCTTTGCAGCAGAAGAAGTTTGTTTGTTTGGACCAGGGTAAGGGTTTCGAATGCGGCTAATTTTTACTTTGACCAAAGTCACCTTTGGGATTATGGATGTTCCGATAATTATAGAATACCCTTATCTCTTGTTGTCTCTCTCTTAGGAATATCATTTTTTCTTACTTCACATTCCTGTCACGGCAGTAGTGGACAACGTGGCCACGGCGTCCTCAGTCGAAGCATCCGCTTTCCTTTTGTTGTGTGTCATTCTAGGAATTGGTGACGGCTATGGCGATCTATTTTGAGGGAAAATTCTTGTCGGTTTAGAAATTGGTGCCAGTGTTATTATTATTATTATATATTTTTTTTTTTTGCTGCACCATTATGCTCAACTTTGCAATTTTTTGTTCCTCTTGATGGGAGTCTAATGCCCATTGTACCCCCTCGTGAACAAATTTTCTAATAATTGATGACAGAACGGCCCTGTCAGCATATCATCAGGGAATCCACATTTAGCAATCACTCGTACCTGGTTCGAGTCACTCGCTTGCGATGTAGAGTTAAACACAGGACATTCGGTGACAACTTGCCACACGCGCTTTGGAAGAAGAACCTGGTACTGCTCTGGCTATCCCTTCTATCAGATATTTCATATTCCTCGTTTATATGGGCGTCCGTCTATTTGCTGAGGCGCAGGACGCCTGTATATAAAAAATTGGCGCTTTGACCCTATAATTGTTCCCGATAATTTGCTTACTTTTTCTTTTTCTGCCTGAAGTCTCAAATTTTATTTTTATTCCAATATCTTCCCTAATTGAGACATGAACTCTCCCCAAATCTTGATGCTTTCCTAGTTATTCTTATACCACTTGGGAGCTGTTCCGGTGAGATGAAATAGGCATTGGATAGACAAAGGGCTTCATTTGAGTGATTGTGTCTTGCCACACGTTCATAACCTTTTAACTAGTTATGGGGATCTTCCCCTGAAAAATTCATTTCGGTTTTGGACAAAATAGTCACCTATCTGGTTAGATGATTCAGTCTTTAAATTCATTGTTGCGTCTTCTTTTTCAACAGGATCGATTTTCCTTATTTTGTTTCTAATTAGGTATTGTTCTGGAGACGGTCAAGATTCTCTACCAGTTGTATAATAGTAAGAAATTAAATTATATAAAATAGGTGAAATTGGTGAATTCATCACTGCTAGGCGACTTAAAAATCAAATAATAATATGATGACACCTTTATATTCTGTCTTTATAATATAATTACGATAATTAATAAGATATATACAATTATATCGTCACAGAGATAAGAAGGCTCGTTCTAGCGGACCTAGAACGACGGGAAGTCCTGAGCCTTTTGTGGAAGTTTTACCATAATCATCATAATTGCTTGCTTCAAACAGACCGATAAAATCCCTGGGCCCCTATGATAGGCTTACAAACTATTTTAAACTCCAAAACAAAAGAGTATATAATATTTAAAATAAAAAGTTGTTGTCGAAATCAAAGTTCGAGATTTGAACCCTTAGATACGGTAACAAACCGCGCGGAAACACAATTCTTGCACTTGAGTCACAGAGTCATCATATTTTTCATTGCTTAATTTTTTTTTTCAGTCCTAACTAGGTTATAATTATTTCTATATATTATATATTGATTTTAAAATTAATTATTTTATTTGTAACAAACACACACTGATTGTTTGAAAAAACGACAATACCTTTATTATCATTGCATAGTATGTTGATATTTTTGGTAGAATAATAAAGTATACAACACACACAATATAATTTGCTTCCTAGCCTTTCTGCAAGGCACTCACCAACTTACCATGTGTAAATAGTCAGGAAAAGGTGAATCCACTAGCTGTACTCGAATGTAATACTATAGAACCTTCCTTTAGCGGACACCCCGCTAGCGGACACCTCTCTACAAAGGACAGTTTTCATTTGCAAAATTACCATTTTTGCAATTTAGCAACTATCTAGTTAGAGGACACCTCTCCATAAAGGACACTTTGCTCTGCAATTAGGTGTCCTTTACAGGCAGCTGCTACTGTACCTGTTAACTGATACGAAATAAATACATTTTCATCGCCATATTATAAAACAATAAACATATTAATTAATAGAAAATCTTAGTAAATTTAACTTTTGTACTATTTTCGAACATATTAATATTAACCAAAATAATTATAATTTTTAACGATAGTTGGAGAGGGAAATTGTAATGATAATTTTATGATTTGATATTAAAAACAAACAAATTAATATAAATTAGAACTTTCAAAATAAAAAATAAATATTTTGGCACAACTATAAAAGGATTAAATACAACGCAAGAAAAAGTAAATACATTGTCTACTAGTGTAAACAAATTAGATAATTTAGCGACGATAAAGGTTCTATTCGACCTGAATAAAGGCTCAAACTATACGAATTGAAAGCTATCAAGCTAGACAAACATCATATTGGATCAATATTTTAATTTATTTTTATCAAAAGATGCTCTTGAACGGTTTGCTGATGAATCAACATTCGAGGCGCTATTAGAAATAGGCAGGTAAATATAAATACTATTGATTACGAAAAAAAAATGTTAAGAAAATCCATATTTAAGATTTATCTAGTCGGCCAAACTCCATAGAGATGCGTTATGAGAAAAAAAAAACTGCATAAATACAAGGTATTTCCCATAAGTTCCCGGACTTGGTCCATAAAAAAAAGGTTTGATATTTAAAAAATGAAATAAAATAAATTTAAAAAATTAAAACTATTCAAAGTAATCCCCTCTTGCCTCAACGCACCAGCGCCATCGTTTCTCCCACTTATCGGAACCGTTTTTATAGGCCTCTTTTGGAATGCTCTTCAATGCCAACAGCGATTTTTCTATTGTGTCATCCCTGGTTTCAAAATATCTTCCTTTTAGAACTGCTTTAAGTTTAGGAAACAGGAAAAAGTCATTTGGTGCGATGTCTGGGGAATAGGGTGGTTGAGGTAGGATTTGTGTCCCGTTTTTTCGCCAAAAAACTCGTCACCAAGTGCGCTGTTTGAGGGCGGGCATTGTCATGGTGTAGGATCCAGTCACCATTAGTCCATTTTTCTGGCCTTTTTTTTCGAATCGCTTCTTTTAGACGGCGAAGAATGTCCAAATACATTTCCTTACTAACTATTTGGCCTGCAGGAAGATAGTCGTGATGAACAATGCCCTTGTTATCAAAAAAAAAAAAAAGCGACCAGCAACACCTTGTTTCTGGATTTCAATATCCTGGATTTTTTTAGGTCTAGGCTCACCCTGACCTCTCCACTCGGCAGATTGACGCTTGGTTTCAGGGTCATAGCCATAGACCCATGTCTCGTCGCCTGTGATTATCTTGTCTTTCCATTCCGGATCCGTTCTTGTCATTTCCAACATGTTCTCACAGGTTGCAAGCCGACACAGTTTTTGCTCATTAGTGAGGAATCTTGGGATGAATTTTGTAGGAGTCTTTTTGAGCTTCAAATATTCGGTTACGATTCTTCCAATCGTTGTTTTAGAGATGCCTGTGTCTTGCTCTAATTCAAGCAAAGTGGTTCGAGGATTTAATTTTATCAAATAGGTGAGATTTTGCAAATTTTCATCAGTCCTTTGAAATTTCGGGCGTCCTTGACGAGGATCATCTTCAATGGAAATTCTGCCATCTCAAATCTAGAATGCCATTCAAAAACAGTTGTTCTCTTTGGGGCGTCATTGGGGAATGCTTTATTAAGCATTTCAAAAGTTTCGGTTGCTGATATTTGAAGTTTCACACAAAATTCTATGCAAATACTCTGCTTCAATTTTTGTTACATCGTAAAATTGCCGAAGCGCTAGGTGTAACCTTTAAATAAATTCGAATGACCTTGGCGCGCGCGCACGTACCGCCTCGATATTGGTACCACCGTGTTGCCAGATATTTTTTCTATAATAGGCAATCAAATTTATTTACATTTTTAATTAATTAATTTTTTTATGGACCCAGTCCGGGAACTTATGGGACATACCTTGTATTTGAGAAAAAGGGGCATTTCCTGATCGTGAAACTAAAAGTTGCTGATGGCTTGCGCCATCTAACGGAATAAATATCAATTAATCGTTTATTTTTAATTATTCCAGAATTGGCCTTGATTAATCAAGAAAAGTTCACCACGTACGCGTTGTACCTCAACGACCAGAAAGGCTGGTCTTTGAGGCATTTTGAAAAACCATGAAACGGGTATTAAGACAGAAAGGGCGTGAGAACGCCAATCAATGTGGAAAAGAGTACAAAAGTGAATTTGTACTTGGATCAGGTCGTTTTTGGTCGTTGAGGTACAGCTTACACCACGCTGACTAGGGCCAACAGCCCGAAACGCGTACGTGGTTAGCTTTTCTTGATTAATCAAGAAACGGTATTTAGCCAATTCTAGAATAATTAAAAATCAACCATTAGTTAATATATATTCCGATAGATGGCGCAAGACATCAGCAACTTTAGCTGCACGATCAGGAAATGCCCTTTTTCTGAATTTATCCTCCTGATCCAAGTACAAATTCACTTTTTGTACTATTTTTCACATGTATAAATATATGTTTTGAAGTATTTATAGTATACGTGATACAGGCCATAATAATCTTGGAGGGTAGGAAGGAGTACGCGACTTCCTTCACTGTAAGTGCATTACATGTACACACTTTTGCACTTACAAATGTGCCAGAGTCCCGTTTGTTACTTGCACCCACTGGTGGGGTTGGCGTTTGAAAGAATAGGGGGCCATTCGAGCATTTTTTTATTAGAAAAAATGCTAAATGCGGGATTCAATCCTGGGTCGTGGTTGTTGAAAATCGACAGTTGTACCAGTCGTCCGGCGATCCCCAGAGAAATAATAGAAAACAATTGAGTCCTATTGCAAGAAATATCGAAAACACGATACATTGGAGGGGTGTCTGCCTATGATTTTCCATATTTTAATTGCATTCAATGGAGTTACCTTTAACCTTTTCCGTTTTCCAATTTTCCGATGATAATAATTTTTAGGGAAAAATCACCCAGCTATTATCTTTCTAATCATTATAAAACGTATAGAATATCGATGAAAAAGTATGTTGCCATAAAAAAAGAGGAAGGCGTGTCGAACTTGTGATTGTAGCGTCGATGTTTAGAAGGTGGAACAATTGTCTGTGATTGGTTGCGAGAACGGGGGGAGTTCTGTCCGTGATTGATCTCGAACTCCATTGGTCCCTCAATGTCCATCGCCCTGGAAACTGGCCAGTAAACATTCAGCTTCCTCCAACAACAAACAACAACGCCACCTTTCTATAGAAGCTTACTTCGCAGTTGATATTCCCAGTCGATATAATGTCCTCGCAACAGATTCTTTTAACGAAAGACTCTTTGAAATTAGTAGTAGTTTCGTAAGGCGTAGTTTGAAAACAACGTTCGTCATGTATATATATATATATATAGAAAGATAATTTTGACAATTAAAATGATTTTATTCACTTCTTGTCAACAGTAAGTAAAAATAAAAAGAAATTATTAAAAAACAGTATCAATATTAATATATGTAAATACATCAGACGAATCATCTAGGATATTGTGAAACACTTCCGTGGTTCCAAAATCCCGCTAAAGGTGGTGTGCCTCTTATAAATTGTACAAGTTTTATCTTTGATTTGTGCAATAAAACTTCCGAGGAATTTGCTCATAGCAGACTTCTGCTCAAGGGAAGTCCAGTTGAGGAAATCCATCATTTCAAGGCGAGATACCTTTTCAACTATTTAATTTACACCTCCGCGGCATCTCTCAAGACGCTTCGGTTTGGGGTGTTTACACCACCTTTATAATGTCTATGGACTTTGATATTTTTCAGAAAAGGCAATATCTCCTCTCAGTAGGATTTTTTTATGTGCCTGGGTGTTAGCAAATTGGGTGGTTGGGGAACTTTTGCTTCGATCTCTTCGGAAGGGGATGAAGTCTCAACTACTGATGTTGGCGCACAATGATTGAGGAGGGCGCTGATGGTGATGACAATGAGCTGGTGGTCAACGCTAGAGCAGAAGGCTCAGGGTTTTGAATCTCTTGGGGATGGAGCCCTGCCGGGTGTTTTGATGATGGGTCGGACGCTCCCCATTGATCCCCAAGGGGCAGGTGGCTCGCCGATGTCCCTGACGGTGGCATTTGCTATATCTGACGCCGTAGGTGATGTAGGCAGGTTACGATCCGCATTTCTAGAAAATCTCCAGCTTTTAAGGGAGATGGTGGAGTTTCAACCCTTAGTTTAGAAGGGCGAAGGCCTCCCTGTTGCCGGTGGTCCAAGTGTAGCTACCACTTGCCACTACCTTATAGGCCATGGCGACAACTCTGCAGTAGGGCCGCTGCGGGGCGACGACGTATTCATCCCTTATAGCGATAGGGATGTTTAATCACTATTTGTCCGCGCGTTTCCTATAGGGGAGCACTTTAAATATGATGTTCCCGATTGTGAAGTCTTCCTCAGATAGACGATTCACCTTCTCAATGCTTTCCAACCCAGCCAGAACCTGGCCGGACATCTTCATCAGCTAGAAGATGGCGCCCTTCCACAGCAACTCCTCCAGTGCCTGGATATATTGCACAAGACCGAAATCCGAACAGTACTCAAAAGTATTAAAAAAGTATTCAAAAAATTACCGCTGCCTATCTTGATTTGCTCAGCGCCTGCGGCTGTCGTCTCTTCCTTTGTTGCATGATAGGGTCTCTTGTCTCCTTCCTTGGTGGATGAGGCGCCCATGGTGTCAAACTCTGTAATCTTCACAGGCTTATCTTTAGAGAGTCTTCTATCCATTTTGTAGCTTTTAGGCTCTTTATTGCCTCCGGAGGTAAACTCCATTTCCGAGGCTCCACTTGATCGACCCAATTTACATTCCTCTCGTTTGTTTCAGAGAAAATATTTACATCTTCTCGCTTAGGATTATTTTTTTAAAATTTATATTTGTCATAAAATTTCCTTTATATGCCGATATATATATATACTTAGGCGTTTCTTGGTCTTTATGAATCTGACTGACACCAGTGGAAAGATCTAGGTTTGAGATTTACGCCGACACATGTCATATTGATTAAAAAGTTCTATTCTTCCATTCCCCATTCTTTCATTCCCCACCTCCTCCAGAGCGCCCGCCACGTGGCCGCACGGCTGAGAGAGATGCTTTTTAATATCATGAAGATTGAAAATGTGCAAGTTGAAAATTAAGAAATAAAAATTAAAATTCAGAATATAGGCTAAAAATTTGATTTTATAAATTCAAAATTATTTGAGGAAGATAACGTGTTTCATAAAACATGATACTTACATATAAAGGTATCGGCTCTAAATACTTGGCCCAATTCCGAAAGAAAGCAAATTTACAAACTAAATTTGATTGTGATAACCGATTTATATCAATACAATTCTAACTGTGTGCAAAATGATATCAAACCGGATTCTGTTCGAACTACCTTCTATGTTATCTAGACAGGCGGCGCAATCACGATTGTTCTTTTTTCAGTTCACTGATTAAAGATACATGTCGATTTTTCTTTTTCGATATTTTCAAGTTAGTTTCATTATTTTCTTTAAATATTCAAACACAATCTAAACATTTCATTGTTCTGCGTGCCTACTTTTAACAGGGGCATGCTATCTTCCCTATATCGTTCCAATTTTAGTATTTGTGCATACGAAAAAGCGCGTATAGATTAACCGATACTAATATTTTTGTCATAATTAATAAATACTAAGACACTTCAAAGTTTCAGACATACATTTGTTCGATACGTTCGAGAGTAGAAAACGATCGAAGAAACCAATAAATCCGGACGTTAGTCGAGATTGTGGGAGGATTCCGTGGTGGGAGATTATTCAGTTTCTCCACAATTCCCTTCTTTGTTTCTAAAAAAATGATTGATGATGCAAGAAGCGATGGTCTTCTCGCGCCTCTTTTAAATAAATAAACAAAAAGTGCTCATCCATCATTCGTTGCAAATAAGTTCCTTGAAAACATTTAAGCGATTTTAGATTGGATAAAAAGCTTTTCTCATTACTTATTCCAGTTTTAATTGGAATATGATACATTATAGGGAAGGAGTTTATAAAACATTGCATATAAAAAAAGAATAAAATCTCGCTTAATTTATTATTAAAATTTTATTCTATATACCAAGTGATTTAGAAGGTGGATACCAAGTGATATATGTATATATCTCCAATCTTTTCTCAGTTCGATAATTTTAAGCTAAAGAGAGAGATTGAGATTGAAACTACTTTATTTCAATGTCTATATAAGATTATATAAGGTTAAATACAGAATAAATATAAATAAATAGAGAGAGAGAAAAACTGAATTAGACGAAGATAAATATAAGAATTCAACCAACCAGGAATGGGTAGTATATGAAATTATTTAATAGGCCACTTAAATTCGATAAAGATATAAATTCACATTATCATATATGAAAAGACGTATGCCATGTTATCACATTTCACATATCGATTTTCTGTTGCTGCTCATTTTCGCAATTACACATTAGCGCAGGCCATGTTAGATAGGAGATTTAGAACTGCTTTACTGTAAGTAAACCACATATCTACGTATGTATAAAGCAGTTCAATTTTACAGGCACCGGTTAACCGAAAATAGATAACTTGCATTCACTTCTGGGTTGGACTTGAGAGAGAATCCTCGAAATCTTAAAGTAATACACTGCGTGGCACTGAATTTGAACACACAGCATCAAGAAATACTGGACACAAAAATATGAAAAAATCAGGGTAAATTTAATTCATCGAGTTATGTAAAATATGCAAATAGCCTAGCTATCACATGCATGTTGATTGAGATATAAGAGGAAGAACTTGCAAATTTTCCAATATTCGAACCTCTTTGTCTAACGGGGAAATTATTGAAATTTATGTTTTTTAACTCAGAGAAAATATCAGCAGCAGATAATAAGCCGAGGAAGTTCCACCAGACAGACGATTTCATGAGAGGTATGATGATTGGACTCAGAAGGGCGGTGGCCTACTTCATGGCGCCCGTTAAGAAGACAGCCATTGACACAACGGCACAAAATTCTACATTTTCATTTTGTGAGGATAGAGCCATATGGATAGCGGGAAATGGCTTAGGGTTATGTTACAGATGAGCCGCGCTTCTTTTTTGCAAAGGCAGTCAACGAGCATGAGTTTGGTGCCGTCTTGGTAACAGGTCCAATTCAGCCGCATCTGTGAAACACCGCACCTCACAGCAATACAGTATTATGGTTTGGTGAAACATCGCCTATGATAGCAGATCACCTCTGATTCGTATTGAAATACTATGGCGGCCCAACGATACGTGGCCGGTGACTCTACTCTTCCTTCAGAGGGTACCAAATGCCATTTTCCAGCAGAATAACGCCCGACTTCTCAAAGCATGCACAGCCAACATGCCCTGCATGAAACCTCGATGCTTTCATGGCCACAGTCTCTTCTGATTTCTCACTTAAAGAACGAATCTGAGACCTATTTGGACGTCGTTTGCGTGCGCTGCCACAGCCGCGTTCATAAGATTTACTGTGGCTGATGGTTGCCAGGAAATGGGCAACCATCCCTCCATCTGGCCTAATTTAAAGGAAGACAATTTTTCTAATGTGGTGAATGTGACTAGCAGGACCGTTTTAGGAATCCGGATTTTATTTAATCATTAAACGAAATTCAACTCTGTTTAAAACCCCTCAAACCAATCAAAGGATGTCATTCTTTTAATAGTATCTTTATCGAACTCTTTGTGAAGCAAGACAATAATCGTAATTGCTGGATTTCCTAATTTGTAGAACATTTTGAACCATTTTTAACAAAGAATCTTTTAAAAATCGCCGAGCCTCGGCTACTACATTCACTTCAAATATAATGTGTTCATGAATAATCGCCGGTAAACTTGAATGTCCCTATTTTTATAGCTAACAATAAATGTAAATATTGTTGAAACACGTTTAATTAAATTGTTAGATAGTCCGGATACCTTCGACTAAGCTTATGTATATTTATCAAAATCACTAAGAATGTTAGCCCTGAATTACCAAAATTTGTTATCCACTTTTACCGATCGACATCAGTATAGATAAGCCAAAATATATTTTAAAATATATTCTATATAAAATATCATATCGAAAATCTCATATAGTCGAGTGTTAATCTTTGACGCCTATACAAATATGACCGATTTTCTACAATAACTTAATATTCAAATTGCAAATTTAATGAGAAAAGGTAAATTGGGTACGTTTCACTTAAAATGTGGATTAAGCTGAAAATAATTGATTAAAAACTATTTTTAGAGACGTTGATACTTATCAGATAACGATCGAGCAGACTGTAAGAGAGAGAACTTTAGAATATAATAATTGAATCAGCCTATACTATACTTAAGCGAAAGAGAAAACTACAGTCAAATGCGGAGATGGAGCTGCTAAATTATTTTCCTGATAAATATATATTTTCGAACAATAAATTCTCCCAATAATATCTTACACAGATTTTTATTATAGGTTTTATTATTTATTATAGGTTAGATGTGAAAAGGAGGTTACGCCCTAGAAAAATGCGTGCCGACACGGTTCGAGCAATGAAATCATCCAGTTCGACAGTATCTCGTGTGATACCTAAACCCAACTGTCTTCAACAAGCCCACAGACTCTTCTTCTATGCGGTGTATTCCCCACGACGTTAAAGGTCGGACATTTGAAATGACCCGCTATATAATGTGATATAGAATCAGGCTGTCAAGACTTTTTCTTAGGTCGTCAAATTTCTTTTAAATTTGTTGCCATACAAGTAACAATGATACAGTATATTTTTATTTTCATATTAAATATATATGAAAATAGTAATAACACCAAAAAGGTTTTGAGTAATAATGCCTTACCTTTGGCGTTCAGCCAACCGAAATATTAGCAAATAATTATTTTTATTCGATCCAATATATGACTTTTTATTATCTAAATAAATATTTATCTACAAAGGTCGCCTCTAGCGTCAAAGCTAGACGCCATTTATCGATCGTCGCCGCAAGCTAGCGGCTTCGGGTCGGTGACAAAGTCACAACACTAGCTCTGGCAAAGTGAGAAGCGTCCACCTGGAGACCATGGTTTCGGGTCAATGGCCGTCGTCAGTCTAGGGCGGACTTTATTCCATGAGATCCACACGGGACATAATGAATTCTTGACAATCTGCTAAAGAGGTGTTAAGTTGGCAAAGTGGCTAGGTCAAATCTATGGCTAAAATATAGATGGAATTTTTTTCCAGAAGGATATTGATCTACAAAGACAAAGGTCGCCTCACCCGTCTAATAGACGCCAAAGCTAGACGTCATCTATATTTCTTAACTATAGAATTGTCTTACAATAGAATGAATCGCAGGATATCATTGTTGGAAGAGACCATAGGTACACCAGGCGAGTTACTGTATTTAAAAGGCTGTGAGCTTTCAGATAATTACGTGAATACCTAAGGTATCCGGACGTCATTGTCCGAAATCTAGCAGTCTTTTAAATAAAGAAATTCGTCCCGTCTAACTTTTATCTCTTACAACAAAGTCTCATTAAGCCTATATATTAATCGAAAATGTTATTAATCAACACTTCATATTATATTAGAAATTAATTCCCTAATGTTTTTTCAAGATTTCGACTTTTCTTAGACTTTTTAAAGATACTTATTCTAAGAAGATTGATCAAACTTTATATTTATTGATTTAAAAGAGAAAGAACAAAATAAATGAGAAACTTATAATATAGTAAACAAGGAGAAACTTATCTTCTTACGTTTAGCGCCTATTTATTTGTGATTTTACACACATACTCTGTGGAAACAATTGATTAATTAAACTTAAAATATATATACAACATAAATTATTGAATGTTGATATCTCACAATAAATATAGTTTTAATACTTTAAAACATATATTACACATTGTGTGATCAATAATTTCCAGGAATGCTAAATATTTAAAGAAATACAAAAGTATAACAAAGTTTTATTTTAAATTTCTCAAAATAATCCCCGCCACTATCTATACCCTTGTTCATCTTTTTTTCCCAGATATCAAAACACCTCTGAAAATCCTCATCTTTCAGGCTTTTCAAAATATTCTTGTATTCTCCTTTATTTCAGGTATTGAGTCAAATCGACGTCCTTTTAAAGCTTTTTTTAATTTTAGGGTAAAGTAAAAAGTCTTTGGGAGCAAGGTCAGGAGAATAGGGTGGCTGGGGTAGTAAAGCAATTCCGTGTTTAGCCAAATAGAGTTGTACAGTGAAGGCCGTATGTGGCCGTGCGTTGTCATGATGCAAGAGCCAATTTTTCTGATGCCATTTTTCGGGACGTTTCTGACGCACAGCCTCCCTTAAACGTCGCAGTACATAATGGTAGTAATGTTGATTAATGGTCTGACTCTCGGGCACGAATTCATAGTGTACCATTTCATTATTTTGAATATTTTACGCGATATAGTCTCATATCTGTAAATTATTTATCACACGTTGTATATACATTTTGAATAGCTTTTCACAAAAAAACATATTTTTATTACGAAAAATAGTACACCGATAATTATTAGGCTTTCTAGACCGAATTCTGTATGCCTGGATATTAGTAAAAAAATTAAATCATACTCGGGTCAAGTGGTTTCATTAAGAAAAATAATTTCCTGATCGTGCAAATGAAAGTTTCAAAAGGATTAGGACATCAGAACTTTCAGTTGAACGATCAAAAATGTTCCTTTTGTCAATAAAAATCTTAAAATATTCATTTTTAAACCTAAACTACTAATATTACACCGTAAAATACCGTTATTGAACTTTAAAATTTTGTCTTAAACCTGTAAAATCTTTATATGTGCATATATAAGTGCATACCTGTAATATACCCTTAATCAAAATAAAAATGTTCTTTTTAAAATCAAAACCCATATATTTGTTTGTATTTAACTCTACTTACTACCAAATAGATTTTGAATATATTCGCATATACTTATCAAAAGTATATCTACAAGTAATAATTATAAAAGAGACACAAAAATGAAATATATTTTAAATAGAAGTATATTTCTCTTAAATCGTTCTTTGATGTTTTAAATTGAACCAGCCACCTTTAAATAATTTTTCGTCTGCTTTTTCAACAAATAAAAGTTTTTAGAGATAACAAGATATTCAAATTAAATATTTTCTGATCTAACAATAGGGTTCAAAGAATAATTCGTAAGATAGTGTGTGCCTATTCTAAATTTAAATTATGTTTATTATAAATGTGAATTCGGGTTAGATAGCTTCGTATAAATAGAGGAAATAATTCAACCATATAGTACAAGGCACTTTTTTATAGTAATGAAGTTTGATGAAATATTTTAATTGGTAATTTAATTAGGTTAAATGTGAATTTAGCATATTCTATTCAAAAATACGTTTTTTTTTTATATATATTGGTTTAGCTCTGCAACTCTGTGAGCAGTTCTTTTGTCATTTTGCAGAATTTGAAAAATAAATAGGGTTGGTTGCTTAGTCTTCTGTGTCTTTCATTTATGACAAATTAAAATCAATTATATTTTAATTTTATCTTTATCTTTTATTTTAAGTAAATAAATCTTAGAGCGCAAAATCTAAGGTTTGTATAGTTTTTTTATTTTTTTATTATAGCCAATTTCATCATTTGGCACAAGTCAAAACCTCATTTCATTATCTTTTTTACTTTCAAATTAGTCTATGCAAACATTTTAAGGTGGCTGGAAACAATTAGCATATGAGCGTATGTACTGTTGTGTTGTGCCCGTTGTTTTGTCAATAATCCACTCTGAGTCGTCGGAGCTCCCTTGGTACCGGTTTTATTTATAACCAGTGCCGGAACATAAAGAGAATACCACACACAGCTAGACGCGGAGTTAGTCCTCCCTCCAGCCGACACCAAAACAAACTGGCGAGATCCAGAGATCCAAAAAGTTTAGAGGAGGTTAGCGCTGGACACGCTTGTATCTTCTCCCATACCGCGACACTTCCCCAGGTGAGGGAGACAGCTGCTTTATCTCTGGAGCGATTGCTGGCAGCTGTTGTAGCTCCTCTGCAGGCAGTTCATTTCCCGGAGTTTCCTCCGTTTCGGTGGGGATTTCACTGTCAGGAGATGTCTCACTGGGGTCGACCTGTTGTTGGGAAGAAGCCAGAAGAAGAGAGTTCCGCCTGTAGGTCCCTACAGGAGTTTCTACGATGTATGAGCGGGGCGCTGAAGCCTTCTCAAGGACACTTCCCCACGCTCGAAGATCCTTCACCCAAACTTTCTCTCCTGCAATTAGTTCCGCCTTTTTCGTGGCCGCATGGCGTCTGTCAAAAGCCGTTTTCTGCGCCATCTTCCGCTGCTCTTCTTCCCCCCTGAGTTTGGATTGATCCACTGTTTTAGGGGTTAGTGATGATGAAGTGCAGGGAACCATAGTGCGAATTTTCCGTCCAAATAGAAGTTCCGCAGGGGAGAGTCCGTTTGCCAGGGGTGTTGCCCGATACTCCATGAGTTCTAGGACCGGATCTTTATTCTTTTTCATCAGGTTTTTCACAATTTTGACAGCAGCCTCTGCTTGACCATTTGATTGTGGATGCTTTGGGCTGGAAGTGATGTGTCGAAACCCAACTTCAGAGGCAAACTTCGTAAAAGCTGAAGTTGTTGATGGGCGAAATTGTGGCCCGTTATCACTGATTACAATGTCAGGGATGCCATGACGAGCAAAGATAGCTTTGCAGTGATCTACCACAGCTTCCGAGGAAAGTTTAGTAAGTCGTACGACCTCGATAAATCGAGAAAAGTAGTCTACGACGACTAAATACTCACTTCCTTCGTAATGGAAGAGATCCATCCCGACCTTTTGCCACGGTCTTTCCGGAAAGTCGTTGGGGATGAGTGGTTCGTGCTTTAGAGGTTGATTCTCTATGCATTTCTCACAGGTTTTTACCATATCCTGGATTTCTTGACCTATTCCTGGCCACCAAACATGATCCTTTGCTCTTGCTCGACATTTTGTTATTCCTTGATGACCTGCGTGGATGCGGTTCAAAACATCTTTTCGCATGGTAGAGGGGATGATCACTCGCAGTCCTCTCATTAGTAAGCCGTTCTCTTCCCCTATCTCGTCGCGAACATCGTAGAACGAGCGTTCTAAGGGAGAGAGCTGACATTTGGCAGGCCAACCGTTTTTGGAATAATATGCCACGTTTTGAAGGGTAGGCTCCAGCTTCTGGTTGAGGGCTATTTTGGCAAGTCGGTCGTCTGTCGTGGATTGATGCAGGACGATGCTACGCACAAAATGTTCAACTTCTTCCTGGAGCTCTTCATCTTCGGGAAGATGACCTGGAAGTGGTTGTCTTGAAAGGGCATCAGCGGTGATTAGGTCCTTCCCCGGTGTATGAAAGATATGAAACGAGAACTGAAGCATCATCATACGGTACCGTTGAAGCCTTGGCGTTAGATCGTTCAGATCTTTAGTGGTGAAGATGGGGACTAAAGGTTTGTGATCTGTTTCGATGAGGAAGGTTTTTCCAACCACAAAGTCCTTGAAGCGCTCACACGCCCATGTGATTGCAAGGGCTTCCTTCTCTATTTGAGCGTATCCCTGTTCCGTCTTCGTCAGCGTCCGTGATGCAAAGGCCACTGGGCGCCACTCGTTGGCTTCATGCTCTTGCTTGAGGACAGCTCCCAGGCCATACGATGATGCATCAGCTGAGACCATGGTCTTCTTAGAGATGTCAAAGCTTGCCAGAACTCGGTCACTGGCCAGAACGTCTTTGACTTTCTCGAACGCCTTTTTCTGTGGTGAGCCCCAGAAGAAACTAACATCTTTCTTTCTTAGGTCGTTTAGTGGCTTTGTGATTTCCGCTAAGTTTGGAACAAAGCGGCCTAAGAAATTGACCATGCCCATAAAACGTTGCACCCCGTGCACGTCAGTTGGCGGTTTCATCTCGGCGATGGCTTTGACTATTTTTTCGTCCGCCTTGATACCGTATTCGTCGATGTAATGTCCCAGGAATGTGACGTTGCTTACACCGAACTGGCACTTTTCTTTGTTGAGCGTAATTCCTGAGTTCTTTAGGCGTCTCAAAACTTCGCGTAGTGTCTCGTCATGCTCTTCCTTTCTCTTTGCGAAAATGAGGATGTCATCCATGTGACAGATTACCCCATTGACTCCGCGTAGGATATCAGACATGCGTTTCTGGAAGTGTTCTGGAGCGCTAGAGATCCCAAAGGGAAGCCTTTTGAATTTATATCTGCCAAAGGGCGTAATGAAAGTCGTCAGCGTTTGGCTTTCTTCAGAGAGTTTAATCTGCCAAAATCCGCTGTTAGCATCCAGCCTGGAAAAGATTTTGGCCCCGTTGAGTTGAGCTAGTTCATGTTCAAGGACAGGAAGCGGGTGAAGCTCACGTTCCACACTCAGGTTAAGCCGGGATAAGTCTACACAGATCCTGATTTTCCCGTTTGGCTTTCCAGCTAGGACGATCGGTGCGCACCACTCCGTTGGCTCATCAACTGGTTCGATGACTTCCTGAGCCACCATGGCATCCAGTTGCTCTTTTAACTTCGGCATGAGCGGAAGAGGTACTCGTCTTGGGACTGGTATGGAGAAGGGCTTGGCACCTTCCTTCAACTTGATGTGATAGGGCTGTTCAAGAAGCCCCAGTCCTTCAAATAGCTTAGGGAACTCTCGTTCAGTATTGACATCCGTTGTTCCGTTGATGACAAGATCAATTCGTTTGACGAGTTGGAGGTCTTCACAGGCTCCGACACCCAGAAGAGGTTGCTCCAAATGGTGGACCACGTACACGGTTTCCTTCATTTCACGTGTGTTAGCTCGGAGCTTCGCCACGAAGGTCCCAGCATTCTCCAATCTTTGGTTCGCGGCCGCCATCAGTTGACCGTCGGTAGGCGTCAGTTGGACGTTGCTGAAATACCGCTTGTACAGGGAAAATAGTATCAGTGTCACATCCGAGCCCGGATCCAACTTGAAGTGGATTGCAGTGCCGTTGACTCTTAGTGTTGACTTCCACCTGCTCTTCCCAGCGTAGGCTCGCGGACAGCATATACATATGAGACCTTCTCCCGCGCTGGGGTTTCCTCCGAGGATATGGCGTTCACCTCATTGTTTTTTCTTCGACAGAGATTAGTGTAATGGCCCTTTTTCCCGCACTTTCCACAGACTTTGTCCTTAGCGGGGCACTTATCTCTGTAACGATAATGATGCTTGGTAGTCCCACAGTTAAAGCAAGTAGGAATTTTTTTTCCTTCGTCTGTTTCCTTGGCACTGTCTGTTTGTCTAGACGTTGATCTGCCATTGTCCTTGCCTTGACCTGATGCTTTAGGCTTCTGCTTGGCCACTTTCCACGTTGTGTCGACCTGCGATGTAGAAGGGTTAAGATCCTGTTGTTCACGCATCACAGCTTCCCACTGACGGGCGATCTCGACTGCTTTGGCCAAGGTCAGGTTTTCGTTAGCATCAGTTTCTCCGACAACTTCCTATCTTTTACTCTAAGCACTATACGATCACGAATAAGCTCCTCGCGCAGATTAGCGTATTCGCAGTGCTCAGATATTCTGTGCAAAACTGTTACGAATTCCTCGATGGTTTCTTCCGGTCGTTGACTCCTTAATCCGAACAAAGCCCGCTCATACAGCACGTTGCGTTTGCCAATAAAGTGGTTGTCGAACGCTTCAATGACTTTGTCGAGGTTCTTTGCGTCATCTGCTGAGAGATTGAACGCAGTGTGGATTTCCTCAGCCCTCTCCCCCATAAGATATATCAATGCTGTGATCTGATATTCTTGTTCCTTGGCGTTCAAGTTGGAGAGAAGTCTGTATCGAGAAAATCGCTGTTTCCCGCTTGGCCATTCCTTGGCGTCGAAACTGAAGTTAGGAGGCGGAAGAAAGGAATTTGATTCCATGTCAGATTTGATTGCACAGGAGTGGAATTAATTAAAAAGGCACTTACTTGGGCTCTTCACGATCCCGGCGCTGCCACCATGTTGTGTTGTGCCCGTTGTTTTGTCAATAATCCACTCTGAGTCGTCGGAGCTCCCTTGGTACCGGTTTTATTTATAACCAGTGCCGGAACATAAAGAGAATACCACACACAGCTAGACGCGGAGTTAGTCCTCCCTCCAGCCGACACCAAAACAAACTGGCGAGATCCAGTTTCGGCCGGTTCCCGCCGTCACCTCGGCGCCGCTCGGCGCGTGAGGATTCTTGCCTGAACCCTCAACATGTACTTCTAGTCAAAGTACATGAATAAGCTTATAACTAATAAAATCAAGCATTTAAGCACTAAAGTTTTTTACGCCTAAATTAAATTGCTACTGTTCTTACTGCCATAAAATAATATAGGAGAGCTAGGCTCATCAGTGGTGAACCCTCCCATCGGTTTCCTCAATTTAAACTACCAGACCGCTTTTTAGAGCTCTAATACTGTATTGGAAGATTCTGATTATATATGCTACACTGATAGGTAGAATCTTAGAAATGGTACTGTAGCTCATTGGTGTTTTTTGATCATTCAGTCTACTATGGCGTTTCAACTATTTACTTACTCCCATTCTGTTTATATGGTTTTCTGATGTAATCAAACATAGTTTCAAAGTGTCATGAATATTATCACTGAGAATGAATCTTCACAAATGGAAATATCATAAAAGCAGAATAAATGCTACTATTTTCAACGGTCTGTTTGATTAAATTGACGAAACCACTGATCATTCACCATTAATGAGACAAATCTCAATCTCTTTTTCTCTCATATTCTGTTCAATAATTTTATGTTTAGAATGATTACTTAAAATATATTATATTGATATTTTATATTGTGTGAAACGTTATTTCAAATTCTAGTAAAAAGGCTCACACGCTTAATTTATATCCTATATAAAATCCCGTATAAACAAATACATATTTTTTATGAGTTGTGTTTATCATTTTTTAAAGAGCCCGTGGTTCAAAATAAGAGTTCACATTCTCCTAGATCAGGGGTCAGCAATATTTTGAGTAGGAATAGTCAAAGATTACAATTTACCAAATATCCAGGTTTTTAAAGAGCCACACAATGTTTTTTCTTTCCAACAATAATTAGTACTCGCATAAATAAAATTAGCGTATGGAACTATATAAGGAGCCGCAGCTTCACATTTAAAGAGCCGCATGTGGCACGCGAGCCGCAGTTTGCCGACCCATGGCCTAGATGAATTGTCAGTTCTAACAAAGAGCCTCGTTGTTAGAAGCAAAACGTCTCATTTCGATAGTATTGTCTCTGGGTGTTAGGATGATAGGTAGTGTTCTTCATCGATCTGACTTCAGAGGAACGACTAAAATTGCTATCCTCCTATTCCTATCAACGTAAAAATTCAAAGATTTAAAAGCCTTTCTCCGATTCATTGACTAATGAGATATTTTGTTAATTGGATTACAAGTTTTACTGTTCGGTATAAAAGTTGAAAATATCAATTAAAAAAGAGCTATTATAACTAAATGACATGCAGTCAATGTCATGCAGAAATAACACGCCATCTATATATAACGAATGAAGACATAAAGACGCGAATGTTTCTTTTCACAAATAAATCAAACTTCTACTGTCCTAACTGCGATGAAAATATATCCGGAGGGCTTGGCTCATCAGTGGTGAACCTCCCAGCGGTTTCGTCAATTTAATCTACCAAACCGCTTCTTTAGAGCTTTAATATTGTATTGGATCATTCTGATTTTATATGCTACACTGAAGGGTGGAATCTGAGAAATGGTAAAATATTGATTACCTTTCTCACTTTGGACTCAAAGACGGTAGGTCCTAATAAAAATATATTGGGGTTGTTGTTGCTCCGTTTCTGGGTTTATGTGGCATTTTATAGAATCAATAGTGCCACACATCATCCCACGATAACCTACTAATATCATCGCTGGTGGCTCTAGTCTTTTTATTTGACAAATGTAAACAAATGACTTCTATCGAACAGGTTTTCTTCAGTATACTCAGCGACAGCTCTGTCGTACTAAGAAGAAAATAAAGCCAACACAACGCTAAAGTTGAAGAGAAAATAAAATAACCCTCCGCACGGAAAATAAATAATTAGTGTCGAATAGAAGCAATTTATTTAATGGGGAGGATTAAATAGAAGGAAACAATTAGACATAAATAAAATAGCATTCATTGTTAATAATTTAATAGCAATTAGAAAGCTTATATATATCCTAAATATCTTTGGTAAATATTAAATATATAAATTTTAATGTCAGAAGATGGAAGGTTTTAGCATATTGAATAATTAAAACATTTACAGTTAAATGATAGTTTATTTACAAAATATATACTATATTCGTGTTTATATATATATGTTATAACATGTATAAATTCATTCAATAGAAATATATCAATAGAGATAATCTGTATGGAAGAGAGTATAAGGAGAGGAAAAAGAATGTTAGTTTGTCAGAACAACCTTAATCAACCACATGTCGTGCCTTCTATAAATGGACATTCGGTGGGTCACGCCCCGTTGCGGTGACTATTTTAGCCTACTAAGAATAGTTTTAAAGCACCTGGAATTGATGATCTGGGGACAATTCTCTTTAAGGTCGACTCAACGCCAGTTGTTACCAGGGTGGTCCACAGACCTTGTCTTTCTTCTTCGATCGACTCCTCAAGGGTTTCTGTACACAAGTACTTTTCTGGGATTCCACCCTTCAGTGTAGCATATATAAACAGAATGATCAAATTCAGTATTAGAGCTTTAAAGAAGCGTTCTGGTAGATTAAATTGGCGAAACCGCTGGGAGGGTTCACCACTGATGAGCCAAGCCCTCCAATATTTTTTTCACCGCAGTAAGGACAGTAGAAGTTTGATATATGTGTAAAAGAAACATTCGCGTCTAAATGGTTTCATTTTCAATACTTACTTACCACTATATACTTACCACTTTGCCACACAACACACGACTGTTTCGCAAATCACAACATTTAAAGTCATTATATTTAGTTCGCTTTTCCCATCAAAATAGACGCTTAAATTATGCATTATCAATTGACCGTCTCCGCGAACCTGTGGACTCGGATCTGTGACATTGGCAAACTGAAAGGCGCTCTACTAGAGACCATGGTTTCAGGCTAATGGCTTTCGTCAATCACAGAGAAGGCGACATCTATTTTTATAGATCATCAACATCCAGGTAAAAAATTCCATATATATAATATTATGAGATGTCATCTCTTGATCGTGTAACTAAATGTTGCTAAGTACTCATTGCTATCAAACGGAAAAATATAACTTTTTGCTGATTATCTATTTTTCATAGAATGGACTTATTTTAAGAATACCCTTTTTAGTAGTTTGTATGGCATTAGTGTACAGCATGACGTTGTTTACCTGTTTTTCCAACACTATCTGGTAAAACCGCATGTACAATCAATTTGTTTTAGCGACATTTAATATGCTTAGTAATGATTCCGAGATTCAGAATTTTATTGACAACATTTTAAAGTGTTATTTTAATATAAATTAAAAATAGATTATATGTGATGTACTAGCGCGCCATCTGTTATCAAAATTCAAAACTATTTTAAAGGCGTAAGATTCTTTTTGATATTAAACAATTTCTACTGCCCTTACTGCAATGGAAAAATTAATGAGAGGGCCTGGCTCATCAGTGGTGAACCCTCTCAGCGGTTTCGCCAGTTTAATCTACCATACCGCTGTTATATTGCATTTTTGGGACTTGCTTTTATAGTGATACTGTTGGTAGACTCTTTGAATGTGTATTTTAGAAGAACTATGGACATAAGCTTTGAGGACAGTAGAATTACATACATTTATAAATATATAATATGCTTCGAGCAATCGCTCTTCCGCAAATATCAAATTGAGTCTTTTATTAGAACATTTATAATATGATGCACTAATTAGCCATCTGTTATCAAAATTCAAAACTATTTTAAAGGCGTAAGATTCTTTTTGATATTATATATTTATAAATGTATGTAATTCTACTGTCCTCAAAGCTTATGTGAATAGTTCTTCAAAAATAACCATTCAAAGAGTCTACTAACAGTATCACTATAAAAGGAAGTTCCAAAAATGCAATATAACAGCGGTATGGTAGATTAAACTGGAGAAACCGCTGAGAGGGTTCACCACTGATGAGCCAGGCCCTCTCATAAATTTTTCCATTGCAGTAAGGGCAGTAGAAATTGTTTAATATCAAAAAGAATCTCACGCCTTTAAAATAGTGTTGAATATAGATTATATTGTGTTGAATAACTAAATACTTTGTTTTAGATATTGAAAACGTTTGAGTTTCTCCGCCAATGTGCAATGTACGTTATTGTTCTATCATATAATATCTTATTTATGCTGAATAAATAATATTTAGAAAATATACTAGAACCTCAGACTCTAACACTCTCCACGTGACGAGGTGGCCGAGAGGTTAAGGCGTTGGACTGCTAATCCATTGGGCTCTTCCCGCGTGGGTTCGAAATCCATCCGCGTCGTTTTATTTTTGTGTGCTCAAAAATCAAGCACTTTGGATAGTAGCCCGTGAAACCATATTATCTTTCTTAGCACTCTCCACGGAGAAGTAGGAATTAGTTTAAGCAGAAAAAAAAAAAAAAAAGAGGTGAAGATATAATATGAAGGTCTATGCAAAATAAAATCTAATCTCACACTCACATACTAGTAAATAAAAAACAAAGTATTCTAATATTCTACATATATACTATGAGATAGAAGCATAAAATCCAACGTATATATTAATTTATAGCCATCTATACCCCCAACTGTATAAAACAATCATTAATTAATTACATTTTATATTATGCATAAATAAACACAAATATAATTATATTATAACAAACACAAGTAGCACCAATTTTATTTTCTATGTTATATAATCCAAATTCTTACTTTAAAAAAATAGTCATCAGAGAAATATTTCAAATTAAAATATTTTAAAATGGTACGGTATATATATGCTCAAGTGTGCACACAACTGATGTTTCCAGTAGAATAATTATTTTAAGACATAAGACGGCAATCCGTCTAATTATTTTCCAAAAAAAGAGGCTTAATCAATATTAATGAATATTGATCTCGCACCTCTGCTAATAGAATTTCTTCTGGAGACATTAGCCAGGAGGAAATGTGATTGGGTGGTTTACATCACGAGCTAGTTAGGGTTAGCTACTTTTTTATAAATTCCCTAACGATCACAGAGATTTAAATTCCAGCGTCGTCTGTTTACTTTTAGAAATATAATTTCTTTCTCTCTCTTATAAACAATATTTCATAAAAGAATATCAATAAAAATATATTTTCAAACAAATTTCTTATTTGGAAGATTAGCAGAATTTTGTTGTGTTTGTGGGTTGTTTGTTGTGTGTGTTGCCAAAATATACACGCATATATTAACTGAAGTTTTTTTTTAATTGCCTGAAAGAGAGAGCTTGAAGTTATAACTTTTATATAAGTTTTAAAAGATAATTATATATATGTTTGAAAATAACAATAATATAAATCTATGCGAATAAAGAAGAAATATCTGTGCGTGAATCCTCATACACTGGCCTGAAAAAATTAAAGGAACAACATTTTTTTTTTCATTTATCTCAAATTTTACTGAACATTTATTAATTAAATTTCATACACAAATTTATTTTTTTATTATTGATTAAAATACCCGAAATCAAAGAAATCTAACACGTATTTCATGCAAATTAGCCGGTCAAGCAATGATCTTCTTGCATTCAGTGCATAAATATCTTGGATATTGTTGTTAATATGGGGTGTGTTCGCCTTTAACTAATAGACAGGCTCTACATCGGCGACCCATACTAAGAATTAGGGAGTTTATCAGCTCATGCGGAATCAACGACCACTCTTGTGTTAAGGCTGTTTCTAGCTCAAGATTGTTTCTAGGAGGGGGTTGGAGGGATGAGATCCGCCGTCCTAGTCTGTCCCATACATGCACAATGGGATTTAGGTCTGGAGATCGAGTTGGCCAATTCATTCTCGTCGACCACACCAGCCCTATGTGGAAGGGCATTATCATCCATTAAAAGAAAGTTTTCTCCAATTTCCAATGCTTGAGGCATTACATATGCTGCCAAGATCTCGTCCCGATACCTCTGTGGACAGACTGGAGTCAGGTTTCCTTGCCGAAAAACATGAAGTGCTGTTTGACCGCCCAAGAAGATTCCAGACCATAAAACCTTGGCTTCTGTAGGGATCCTTTTCAACCATATTCCGGGGATTATTTCTGGTTTCTTCCTCTCTCCAGATAAAGATACGACGAGAATCGCTGTTTAGAGAGAATCTGGACTCATCAGTGAAGATTACACGTCTCCATTTATTTGGATTCCAGGCGACATTTTGAGGTGGTGTCAATGGCATACCACAAATTATGGGTCGTCGAGCATAGAGGCTCTTCATGTGAAGCCTTCTGCGTATTGTATCAGTTGATACTAAGATTCCTGTAGCAGCAGTTAGGTCACTTCGTAGTTGCGATGCTGTCATTCTTCTATTGTGACGCGCAACGAGACTCAAATAACGGTCTTGATTTAACGTTGTGACCCTTGGTCGGCCTTATCTGGGTATTCTGGAAACCTTAGCTGTCGTTTGAAATTTTTTTCAAAGCCTTGAGACAACGTTTCTTGTTACTCCAAGCCAACTTGCTACTTCTTGCATGTGATTGGCCTGTTTCCATCCTTTCAATAGATTGGCATTTTTTATTGTTATAAATGTTGCCTATAAGCCATGAAAACTTTTAAAAAATGTTCAATAAAAATCTAGCGGAGCGTAAAATTAGGACGCTTTGAGAAAGATTCAGGCAAGTGCTGGAGGCGGAGTCAATGTAGACGGTGGTATTTTGCATATTGTGGACAACTTTATTTGTTTTTCTGTTTCACATATTCTCGTAATTCGTGGAAGCTTTTGAATATACCAAAATTTGATATATATCCTTCAATAGAACTTTTATTTTTCTTAAATATGTGTTATTCCTTTAATTGTGCGGGCGAGTGTATATTTCCACAATATTTGGCCTATTTATATGAAACTTTGACGCTTTATATAGTTTTTGGTCTTTAAGGATCGATACGTCTAAAGTGCATAATATGTTTATTCCGCATAGGTTTCTATAATGTATGAAACTTTGACAGGATATATAGAATGTCTTTAAGAATTCAGTTCAGTAGTTTCAGTCTGATAACAGAATAATTTACATATCCTGGCGTAGGAAAATGATCCTAGCACTAGTTTATTGCTTAATTTCCATTGCTTTATAATTATTAATTTATACGGTTCCAAAATAACTTTATTAGATATCTCAAAAAGAGAAACCTAGCTCATGTTATTTACAATGAATAATATGCACAGGTTCTTCACATAAAAAAAGAAGTGTCCAATGCGGGATTCGATCCCGGTTTATGGCTGTCGGAAATCGACGTATAAGATATAAGTATATAAATAAGTCGTTGGACGAACTTTATACCGTTCGTCCACCAACTTATTTATATACTTATATCTTATACGTCGATTTATATCTTATACTATTCATTTAATATGATAATTATATATAATAGAGATTTTATGAAAATTGTATATACTGTATTTATTTATTTTTATTCCAATATTTCGACCAATATTTTGAATCAAAAAGTATCGCGAATTTTGAATTTTCGCGGGTTACGTATATTCGAATTTCGATCTTTTTGTGGCTTTATGTTGGTACTCATGTCTCTCACTTATGCCGACAAGCTCAGCCATTTTGAATGTTCACTTAGTTGTTGACAGCTGCTTTGCTTGCAGGTGTTTTGGATAAGTCTTCGATTTTTACCTATAAAAAATGGATCAAAGAACCTGTATCAAATATTGTGTGAAAAACGAAATTAAGTGCGCGGATGCATTCCGAATGTTGACTGTGGCATACGTAGAAGCTACCTTGGACCGAAGCAATGTTTATCGGTGGTACAAAATGTTCTCAGAAGGCCGAGAAGATGTGAACGACGAAGAGCGTGCCGGACGCCCGAGCACTTCAACTACAGACGAAAAAATTAATGAAGTGGAGAAAATGATATTGGCCAATCGTCGAATCACCGTTAGAGAAGTTGCTGAGGACCTAAACATATCGATTGGCTCGTGCCATTCGATTTTTATCAATGATTTGGGCATGAGACGGGTCGCGCGAGATTCGTACCAAAATTGCTCAATTGCGACCAAAAACAGCATCGCATGAACATTGCTAATGAGATGTTGGACTCTGTCCGCGACGACCCAAATTTGCTCCAGGGGGTCATAACTGGTGAGGAAGCGTGGGTTTATGGTTATGACGTGGAAACCAAAGCTCAATCATCTCAATGGAAGCTGCCGCACCAACCGAGACCGAAAAAAAGCGCGCCAAGTTCGGTCGAATGTGAAAGTTTTGCTGACAGTTTTCTTCGATTGCAAGGGCGTGGTGCATCATGAGTTCTTGCCACAGGGTAGAACGGTCAATAAGGAATATTACCTGCAAGTTATGCGCGACCTTTTGGCCAAAAACAACACACTAATGATGCCGCAGCCACCGTATTCCCCAGATCTGGCCCCCTGGAACTTTTTTGTTCCCTAAATTGAAGAGGTCCATGAGAGGACGACGTTACGCTATGCTTGACGTGATAAAGAAGGCATCGAAGGAGGAGCTGAAAAGATTTTAAAAAATGGTTTTTGAAGTGCTTCGAAGATTGGAAAAACCGTTAGCACAAGTGTATAATATATCATGGGGATTACTTTGAAGGGGACAAAATAGGTATTCATGAATAAATAAATAATTTTTGAAAAAACACAAAAGTCGCGACACCTTTTGAACACACCTCGTAGGTGAGCAGGTTCGCCACTCTCGCTTTCTATACCCCAATTTATGAAATATATCTCAATATTTGAATATTATATCAAGTATAAATCCAACAAATAATTATATATTATATAATGTTAGCATTTCTAGTATATCAACATAAGTATATATATTATATTAATAGATAGAATTATTGCCGTGAAATTGATAAATATAGAGAGGCTTTTGGAAATTATTCAACAAATTATTAGATTTTTTTAATCTTCAAAATATTTTCTTGTCTCATGTAGGAATATTTAGGTTTTGTATAGATTCACATGGCATAGTAAATAATTTTGAATTGGGAAAGGAACATATACCTAGCAAAATATATGAATCCTAATTTAATCATTATACCTTATACAGTGATACCTCGACATACGAGTTTAATTCGTTCCGCAACCTTGCTCGTATCTTGAATTACTCGTATCTCGAAGCAAATTTCCCCATACAAAACAATTGAATTACCATTAATCCGTTTCAACCTCCAAAATGTCACCCCAGTTATTTTTGTTACGTGGTTTTAAATAATAAATACGTATTTATAAATATCAAATATTTATTGCACAAAAACAAAAAAGAGAATGTAAAGAAATAAATTAGATATCCTCACTGATCTTTGCCTTTTTCGCTACATTTTTCTCGCTTTTACCTGTAGGCCGTTTAGAAAAAAACATGTCCAAGGAGGTTTGTTTCTTCCTCCCTCTCAGAATGTTCCGGAAATGAGTTAGGCAAGTGTCATTAAAAAGATCAGATGCACGACCTCTTGCAACTTTTTCTAGGTGTTTTTTTTCCACGAACTGTGAAACTCTCTCCCACATTCCTAAGATCTCCTTTATCCCACTTGTAGAAATTTCACGTTTTAATTCAATACTCATAATCTTTTTCTTAGCACTTGACTTTTTACAAACTTTCTTCCAATCCATTGTTATAAAAATAAATGAACTAAAACTGTAAATGTAAACGCAACACAAAACGCGAACACAAAACACAACTTATCACAGCGGAAGCACGCTGCTAACTGATCGTGATGGCGCGACTGCGTGTTACTACCGAACCGAACTCATATCTCGAATTTCGCTCGTAACTAAAAGCAAAAAATCACTTGCTCGTCGGCTCGTATCTCGAAAAACTCGTATGTTGGGGCGCTCGTATGTCGAGGTACCACTGTATATATATACTAGCGGATGTGTACCCGGCTTCGCCCGGGTTTTATCCGAGTGAAAGTTTGCCTAACAAATATTATTGATAATAATATTCGGGAACACACAGAATCTATATTAATAAAATGGAAATTTCATAAGTGGACATCACTAAAAACTTTCGTTACAATGCATCAATAAAACCAAATTTTCAACATTTATGTAAAACGAGATGGAGCAGGTTTTGCTCAACATCAAAATATATTTCCTAACATTAACATGCGTAACTTCGCTGTTATCGATTAAATACAAAAAAATCAACAGAGTTAATTTTATTTATATATAAATACAAAATTAAATTTCAACAGAGTTAATTTTTTTACATACTAGCTAATAATCTCAATCTAAAAAATATTCAAAACAAGCAATTTTAAGATAACACCATATGTAAAACAGTCGGCCAAGAAAACAACAACGATATTACATCTTTCTCACATATTCACACACAATCTTGATTAATAATTAAAACTAATAACTCTAATTTCGCCTAACAAATATACAAATTTATAGTGACCAACATATGCAAATTTTATCTTTGTTTTTATTTAACTTGATATCGTAAATATAACATCCATTGTAAGCATTTTTCTGTTCACCTTCCGTGGTTTCTCTTTTCTCTGATAGTTTTTAGGTGTAGTATATTTTCTTATTACTAGACTACAAACATTCCCTCGAGAAAAACCTGGGCGAAGCCGGGTACATCCGCTAGTATTATGATAAAATGATAATAATATTCGTTACATTATATATTTATATAATATATAAAATATATTTTTCGATCAAACATATCCTCTTTCTCTACTGAATAAATCTTAACCAAAAGGCCGAGAAACTATATTATATATATAGAGATGACCTGGCTTCGTGTGTCTTCTGTTCGAGTGAATGTTTAGCTGGTAGATTTTGTTCCTGCCTAATAAAAATTATTATCTGGCTTCACCCGTGGTTTGCTTTAGTGAATATTCCCCTAAAGAATTTTATTTATGTCAATCAAGCATGATACTGCAATATTGTCATAATCCTTTCTGACTAAAAAGAATTGTTGCTCAGTACTTGGTTAATTATATTATTTCTTGGTCAAAAGTGCGACAAAAAGCTCTTACAGATTTAACTCTCTGTCCTGTTCAAATTCCAGCGAGATTAGTTATATATTGAGGACTTGCATAGCCGACAAACATATATATATGTTCCCGGCTTCGCCTGATTTTTACCCGAGTAAGGTTTGCCTAACAAACATTTGTTAAAACGATTCTAGAAAACATCCAATCCCTACTGAATCTATACTTGTCTAAAAAAAATCTGTATTAATTGGTCCACTCGGTAATTTGAAGTTGAAGGAATAGTATCTTGCCACAAACGAAGATTTGTAAATAACTGTATTTAGCGAATGTACCCGGCTTCGCCCGGTTTTTATCCGAGTAAAAGTTTGCCTAACAAACATTTGTTAAAAAGATTCTAAAAAATATCCAATCCACCTATATATTGATATATAAACGTATATAAATATTGTTATATGCGTTTGAATATATTTTTGAAACGCATAATTTTTTGAAAACATTTATTATATTTTGAATAAGATATTGTCACTTTTGTGAATTTGATAATTAATTATTTATTTTTTCTCAATGAATTATATATATTAATTTGAAAATTTATTTTTGTTATCATCATCACATACAATGTAAATTTTTTATATAAACAAACGAAAATAAACAACAACAACAACAATATAATTTGCATCTTCATTATTGTAAAACAACAACAAATTAAATTAACAATACAAAATATATTTTAACATTACATTTCAACATTTAACACAAAAACGTTACAATATTTTCTTTAAATATATAATAATATTAAAATGGCAAGTTTTTTTTTACGTCATTGGAATATTATATTACTAAATTCTCAAATTAAATTGATTATACTTGGAACACATTTTAAGCATTGTTACAATTTATAAATATTATTTCACCAGAAGCCGCGAGAGGCGCTACTTGCGAGTGAAAGTAGAAAATTTGCAAATAAAATTGCAAAGAATATTTATTTCAAATCAAATTCAAACCAGAAACCTTCCCAGTAGTATAGTAAATAACTTCCCAAAGTTCACGGTGATTGGATAATCTTACCTTTTAAAAACATTCATCGTGTAAACAAACTAACATTCATCGTCTAAACAAACCGCGTGTAAATTATTAACCAATCAAATTCATTTATCGTCGCGACCAGTGCTGCGCCCAAGCGGTAAAAGGCTGCAACTAACGCATTTTGGTATTATATTTAAAAAAAAAAGCACATTAACCTTTTTTTGTTATTTGAATAGCCTATATGTTAAACGAAATCTTCAGCTACGTACTTGCGAAATTTCATAATGATTTTTTCCGTAGATTTTGCGCAACGCGATAACAAACATCGATTTTGGATTTCATTTTATAGATATATGGATTTTTAATTTTTGTATGAAAAAATTGCGCGTATTATCTTCTTTATATATAAAAGTCAATGTCTGTTTCGCGATAAACTCAAAAACTACTGAATCCAATTGGTACCAAATTTTGCATGTCGCTTTTTATAAACCTTGTTATCGTGAAGATAGAGGCTGCCTGGCCGGCATTCATATTTTTTGAAAAAAGACACTTAGAGCCTTAGACCAATTTTTATCGCCTTGCTACATGTTTTAATTTTTATTTGCTCCTGACGAGGACAAAAGCTTTTTGTCGAAACGTCGAGGTAATAAAAAGATTTATACTGGCCGAGGTGTCTTTTTTCAAAAAATAAACCTTGTTGTATTCCAATTTGATTACACACAGCGCTTAACGTTAATTATTATTTAATTAACTACAAGGTAAAAGGATTATATATAGATTGAATAGTAAACATGGAGAAAGAGAATAAGTCAGCTTGGCGACGCCGCTTGCAGGTTACATAAACAGGAAGTGACGTCAGCTCCAGTGTTGCCGAAGCCAGCCGCCCGCCGTCACGGTCTAGCAATCTCCCCCCTCGAAGTGATCTCTTAGTTATGGACCACTTCGCCGCCCATAAGTCTCGAACGATGAAGTTCGTGTAGGTTTCTCCCCAGTGGCTTGGTCAAAATATCCGCTAGGTTTCTTCCACTTGTAACATATGTTGGCTTCCGTAGGCGTTTCTTACTGGGAAAAAGAAAGAGAGGATCCAATAAAATAATTTAGTAGTGTTTATTAGAACAAAATCATAAAAATGAACAACACATATAACAGAGAGTACCGTCGTCTTCCGGGTATTCCTTCTACTGGGGAGCTCGGATTCTATATTCTGTGCGTTTATAATCTGTTTATCTGTGGCTCTCTGGTCGGGATGGCGCCTACATTCGGCCATTCCTGGATTTCAATCGTCCTCGATTGAACCTTGCGTTGCAGGAACGTCGTGGGTTGCGTCGGGGGGTATCTTCTACTTCTGGCTCCTCGTCCGGACTTTCTTCTGTAGCTGTAGTCGTTAATTCTATTTTGTTCTCCTACTGTCCTATCACACGGGTCCTTTCGAAAGATCTGGATCAGATCTCTCAATTCAGGGTCGGAATGCTGAATCATCAAGATTTGTTCTTCCAGTGTGATTGTGAGGCACACTTCAAGGTTTTTCTCCACGATTTCCTCCATCGTGTCTCTAGGGTCGTCGACTGGAGCTCTACTCATTCCGTCTACGTGGGCCATCTTCTCCCCTGGTTTATGTCGAATTTCGAAATCGTATTCCTGAATCAGATTGTACCATCGCGCTATCTGAGGATTTGTAGTCTTCTTCGCGTTCATGTAGACCAGTGCTTGGCAATCTGTAACCACTGTAAACTTGATTCCTACGAGGAACTGACGTAGTCGATCCAAGGTCCACACTATCGCCATCAGTTCCAATTTGCTTGAGTGGTACATCTTCTCGGCCTCTGTTGTCTTCTTGCTCACACAGTAGACCAAGCGCCATTTGCCGTCTTTGTCCATCTGTAGCACCATTCCTGCTAATCCCTCAGCACTCGCATCGCAATGTACTTCTGTCTTGAGTTCAGGGTTGTAATGAGCTAGTACCGGATATTCGACCAGATCCTTTCGTAGTCCTCCAAATGACCTTCGCTGTTCTTCCTTCCATTCAAATTGTGAACCTTTCTTCGTAAGTCTGCTTAGCGGTTCTGCTTTCCTCGCGAAGTCCTTTACAAATCGTCTGAAGAAGTTCGTCAGTCCCAGAAAGCGTCGTATGTCGTGGACATTCTTGGGTTCTGGAAATTCTTCTATCGCCTTGATCTTTCTTGGGCCTGGCTTAAGTCCGCCTGTACTGATGACATACCCTAAGAACTCAACTTCCCTCCTTCCGAACTCACATTTAGAGGGTTTCAGTGTCAACTTCGCTGATCTCATTCTTTCGAGGACTTCCCTCAACCTTTCGGTCATCTCCCGCCAATCCTTTGCCGGGATAATCACGTCGTCGAGATAGCAGAATGCCTTCTTGTTCAGCAGTGGACCTAGGACAGTGTGCATCAGTCTTTGGAATTCAGCTGGTGCGTTGGCGAGTCCAAAAATCATCCTTTCGAGTTGACCTGTATCATCTGGGGTGATGAATGCTGTCTTTAATTTTGCCTTATCGGTCAGTGGTATCTGCAGATATCCATGCGCCAGATCCAGAGTGGTGAAGAATTTCGCATTCCTTAGGCCTTCCAGAAGGTCGTCTATCCTTGGTAATGGGAACTTGTCCTTAACTGTTTGAATGTTGAGTCTCCTATAATCTACCACCAGACGATGATCTCCAGTTTTCTTCCTCACAAGTAGGACGGGACTAGCGTAGGGTGATCTAGTTTCCGTGACTATTCCATTGTCCTTCCACTCTCTGACAATCTCCCTGATTGCTTCGCGTTCACTTGCAGTCGTCTTATACGGTCTCAGACAGACTGGCTTGCTTCCATCAACCTCCTTAATGTCCATCTTGGTGACATCGGTGCACCCTAATTCCTCCATACCAAGAGCGAAACAGTCTCTGTACTCGTTTACTACATCTAGGATTTCTTGTCTCTCTTTCGAAGTCAGAGAATGATTGACGTTGATGTCCTCAGGCAGTATGGGGCGCTTACGTTTCATTTGGTCTTGTCCTTCCCTCTTCTCTTCATTTTTAGTCTGAAACGAATCCTCTGCGACGTCCAGGTTAACAACAATATCATCAAGGTTCAGTAGTTCAACCCGCCCTACACATTGGTTCTTCCTTACTCTCAACTTGCCCTTGCCAGCTGAGATGATGGGTACGGTCGTCTTTCCATCGACCACTTCCAATAGGGAATCGACACAGGCGTCATCTACTCCTGTGAACAATACATATCCGTCCTTTACCTCGTCTGTGATTGCACTTGTAAAGTTAATGGAGTCGCTCTCCAACTGAACAGTTTCGGTTGCTCTCAGTTCGATGCGACGCGACTTGATTTCTTCTTGCAGATTAGCAAACGGAAATTCGGATGAATAGCCAATATGCAAGTTTTTACCAATTCTGGCGAAGGATACGTAGGGCAGATCTGTCCATGTTCTTCCAATTAATAGGTCATAGGGTTGGGCATCATCGTTGACAATGAATACAGTGATTTCCCTTCCGACGATGCCATCAATCTCCAGGTCGACTGTCGTCTTCCCAACGGTCCTGGCAGCTGGTGCAGTCTGGTTACCGATGCCGTACAGACTAGTCGAGTCTGGTTCGATGTCGACGCTGATCCTCCTTGCGACCGATTCTCTCATTAGACAACTGCTGCTCCCGGTGTCTATCATTGCCTTCACGGTTTCCTTGTTGTCGATCTTGACATCCTTCAAATATACATCTGGCGGGACAGTCTCCAGTCCTTCGACTTCCAGGTTGGCTACTTTTAGTCCTTCTTTGGGTCTTGTGCAATTCCTTTCCTTGTGTCCCGTTTGACCGCATCCTCGGCATGTCAACGTAGTCCTGGGTGCTGGGCAGTCTCTGGCAATGTGTCCAAACTGATTGCAGTTGAAGCACTTCGGTTCTCCCTTGTCGTTTCTGATCGTACGGTTGACCATTCTCCTCAAGGTGTTAGGGTGCGTTTCACTGATTTCGTTCCTTGCAGCGTCTTGACCCGAAACATTCGTTCCTTGTTTAGACTCTTTAACTTCGCTTTGGTTGGGGAATCTCGCAGATTTCTGCTGAAACGACGGTGGTATGAGGTGTTTCGCATTCCAATGCGGAGGTCCCATCTCGGTGCGAACATTTTCGTACTCGTCCAGTTTATCCGCCAACTCATCTGGGTTGTTTAACTTGGTCCAATCGTCAATGAGATGATTACGCAGCACATTTGGAACTTTTTTCTTTAGCTGGTTAGTGACGGACAAATCCTTTAGGGCGTCGAAATTTTCCACGTTCATTCCTTCGATCCATTCGTTGAAATATCCTCGCAATTCGAAAGCGAAGTCTCTCCAGGAACCCTTTTGAGATCTCTCGTGCTTCTCGAATTTTTGTCTGAATTGTTCGGGGCTCAACTTGTACCGTTTTAGGAGCAACCTTTTCACGAACCTATAATCGCCGCTTTGTTCTTCTGTTTCCCGAGCGATTAATTGAGTCATTTCGTAAGGTAGCAATCCTAGGAGGCTGAACGCCCATTGGTCTTCATCCAATCCTAGTCGCTTTGCCTGTCTTTCGAAAAGAATTAGGTAAAAACTCAAATCATTGTCCTTCGACTCGTACTTGGGCATCAGTTTACGTATCTCATAATGTGCGTCATTGCTGGTACTTCGAGACGTATCGTTGTTTCCGCGTGTAGTCTGGATGCGCAGCTTCTCAAGCTCGAATTCCATTACCATTTGTTCTTTTCGTTCGATTCGTTCCCGATCCTCGATTCGTTTCCGATCCTCGATTCGTTCCCGCTCCTCGATTCGTTCCCGATCCTTGATCAGAGTCTCCAACAGTTGTTTTGCGAATTCTTCTTCGTAGGATTGGCTATTCAAAATAAGGTGTTTTAAGTCGACGATCCTGCTCTCTGGCGGTACTACCTCGCCGAGTTCATACGCCAACTTGCTCAAATCGCATTTCCTTACTTTCGCTAAATAAGTCATGTTTTTCAAAAGGAAAAATAAACAAGGCAAAATTTTTTAAAATAAACAAATAAAACTGACTAAACCAGATACGTACTGTTTCAATTATTTCTTTAAACGAAATCAACTTTTCTTTGGTAATTTTGAGACAATACTTTTTTTTTCTTTTTACCGCGATACTTTGCGATAATACTTTTTATTTGTTTCTTCAATTTACTTTAAAAATACTTTCTTTGGAATACTTTACTTTACTTTAAAATACTTTCTTTAGAATACTGTACTTTACTTTAAAATACTTTCTTTAAAATACTTCACTTTACTTTAAAATACTTTCTTTAAAATACTTCACTTTACTTTAAAATACTTTCTTTAAAATACTTCACTTTACTTTAAAATACTTTCTTTAAAATACTTCACTTTACTTTAAAATACTTTCTTTAAAATACTTCACTTTACTTTAAAATACTTTCTTTAAAATACTTCACTTTACTTTAAAATACTTTCTTTAAAATACTTCACTTTACTTTAAAATACTTTCTTTAAAATACTTCACTTTACTTTAAAATACTTTCTTATCGAGATGATTTTGCAATAATATTTTACCGAGGTGACTTGTAATAATACTTTTAGGAATAGGTAATTAAATTTCGTACATACCATGCAACTCCTCTTACGTTGATCGGTCACCGCGCCACGTCCTTCTCGTTTCCAAATTATTCCAGTGAATCTTCAATTTTCTTCAGGACTATCCCACTTCTGAATTTCTGTTGGCTTCCGTAGGCGTTTCTTACTGGGAAAAAGAAAGAGAGGATCCAATAAAATAATTTAGTAGTGTTTATTAGAACAAAATCATAAAAATGAACAACACATATAACAGAGAGTACCGTCGTCTTCCGGGTATTCCTTCTACTGGGGAGCTCGGATTCTATATTCTGTGCGTTTATAATCTGTTTATCTGTGGCTCTCTGGTCGGGATGGCGCCTACACATAGTCCAGTTGAATCACACCGTCATCCACCTTTTCTCTGACGAAGTGATATCTAATAGCGATGTGCCTGGTCTTGGATCGGCCGATGTAGCTCTTGACGTGTTCTATAGCCGCTTGGTTATCGCACCACACCGGAGTTGGCTCAACCATATTATGTGGTATATCCAAATGGTTCAGGAACTCCCTGATTCATGTCACTTCCCTGACAGACGATGATAGGGAAATGTATTCCGCCTCCATTGTGCTGAGGGCGGTGACAGTTTGCTTTGAACTTCGCCATAGGATTGGAGCGCCTGCAAACATCACTACGTAACCCGATGTACTCTTTCTGTCTTCCAGGTTGGTTCCCCAATCTGCATCCGAATAGACACACAGTTGTTCCCCAGTCCGTCTATAGGTGATGCCTAGATGCTCTGAAGAATTCAAGTATCTTAAAATTCGTTTCGCAGCAACCCAGTGTTTTCTAGTGTACTTTGAACAATAGCGAGCCAATTGACTTACTGCATAGGCAATGTCTGGCCTTGTCCGCTGTGAAATGTAGAGCAGTCCACCAATTAGTTCACGGTAGGGAAGGTCTTGGCAGTTTTCTTCATCTTCTTCCTCAAGAAGTTCTGGTCTGGTTTCCATCGGCGTTGAGACTTCTCTTCCTTCCTGAAGATTGAACCGTTCTAGTAGACTTTTTATATATGCTCTTTGTGTTAGAGTTACGCATCCACCCTTTGATCGAGTGAAGTTGACACCAAGCAGGTAGGATACTGGTCCGATGTACTTTGTTTCGAAATGACCTCTCAGCAGTTCAATGCAATTTTCTCTCACTTCTTGATTCTCCGTCAGAGTAAGAATATCATCCACGTATAATGATAAGATTATCATTCCTTCGTTCAGCTTGAGCTTGTAGACACAAGGGTCAACTGGATTCCTCATAAATCCCTTTTTCTTTAACCACTCATCAAGGCACTTGGTCCAACCTCTGCCTCTTTGCTTCAGTCAGTCCGTACAGAGACCTTTTGAGTTGGCAGTAAATATGTTCCTCACCAGGTTTAACAAAGACTTCTGGTTGTTCCATGTAGATCACTCGGTCAAGCTTGCCGTAGAGATAAGCACTTTTCACGTCATATTGGTCTATTTTCAACACCTATTGCTGTGAGCAGTCTTGTCGTTTCAAAACTAGAAACAGGTGAGTAAATCTCATCATAATCGATTCCCTTTTGTTGAGTGAAGCCCTTTGCCACAAGTCGGGCCTTGTATCTAACTACTTGACCCTCGGCGTTGGTCTTCCTGTGTAGTACCCACTTACAAGCAATTGGGGCAGAGTCTTTTGGTAGTTCTCTTTGAAGACACAGTCCCGAGATTCCACCACTTTCTTCATCTCAGGAATCCACACTCTGTAGCCACGTCCTCTGAGTGCATATCCAACAAGGTTACCTTTGACAGCTCTCCTTTCGAGTTTGGATATACGGACTTGTCTTGGAATATGGACAAATACTTGACAGCCAATAGCTCTTATGTGTTTAAGGATAGGTTTGTTCCATGTCCACAGTTCATATGGCGTGCTTTCTCCATTGTGATTGTTGAGAACTCTGTTTCTGACATAGGCTGCGGTGTAAGTCAGCTCCGCCCAGGAAGCCTTTGGCAGACCACTTCAGATATAGTGCTCCTGACAAGATCTAGGAGTGTCCTATTCATTCCTTTGCCACACCATTCTGTTGAGGTGTATACGTCATAGTGTGTTCATGAACTATTCCAACACTCGTGCAGAAAATGTCCCATTCCTTGGAACAAAATTCCAAGCCATTATCCGTACGTATTCGTTTTAGTTTCCGGCTGGTTTGTTTCTCAGATTCTTGAATCCACCCTTTGACTTTTCCCAGGGTTCCGCCTTTGTTTTTCAGGAAAAATACACTTGTATATCTCGTAGATTCATCAATGATGGTTAAGTCGTACTTGGCTCCTCCCCAGCTCAATACGACAAGTGGACCCATCAAGTCCGCATGCACCAAGTCCAACGGCATGATTTCTTTTTCCTCCTTGTGTGAGTGCTGAAGGAATGGCAGACGGTAAGACTTGCCGATCAAGCAGTCTTCGCACTTTTCTGGCTTTGCCGGGCTGCAATCAAATCCTCTTACGCTTTGGTTCTTGGCCATCTTTGCTATCGAATATGCATTTACATGCATCAACCTTTTGTGCCAAGGTTCCAGTGTAAGCTCTTCCTTGCATTCAGATGCAAGAGAAACACGATCATTCTGATCTATCGGAGAGGTTGGAGTGGTCTGGACGTAGTAAAGTCTACCCAGCTTCTTTCCCTCTATCAAGAGTTTACCTTTCATGTCCATAATGTGGCAACCACTCTTGTTGAAGACAACTTTTCTTACGTTTTCTATCATTTGGAGTACAGACAGAACACTGTGACGCGTATCTGGAACGTACAAGGTTTTCTGGGCAACCAAATTGCTGGCATCTCCCTTGTGTCCTTTGCTTTAAATTGTTTTTCTGTTTCAATGGGCTTCGAAGAGGCATTAACGACCATGGCACCCACATCTTTTGGTAGATTTGACGAACGCCTTTCTTCTTCTGCCAACAGCCGTTTTTTAACTGTGGCGGTCGTGAAGTCTGAATCAGGCAAGTTACATATGGTTGAGACAACGGTGTCCCAATCCTCTGGTAATCCACCCAAAAGAACCATAGCCAAATCGCCATCATCAATTTTGTCGCCAATTTGGGCCAGTTCGTTTACAATGTGGTTTATCTTCCCCATATACCCTTCCATATTGCTGTGCTGAGTCAACCTTTCGCCATATAACTGCCTTCTTAGTTGTACGGCTCGATATCTACTATCCTTTGGTGCGTATAATTTTTCCAGTTCCTCCCAGACCTCTTTCGGAGTATTCAAATGTTGAACATGCAATTGTTGTTCATCATTAATCCCGAGGCAAATTTTTGCAAACGCCTTACCCTCCCGCGACAAAAAAAGTTTTGTTGCAACAAGGTCACTAGGGTCAGGCTTAGCCTCTCCTGGATTGATCAAACTCCACAAGTCGTTTTCGATTAGAACGAGTTTCATCTGGAAGCTCCAGCTTGAGTAATTAGCACCATTTAATTTTGTAATCGTCGTGTTTGCCATTTTACAAAATATTTGGTAAGTAGAAAAAAGGATGGGCCAAGTAATCAAAGGAAATTTGGTTACTCACGTTTTAGGCCTTGCGCTTCTTCAGTCTGACGTTTTAGGTCTTGCGCTTCTTTAGTCTCATTATCTTTGTTGTATTCCAATTTGATTACACATAGCGCTTAACGTTAATTATTATTTAATTAACTACAAGGTAAAAGGATTATATATAGATTAAATAGTAAACATGGAAAAAGAGAATAAGTTAGCTTGGCGATGCCGCTTGCAGGTTACATAAACAGGAAGTGACGTCAGCTCCAGTGTTGCCGAAGCCAGCCGCCCGCCGTCACGGTCTAGCAAACCTGAGGAAAATTTCGGCTATATTTTGATTAGTATTTTTGGCTATTTATTTTTTCATTTGAAGAACCTTTTTTTTTTTACGCGGAATAAATACGAGGCGAAGTAACAACACCAGGCCAATTAAACGACCAATGAGCGTTCTGCATTTTTTTTTCAAGTTGCTTGGGTTTATTTTCTGGAATATCTTTTTATACGAGTGTTACTTTTTTTACAAAATTATTATTGAGTATTGAGAGAGAAATTTTTATTACCAAGTTACGGTAAGTACACACAATACAATTTAGAAAAAAAAACTTTACAAAATTAGCGGTTTTGTATGTAAATAATGGCTTTCGTATTTTTTATAAATATTTGTTCTGGCCTTTGTTTTTTTTTTTAGCTATTTTAAAAAAAAAATCGTTTAAAATGCAGTCACAGTCATTAGAAAACACATATGTTTGTCTAATTCCATGTACTCTTTTATTTTTTACAGAAAAATATTAACATACCAGTTTTTTGGATTAATTTTTTTATAAACCATTTTTTTCTTATTCTTACTCACTCAACTCAGGCAATTTCAAGGGTTAATGTGCTGGGGCGGGTACCTCGGGGGTTGGGTGGAAAAGCTGCCATCTATTTAAACTATATTGATTTTGAAACAACTAAATGGATTGCCTAAAATAATTAAATCAAATACCTAAACACTAATACAGTATAATACAATTTTTGCATCATACACACCTTTTTCCTGTGGTTTATGTGTTACTTCTGTATTGCTATTCTGTGGCACTTCTACTATTTATTATTGATGTACTTTCATTATGAAGGAAATTGCACTAGGGGGAATTCTCAGGGAATTCGTCTAGTAATAATATAAAAATATATTTCTCTCTGTACACATATTATATTAAACATTTGAATCAGGCGTGTGCTAATTTTTGTATTAGTATAATTTAGATAATTCCAAATTTCTATTAACTTTTTCAAATTAAATTTTAAATATGAATGTATTTTTCATAAATAAATTATGCCTTCGCCTATTCAAGCTAGCAAATTAAATATTTGAAGAATTTATTCATAGTGTTGGGTTAATATATATATCATTGTGTGTATCTATTTGAATAAATCTCTCTTGCAACTAGCCGATATTTTTTGTCTACATATAAATGTTAAATTATTTATCATCTATAAATTCTAGTTTTATAAAAATGAGACTTATTTGGGACTATTATTATGCTTATTTTTCCCCAAATTATTTTAAAATCTCATTTAATTTTGTGACCCTATCTATATATTTTTTTGAAAATATTTTTCTCACATCTCTAACAGGGTTTGAATTACGCACACTATATATAGCGATTAATTTTACCTCTCAAACACCAAATATAAAAATTTACATTTTTGGCCAAAATTTGCATAGAAATTTCCATTATCATAAAACGACACTAGAATATAGATTGTTTTTTTATTTTGTTTTCTTGAATATATATTGAATAATGAGAGAGTGTATGTATTTTCATTATAGAAGGTTATTTCAACATATTATCTTCAAAATTATATTAGGTCGTCGATTCGAAGGTCTAATCGTATGAGCTCTCTCTATCAGTGACAGAAAATTTGGATAATGAAGTTAATTGTGATATATTTTTTAGAGATTTTTGAAATTTTCTTTTTGATATATATAGCCCTGATTTCTCTAAAGTCATAGTGTTACCAAAGTTACGATTTTACAAAGAAAATATTTACGCTGTGATTACAAAAATTTCTTCAACCAAAATTTAAAGAACTCTGTCCATGCGACGCCTGCTACCATAAAATTATTTTAAAACAAAGGAATGGTGTTTAATGGAATTTTTCGAACTTCTACCATCGTAGGCATTCCATAAACAAGAGGTAACAAGAGGAGGGTGTGCAGGCTCTTCTGTAAATAATATCAGAACCAAATGTGAAACCTTTGAATGCTCTGATTATTATAAGAACAATTAACCACAGAGACACAATATCAATTACATGAGTCAGATTCCAAACTAATTGTTTAAGCTAAATCAAAGAAGATGAGCTTGTTAAGAAGACGACAATATATTATCATCATAAAACGTACAAATATATTCCTGAATAATTTTTGAAAATGAATTTGAAAATAAAAACGAATATCTGCGACAAAAAAAATATACATTTAAACTAATAATTTTTTAATGTTTGCATGTCGTCATTATCTGGTGTAAATAACAATATTATTTATTCTTATTATCACTGTATAGAAAGTTGTTAACTGGCCGTACTTGGATTGACGCGTTCACGATCACAGAATTGTTAAAATAAATTGTTCAGCGTGCCCATTCTGTGAATCTGATACTGATCTACACGTTTAACAGGCATTTTTGACGGTGAAGATTTAAGTGAAAAATACAGAATTATCCTTACTTCAAAAGTTAAATAGGAAATGATACATTAATCGGCCAATTTTGCAGTTTTTTTTTTGTTTCATATATGAAATATATATTTTATGATTGTGAAACCGAAACCTATTCAAATATAACAATTTAGGAAGCTCTCACACCAACAAGGAGTTCTTAACCAGAGAGTATGGGGATCTACCTTAATGTTGGCTTTTATATGCTTATAGATGCACGCTTTGGCTAACCCGAAAATGGCTTTGGCGTCATCATCCATGTCCCGCCCAAAGACCCGGACATGCATACCGGGGATGGGGGAGGGGAGCTCAATGATGTTAAAAGCTTCCCGGATAGGGGGCATGACGCAGTGGCAGGACTGTCAAACCGAATCCAGAGGTAATGGATAGGGTAAGACACTCGTGGTCTGACAGAGCTTATGTCGGAGTCATGACTCGAGAAGCAATAGCAGGGAAGGGATCGCCGGTAAAAATCGGAATCATGCACAGTAACGGTGGACTCCTATTGTTAAAAAAACTGAGTTATAAGCTGTTTAGCGATTAGCGCTGTCCGGGCAACGATGTGTGGTGTGAATAGTAAACTATAGGTATGATTTAGTTGTGCACATGCCACCACTGTCTCACCCCTGCGTGAAGCGTTCCACTGTCTCGCCAAATTCGTGACCTGGTGTCAACTGATGTTTTCGATCACTAAACTATTGCAGAATAAATTTAGTGTGATAGCGAGGTGGACGAGTGGTTAAATCCCTCGATTCTCGACAGCCATGAACCGGGATCTAATCCCGCATTAGACATTTTGTTTTAATATGTGAGTGACCTTCACATATTATTTATTGTTTCAAATATCATAATATAGGTGCTTCTTTTGAGGGTTACCTAATAAAGTTATTTTGGAACCAGTGTGATGACGTTTGTGAAAGCGCGGCGTATTTTATTTTATGAAAAATCGAATTTTTGTCTAGTAATAACGAAATATTCTTGTGTTGGGATATATTTTGAGAGAATAATGAAACAAAATATAAAATAATTGCAAATGATTGAACTTTATGTTTGATAATGGATGTCAAAATTATGACGTAGCAAGACCACTATGTGCAGGATATGCTATGACACTTGAAACTCGGATAAATGTTCGAATTTATGAGATTGGTGCGAATTTTATAACTATAGCTAAAATCGATCATTTTGTACATGACTAGGAAAGGCAGAGTTGAAAGTGACATCTTTCTATTTATAAACAATTAGGAGGTTCATGGTAAACGGTTTGCGGATTTCGACAAATTATAAAGAAGGAATCATATATCGCCGCAACTCTTAAAAAGAGTTGCGGCGATATATGATTCCTTCTTTATAATTAGGAGGTTGTTGTGATGACCGGATCAATGTTCTTGTTATTTAGAGGATTTACATTCAACGTCAACTTGATGTCAGTTTAAGGCGACCAACTACATAATTTACCTTGATTTGACGATAATTTTGTGTTATTCTTTACGGGTATATAGAAACGCGCAGTTTACGATTTATTTATTTAGAATTTCGTGTTTGTTAGGAGTCGTGTTTCTCTTCATGAAATTTTATCAAAGACTGTGATTTGAGGAAATATAATTTTAAGTATGGAAAGTAGAGTCTCTAGGAAGGTGTTTTAGAGTGAAGACCTTTTCTTATCTGTGTTGATGTGATTAGGTATTAGTATACTGAGGGGCTCCAAATATTGTTGATAGGCTTTTCTTGTAATTTCTATGATTAAAATGTCTAGTGCGTGAAGTATTTCAAACATGTTAACGAGAAATATAAAACTTTATTCTGGAGTTGGTGTGCCTGCATGGTGCTAGAGAGAGAGAATATGTTGCAACCTAAAAATTTCTAGTGCTGGATTCGTGGTATAAGGGAAGGCTATATGACATACTACACAATTAAGTAGAATACACGGATCACAAAAAAAAATACATCCCCTAAAATACGAATATAAATTTTCTGAAAATAGGTGAATTATATATAATGGTTATATTAAAAATAATTGATTAATATATTTTTAAAGCGTATGGTTTTTTTTTTTTTTTTTTGAGATATACAGCTTTCATCAATATTTGGTGTTTGAAACTCATACAAGAAGATACACGCGGTGAGGCATATTCTCATAGTCTTTTTATGGCTTCTTGTGGGATGCTAGACCAAGCCATTTAGATTTTTTGCTAAAGCTGTTAAAGATTACTTGACTATAGAGATTGCCAAATTTTCATCCCCACATATTTAATTGGGGAAAGATCTGAAGAACATACGGGCCAGGGAAGGAGGTCAACATTCTGAAGGAAGGCTCGTGAGATATTGACTGTATGTGGTCGGGCATTATCTTGTTGGAAAATGGTATTATTAGTCTGCTCAAAAATGGTGAAAAAAGGTGAAACACATCTGAAATGTATAGCTGAACAGCCATTGTACCTTGAATAAAGACTCAAGGATTCTGCTTCCATAGATGCTGCAACCCCACACCATGAAGCCAGGGGTTTTTGCTTTATGCCTTTAAACAATTACAGTCCTGATAATATCGTTCTTGAGGCCTACGTCTAACATGTATCTAGCCGTCATGAACCCCTAAACTGAATATGGTTTCATTATAGAAAATGACAGAATACTAATAAGGTGAAAATATCAGGGAATTTCTTCCAGGGAAATTCTCTCAAACTCAAGTTAAGCCACAGAATGCCATACTTGAGCCCAAAGACGCCACACTTCCCACCAACTGGGCCTGTCACTTCTGTGTCAGAGAGAAGAATTTTATAAGTGCCGGCGACTACGGAGTTCTAATTCGATAATACGGTTATTGAGATAGTCCAGATTCATTCTGCGCATGTAGAGCTGCTGGAATCATTGGAACAGTTGCTTATAATTGGATATATATAATGTAGTGTTCAGCCGGTTCTGGAAGTATTGAGCAGCTGTTTGGTCAGGTGGAGCAGACATATTTGTAACCTCTCGTAGTTTGGTAGTCCAGCTCTGTCTGCTTGGCTGTCGTAGGCCTAAAAGAAAATGTGAGCCAAACCTTCCGTTGTATGATAAGGCCTCCAAGTTTCTTGTTGATAAGGTCGAGTTATCCTAAGACCGCGGGGAAAGTCGAGGGTCTATTTTCTGATTGATCTCTATGCTCCTCGCTTTCTATATTGGCGGTTGATTATACACATTTGTGTATTATGTGAGTTGCTGAAGTGCGTTGAGTAATAAAATCGTATGAATATTCACTTGGCTGAATTTTATGAAGTCGTGTGAAAAAAAAAAGAGGAAAGTACAAGATAAAAACACAGATGAAGCAATGGAACGGTTTCCAAGGAGGTCAGAGTCTGACGGAACAAGCAATTTTACATTGCAATGACGAGCAGCGTGGAGATAAAAAAAGTGGAATAAAATGACCTTTCTTCGTCTGACAGATCACGTTGATCCTTAATTCAACCTGTATTTTAAAAGTTTGCACTAAATTGCAAATAAATTTATGAAGAAAAAAAAGAAAGATATATTACTTTTTTTAAATTATTAATGACCGACAAAACTCTCTCTCAATCAAATTCCCGTTTATATGGCAATTAGGTTGTCTTAAATACGATCCATTTATCATATACAAGAAGTTTTAGATATCAATATTAAATTTTGTTACCAAATGTCATATGAAACTTCAGCTAAATTTTTTCAATCAATATGAGTTTTATAGTCACTACTACTATTACTTCTGATCAAAATATTATATAACAAAATTTATTTTAGGCGAATACAATATTGTATAGACAAACATTTGCTTGGGTATATTCTCTCGGCGTAGCTGTGTCGTTTTTATAGTAGGTTATAAAATATGATCTACGAGTATATGCACATACACGACTTTTCTCTCGTGTATATTTCAAAATTTGGAATTACTTTTATCTCTAGGCATTATAAGGTTAAAAATGCTAGATTTATGATATCAAGGGTTAAAAGAAACATTTAAAAGCCACGAAAAAAACATCCTTTTAGGATCAATAACTTAGAATCAACGAAATGTGCACGTTTATGGTTAATAAAAAGACGCTCCAAAAATGAAAGCAATATTTATTGGCCGTCAAAGTGTATGTGTGCAGAAGTAGAAAAGAAACATTAAAAGAATAATAAAACCTGGGTTATTTCTCTCCTTGCAACGCCTGTTCGCTTTCTGCTTCGCTGGGCGTGCAGGCAGTTGGAGAGGCTGTGTTCTTTGGATGGATGACTCCAACATTAATACGTTGTTTCTTGGAGCAATCGGCTTCTTTTATTGCCCCGCACTCTCTAAGAGAAGAAACACTATTTATATTCTCCCGAATAAAACCTATTTTTTTAAGGAAGCATTTTAAAAAGAAAAGGTATTATCAGTAACTCATCTGATGAGAGATCTTTTCCCTAATTGAACAGATATGTAAAAAAGGACCTAACTAAGCCTAAACCAACCTCTAAGGAAATGCCACTTTCAGGTGAGACAGAAGCATCCTTGTTGTTGACGGTCTATAGTGAGGGGTACTGTCTATTAGAAACCCATACCATGTAGAAGACGCACAACCCAATTTTATGTTTATCTACAAAAAGAAATGCGTTCAAATGAGCTAAGTATATTAAGAATTCAAAACTAGGTGCTCTCTCTTTAATGGATCGAAATATCTTTTAAATAACTATGAATTTGATTCAGAGTTCATAATATAGTGTTAAATATATTCTCAATCAATATAATTTTATTTTTAATGAATATTTTTACATCGCTATGTGATATTTCATTCCTATCATTTTCCCACTCGTTCGAATATACAGAGGGTTTTCCATTTTTTAAAGTAGAGTTCATCACTTTATTAAAAATAATTTACAAATGTTTCTACATATTTCATTGTTTTATATGAGTAAGCTTTGACGTTTAGCTACAGTCCTGAATCGAGCGTGTGTTTCCAGGAACCTATCACAGCACATTCACTCTGTAACGCATCATCCAGCGTCTGCGCGTACCATTCGACGCTGTTTACAGCAGAGTGGTCTGTACGCAAGACGTCCATTGCTTCGTCTACCCTTGACGCAGAATCACAGACGTCTCCGCTGTCAATGGGGCGATGAAAGAAGGATGTGAACGGCAGAATGAAATGAAATTGTCTTTACTGACAAGTCACGCTTCTGTCTGCAACACCACGATGGTCGGATTCGAGTCTGGAGACACCGTGGAGAGAGGATGCTGAACAGTTGCTTTTTGCACCGCCAGAATGATCCTGCACCGGGTATTATGGTATGGGGCGGTTATTGATATCACTCTCGCACTCCTCTAGTATGCATTGCCGGTACTTTAAACAGCCAACGGTACATCTCGGAGATTTTGGAGCCAATTGTCCTTCCTTACCTTCAGGGCTTGCCCACAGCCATATTTCAACAGGATAATGCGCGGCCACACGTGGCACTCATTGTCCAAAGGTTTTATGTCATTCGCCAGATTGAATTGCTTCACTGGCCGGCTCGTTTTCCGGATCTTTCTCAGATAGAAAACATGTAGTCGATTTACAGCCTCACCAGATCAACTTTGGCAACGTATGGAAGCTGCTTGGTCTGCTGTACCCCAAGAACACATCTAAAGTCTCTTTGAATCAACGCCGAGCCGTGTGGCAGCGGTGATATCCAACAATGGCGGCTACTCTGGCTACTTATTCTGGCAGGAACCACACTTCGCAGAAGTCTATAAATTTGATCTTTTGGTATTTGGTCAACATGTTATCTACAAAATAAATTTTGCTGTGATATCTCTTGGTTTTTTTTGGTGTTGCAATTTGGGTGGTCAGCAGTGGATTTAGATGTTCCAATCAAGCTCTTCGCACTTCACTCATACATATTGTAGTAAATTTAATATCCTACTTTTATTTATATAGTTTTGAAAAATTTATACAGATTCCTCTCAAACTGCAATGATAAGACTTAGAATAGGGGACATATTGGATGAAGGAATTCACCACTGAGACATGGCCTAACATTTTAATTGTTATGATTGCAGTATAATTAAGATTTGTGTATAAATTTTGAAATTATCTTTAATTTTCAGAGATAAATACTAGAATGATGGTGATGATGACAATAGTTATCATCCAGTCTGCTAAGGATGTGGTTTGCACGGTGGTGTCCAAAATCACAAGGTCATCTTCGACGTGGTCTGTACTTCCTATCACATTCACCCTGAGTCTGTCGTAGATAATAATAGTATATTTCAAAACTAAATATACATTTGGATGGTTCGTCGACCTTGACTTTCACCTTTTTTGCGTTGTGTATGTTTCCCGAGAGCGTATCCATATTGTCGCGGAGATAAATAAAGCAAGGGCAAATTTGGGGATAATTAATTTATTATAAAGGGTATTTACCTTTTAGTTCTCCAATAAAATTATATACAAGAGGTATTTATAGGGAGGGAGAGAGTCAGATAATATAACAACTTATCCCAAGGAACGAATAATAATAATGAGCTTGGTCAGCCACCGAGGCGTCTCGTTTTTCTTATTTGCCGATAAGATTCCGAGAACCCCTCACACCTGTGGTCGTCCCCCCCCCCCCCCCCCCCCCGGAGTTCAGTGATGATTGACAGGTGACCCATGGAGCTTTCTTTGGCTGTGGTTGGTTGCAGAGCTACTTGACAATATAATCAAAGGAAATAAATAGCTAATCTGCGATAAGCTTCGATATATTTAAGGTGTGTTGGAAATTCCGAACAATATATGATTAAGTCATCTAGATAGCATAAGAAAATTGCCATCTTAGGTTACCTAAGAGCATTTTCCATGTTTCATTCAAAGTAGCAGGGGAGTTGCATAGTCCGAAGGACATTACTTTGAATTTATATAAGCCATGGATCGTATTAAAGGTTATTTATTTTATTTTTTTGTATTTCTCCTCAACATCAACTGCTTGCTGAAATTCATTTAGATCTTTAAAACGATCCATTACTTCTTCAATTCTTGGGAAGGGACAGACATCCTTCACTGTTACATTATTCAATTTTCTGTAGTCTACCTTGTTGCTTTTTTGTTTCTTGTCTAATATAAGAGGAAAAGCAGGGGCTTGAAAATTGTCTAATTATGCCTTCTATAAGAATTCCATAAATTTGATTTATTATGATGTATGGCTCTGCATGGCTGTTTAAACGGTTCCGCACATTCTGTAATTAATTATGTTTGCCAAGTTGATTCTCCCTAATCGCGGCGAACACAAATCAGTGTAAATTGTCAAAACTTGGTTCAACTCCTTCTCTTTATTTGATTAATGATATTCGTTTATTCTAAACTAGACGAAAGGCCCGGGCAACGCCCGGGGTTTACCCGAGTGCGAATATATTTTAAAAACGTTGTCTTGGGTGGTCGCTATTGACAGGGTGGTCTGTATAGACAGGTGGATGTATCACACAGCTGATAACAGGGTTGTCTAGAGTGGTCGCTATAGACAGGGTGGTCTGTATAGACAGGTGGATGTATCACACTGCTGATAACAGGGTTGCCTAAGGTGATCGCTATAGACAGGGTGGTCTGTATAGACAGGTGAATGTAACACACTGATGATAACTCCTTCTCTTTATTTGATTAATGATATTCGTTTATTCTAAACTAGACGGAAGGCCCGGGCAACGCCCGGGGTTTACCCGAGTGCGAATATATTTTAAAAACGTTGTCTTGGGTGGTCGCTATTGACAGGGTGGTCTGTATAGACAGGTGGATGTATCACACAGCTGATAACAGGGTTGTCTAGAGTGGTCGCTATAGACAGGGTGGTCTGTATAGACAGGTGGATGTATCACACTGCTGATAACAGGGTTGCCTAAGGTGATCGCTATAGACAGGGTGGTCTGTATAGACAGGTGAATGTAACACACTGATGATAACTCCTTCTCTTTATTTGATTAATGATATTCGTTTATTCTAAACTAGACGAAAGGCCCGGGCAACGCCCGGGGTTTACCCGAGTGCGAATATATTTTAAAAACGTTGTCTTGGGTGGTCGCTATTGACAGGGTGGTCTGTATAGACAGGTGGATGTATCACACAGCTGATAATAGGGTTGTCTAGAGTGGTCGCTATAGACAGGGTGGTCTGTATAGACAGGTGGATGTATCACACTGCTGATAACAGGGTTGCCTAAGGTGATCGCTATAGACAGGGTGGTCTGTATAGACAGGTGAATGTAACACACTGATGATAACAGGGTTGCCTAAGGTGACCGCTATAGACAGGGTGGTCTGTATAGACAGGCAGCTGATAACAGGGTTGTCTAGAGTGGTCGCTATAGTCAGGGTGGTCTGTATAGACAGGTGTATGTATCACACTGCTGTTAACAGGGTTGCCTAGAGTGACCGCTATAGACAGGGTGGTCTGTATAGACAGGTGAATTTAACACACTGATGAAAACAGGGTTGTCTAGAGTGGCCGCTATAGACAGGTGTATGTATCACACAGCAGATAACAGGGTTGTCTAGAATGGCCGCCATATACAGGGTGGTCTGTATAGACAGGTGGATGCATCACACAGCTGATAACAGGGTTGCCTAGAGTGACCGCTATGACAAGGTGGTCTGTATAAACAGGTGGATGTATCACACAGCTGATAACAGGGTTGTCTAGAGTGGCCGCTATAGACAGAGTGGTCTGTTTAGACAGGTGGATGTAGCACACTGCTGATAACAGGGTTGTCTAGAGTGGCCGCTATAGACAGGTGTATGTATCGCACAGCTGATAACAGGGTTGTCTAGAGGGGGGCAGGGAGGCCACGTGTTCGCTGGCAGCCAATGGGCGCGCATTATATCCGTGAGCTTCAGACATACAGACAAACAGACAGAATTAATTATGTTTGCCAAGTTGATTCTCCCTAATCGCGGCGAACACAAATCAGTGTAAATTGTCAAAACTTGGTTCAACTCCTTCTCTTTATTTGATTAATGATATTCGTTTATTCTAAATCGAGGTTGATCATTTTAATCTTGCTCTTATTCCCTCATGAAATTTATTTTCGATGGGTAGCTTCAAAACCACAATATTTGGCTTTCATTATTTTTAACGGTCGAGAATATTGATTCGTTATCTAGATATGTGTGGTTGTCCTTATTCATAATATTGATTAAGCTTCTTGTTTTACGTTTTTTGAAACATTTTGCTATTCTCCTCGATGATATATTCGCCAAATTCTACCTATAAAATTGACCTAATCGATTTAATTAAAAGTTCTAGAATGACAGCCTTTTTGTCATTTTTAATTTTCTTTTGTTGATTTTTTATTTCGCCGCGATTTTATATGTCAAATCATGTTTTATTGTTTCAAGTTGGCAATCAAAATTTTGTTCATTTTTTATTTATTTCGTCTATGTATAAATATCCGTAAATGAGTTCTTATTATTAAATATTGATGTGTAATTGATTGGTGTGAGTTAAAAACATCGAATTACACATTTGAAACATTAATTTCCTCGAATATAGATAAAGAATTCTTCCTGGATTGAAATTAGACGAAAGGTCTTTCTTCACCATGTTTTTCGTCTAATTAATTTCTACGATATCTCATTTTTTACATCAGTACCCCAGAACACATATCAATAGGATTATTTATGTCAAAGCCTGTATCGAGGGTTCCTCTTAAGATCGATCACTGAAAGATAAGCGCCTATATCAATCAAAACTTCAAAAGGACCTATTTTATCCACATGGAATTTCTTTTTATATTTTAGTTCAAATTTATTTATTCTATTCACTTTGATTGACTGATTCAGGCGAGAAGTTCACACACAGATTAAACCTTCCAACACTCAAATCCTATGTCATGTAGGGGTTTTAGGCAATAACAGACATCAGAATACAGACGAGGCCCTGATTTGTTCATAACTTCATCCATTTGGATCTTCTTTTCGACATTGTATTTTTTGTAATTTTAGAATTTCTGCAATTATAGAAAATTGAAGATGAAAAACAGTCTGGGAAATTAAATTGACGAGTCTGATGGTAAGGTTCGCCTCTGATCAGCAAAGATTTTCATATTCGTTTTCTAATTGCAGAAATACGTTATATATGATTTATATAAAGAGTGGTGGATTATTATAGCTTCAACAATCGGGGGTTTACCTGAATGATCAAGCATCCACTAAAGTAACCAGTGATTCTTCCATATATCTAGTTTGGCCTCATGAAAAAATTTGAGCTTTGGACGAACTATCTTTAGGCTAATGCCTTATGTTTAACCCTTATTTATCGCGCCGAGCCTCCGAAGCTCATCTCAATTTTCAAAAATCTAAAATGAAAATTTTAAAAATTAAAAAAATAATAATAATAATAATTTTCATAGCTGTACTTATTCAGCAGATCGACATTTTAAACCATATTTGAACTTCAATGGCAGCAAGAGAGTGTGAAAAAAAAATTGTCGGTGTGCCTCAAAAGCGCGTCGCGAGTGCTGACGTAACACTTTTAGTTAAGGTTTCACCTTGCTGCCTGGCCTCTCTCTCGTCACTGGTACGTTTTAGTGGAATCCTTTAAAACTTGTTTTTCAATTATTTATCCATATTTATTTTTTTAATTTATGACATATTGAATTTTTAATATATAGGTTTAATTTTAGTTTTTTTTTTCTCTGAAAATGGCTAGTAAAAAACGTTGCTGTATTTGCCCTTGCGCCAAGAACCGCATGTCAACCATGACTTACTTAAATGCAATAAGAACATTTACAAAGAACACTCAAACCAAATTTGCCAAAATTGCCAGTGAATATTGGCGATATATTAGATATAAAAGAATTTGCGCAAAGTCTGCGAAAATCTCTGCTTTTTCACATGTTTTTATATTTTTATGCATGACTTGGTAATAATGAGAATAATATTTTATACTTTGCTATCAATTTAATCCTTATTGTCTATCTACTAAGGTAAAATACAATTTTTACTTTTTGAAAAGTAATTTTATCACTTTTTAACATTGTAAAGTTCGAGCTCGGGAAGCTCGGCGCGAGTAGCTAAGTCCTAAAAACGGGTGCGATTAATTAAGGGTTGATGCGTTATAGCTAAAGGAAGTCTTCTTTTTGGTATATATATATCTTGCTACAGAACCAAATTCTAAACAAGTGGGAAATCAGAATCGACCGAAAGCCCCACAAAAGAATCGCAATTTATTTTGACTTCAAGTAAAGCATTCAGTGTTAAGTACTTTCAGATTCAATTGAAATAATTCCAAAATTTCTTTTCTAAATATTTGAAAATAATGTATTATTAGAGTTGATTTTGAGAAGTAAAAATTTTCTTTTTACATTTATACTTCTCCAATATTTGTATAATTCTTAAACATTATATACAAAATTTGCACTATAGATGGTCGAAAAGCTCTATTTGCAATATATTTATGATATTCTCAAAAATAATTTGACCCGCAATTATCAACCTAACGAGAAAAATGGAAATATACGATATTTAAAAAAAAATACTGAATGGAATAATATGAGCTAACCTATCATTAGATGTGAATAAGTAATATATTCTTTATATTTCAATAAGAATTGCTAAGGGGGTTCACAAATGGATCCCTATTAAATGTTAGACTCCATTTTAACCCTGTCGTGAATATGTAGATTGGGATTTAAAAGTGGGATCACGTGGGTGGCGTGCGGCAGTTTGTTGTGGTGGTCACCAAGCAACGGCGGCAGCGTGATTAAAACCTTCAATTACCCTGCACTTTTTATCAATAAAGAGCCAGGTAAACAGAGAAGCTGACTGTTTACCAGCAACGAGCTTTCCCACGCTATTGACTCGTCTCTTTGGAACATCTCGGCGCCATATTGATTGTAATTTAAGGCCGCCATCTTACCTACCGTAACGCCACCTATCTCTCCCGATATCGTCTGCTTCACTTTCCAACTCGAACATTCAACATCTGTTGTACAGTTTATTACTTTCCTTTTATTCGTTTCTCTGTGTTCGAATAATATACATTTTATTGTTTGACTTTTTTTATAAATACCTTTTTTGATAAATTTCAAAATTATATTTATGCCAAAAATATTGCCTAATCGACAATTTCATAAACATAGTATTTTAAATTAAATCTAGTGTTTTTTCATGTTTGGTGGTTATTTTTCTGTAACAAAGACACTTTGAAATTATAGTATCGAAGGGATTATATTAATAACATAGTATATATTTATCATTAATTTGTTAACGTGATAATCCTGTTGAAGGACTGACAAGTCCGAAAGCTTGAAAATAAAAGGTTTGTCCAAGAAACTTGGCCCTGGAAGCTTTATTTATTTTATAAAGACACTTTGAGGCTTTCTAATTTTCTCTCTTTTTAATTTATCAAATGAATATTAATCATTAGCGATTGAAATGACATCTAATTTTTTTATAATACCACATTAAACTTTTTAATAAAAATTATATCTAGAAAAAAATGCATATATTTAATTTAGAATTTTTTAAAGAAAGGAACATCCTTGAAAAAGAGAGGCAGGTGGCCCTTGTAATATAAAATATTTGAATAATAAAAAAAGTCTAAATATCCAATATATACATTTTTCTAAATATTAAACTATGTATATAAGAACTCATAGGTAATTATTGATATATATATATATATATATATAGAAATAATTTATTCTACTAAATAAATAGGACTTTAACAAGTTCACGCTGAAGATTCGGCAGTTGCGCATTATATAAGCGCAAATTGAAAAAAAAAAAAGAATAGAAAACCCATTTTATTGATAAATAAAGTAAAGCCAACCATGAACGCGTTTCGGGCTGTTGGCATTTGTAAGCGGTGGTGCAATCTGTACCTCTAAGATCAAAACTATTTTGGTCCCATATATAAACACATTTTTGGAAGATTAGACTTATTCCATAGCTCCTCTCGTAGGATGTTGTCAAATCGAAGCCTCTCCTTGTATTGATGATACAAAATGTGATGGCCCAAAAATGTGGTTTACAATTTTATTTTGTATTAAATTGCTAAAACTTGTGTTGAGGCTCTCTGATTCTTTATCCCTACCTTCACGTTTATTGATTCACGATTATCCACGCTATTGGTCGTACATAAGCAATTTTAATGATGCTCAATTATAATAATATTCCTTTTTTTAAATACAATTTTTTCTTTATAATGGTCTCCACATGTATATTTTTCCAGCTATCTGTCTGATAAACATAAAAGCGCCAAGTAGTCGTCTAAATGATATGCATATGTTTTCACAATTTCGAATTATTTGGTGAAATTATTCCTTAATATAATTATGTAAGAAAAACGAAAAAGTAAAATATATAACAAAATAAAACTAAAATTAACAAACACTTTTAAAATAAGTAAATTCCACATGAATCAACATAAAACTGATTTAAAATCCAAATAAGCAAATTTATGGAATTAATTCAATTGGGATCGTGTTTCCGGCGGTGCCTTTTCTGAAGTGATTTTTTGAATTCTGATTTTCATTACTTTTTAATTTTTTTATATTTATTAAAATATAATTTATATTGAAAATAATTTATTTAAAACAGTTTTTATTTAAAATACACTCTGTGGAATCTCGAGCGTTGCTCGTGTTTCATTCGTCTAGATATAATATAAAGTTAATAATTATTTTCAATTTGAGAACTATATATATTGTTCATATTAGCAAGAAAAATATTTTACAAACCTAATCACAAAAATTTGATTTTTTCTTTAAAAAAAAATCTCTTTAATTTCCTCTTATTTAAAACTAAATTTAAAAAAATTATCATGGTTCTATCTTTTTGATTTATCATATCTTTCCTATTATTAATTTTCTATCCAGAATATGACGCGTTACGTATAGTAAATATCGATTATAAAATATTTATGCACCTTTTTTTTATATAAATTTCTACAAATTATTTGTGCCAAACTTTTAGGAACCTGTCAAAATATTTGACAGACACATAAACATTTTCTTTGAGTTAGCTGGAAAAAATGTTTGTATATGATTCACGAATTGATCTCCCACGTCTTATTATTGGACGAATGTTGCCATGTTTGTACATAAAAGGGTTCAAAAAACTTACAAGAGGTTCTTTCCTGAGAGTTGAGACGTTCTAAAAGCGTTCTATGTGCTTGATTATTGTCTTCTGCTCTCATCGTATACCTATGTATTATCATGTCTTTATAACTTCATGATTTTCACTTGTTTTGTTGTTGTATTTGTTTCTGTGTGTTAGGCCTTAGTGCTTTTTGTATGTAACCCCGCAAATAGCAACTAACGCAAATACAAAAAAGACATTGAGGTAGATTTTTCTTAGAAAATCTCAATCTAAAAGTATATAAAAGAATGGTTTGATATTTATAATTAATTATTTGTATTAGGAGAAAATATATATCTATATTTATATAGGTATTTGAAAGATTTTCAAAATTTGACAAATATTTGTGTTCATATTAAATGACGTAAGGCGTAAGAGAGGTTTGATTTTTTTTTTTTGGCCGCCTAGACAGTAAAATATCAGTAAACAATTACTGAGGTTGCTAGCGTTCAATATAGGTTATTGACAACGGAAGATCTTTTGAAGTCGGCGTAAAGACCAGATAGTCCTTTGACAGCATTGGGACAGCAAGGAGTCATCGAGTTAGTGTCGGTCGGGGTCTTAACAGTGTGCCAGGCTGCAGTTACATGTTGAAGAAGCGTTCTCTAGTCTGAGAGTGCTGACAAGTATTCTGAAGTTTGTCTGGGCGCAAGCTGTGCGGAGCACTTCATGTAAGTGCGACTCAACACTACTGACTAGACAATCCGAGGGCGGAAAATGACATCCGCGGAGGCAGAATAGACAAAAGTAAATATTTCATCGAGCCTGACCGATTGGATTTGCCTTCGTGACCGGAGCATCGGCAAGGAGAATTTTTCTGACCGCGGAATTTGGAGGCGAATCCATTTAATGCATCCAGTTGTATATTTCAATTAGGACCACTTTTAATAATGCAAATTCTATCTGCATCCACACGATGAACTAAGAACTCGCGTGCATTTATTTGGGCTATCTACGCCTTTTTAGAGAACACAAATTGCTCCTGGGCTCACATACACGCAACAATTATGTTTTTGAGTTAAATATATCTAAAGACAAAGTAGGATACAGTAGGATCACATTTATAATAATAAAATTTAGAGATTATGGATTTTAGTTAGGGATTTGTATTTGTCCATTGAATAATGACGATAGATGATTTATAGATATTAGACATTCTAAGTTATTTATATTTCTTTGTTGATGATATCAGAACATAGAAATATTTATTTCACGTTTTCAAATCTGGAATATGGCCTGTGGTTTCACTATCTTTGTACAACTGTGATATATGAAATTTCTTGGCTATACAGTATTAATTTTCTTTCAATCTTTTTTTATAGATTTCTGAATGTCCGCCTTAGGTAATTTAGCATCTCTTACAATGAAACTTATACTTTAAACCCTTTTTTAAATACGAGTCAAAGCAGAAGGGTGTATTTGTTATTGTGCGATGGAGGTGTATGGTATGGGATCGAACAATGCTTAATTATGATATAATTATAAATATTTGATTTGTAATAATCAGATATTTATAGGCAATGCGATTTCCTATATATGTATACATTCATGAGAAATATAGTGACAAAACCTTTTTTTATTTTAAATAGTAATGATTAGTTATATGATTTATGAAAAGCTTCCTAACATTTCTTGGTAATTTATGTTGATTATCTAATATCTAACATTTAGCCATGTTGATTTTATCAATTTCTGTAAAGATAATTTCTGAGAAAAGTATGGAATTTAGGTTGGGTTTCCGGAGTTTAAGATTGCAAAAATATCGACCTTGAAACTAAATAAACAATTTAAATACAATGGGACTTTAAGTGAGTATTAATTCGAAATCAGCAAATTGTACTGGTTGCTCTTTTCTCTTCTATTACATTCAACATCGTATCAACATCAAATTCGTCAATAACAAATCCTTAAATAGACATCTGCACACATTATAAATCTGTCGACGCTTAAAAAATAAGGCACCCTATTAACTTTAAAAATTCTGGTTCCCTGGTTGCCTGTATATGTAAAAAGGTATAGCTATCACCATCTCAATATATCACGGCTAATGGTCGTTGTAAAATAACTTTCTCTAATAACCTAGGGGTGGTGTGTGCAAATTTAAATTTCATTTTGATCAATGATACCAAATGGGATGGAGGCCGCAGCTATTACAATTTTATAATGCCGACCATTTATCAACGCTAACCATCTTGGTCCCGCACTTTCTTGGCCTTTCTTTCTATACTTAAGTACCTATTATTTACCTTGTGTTTCGTCTTTTGGTACCGTTGTCTGAGAGCACTTAAACTTCATCTAACAATATATATTGATTATACGAATAAAAATAAAAATAAAACGATAAGAGGAGCTTCTTTTATGAATTTTAATGCGCAAGCTTTCAGACTAAACGTCCTTCTACAGGCATGGATAGTGGTAACACTAACCTTTAGTGTTACCACTATCCATGCCTATAGAAGGACGTTTAGTCCGAAAGCTTGCGCATTAAAATTCATAAAAGAAGCTCCTCTTATAGTTTTATTTTTATTTTTATTCGTATAAACCAATTATTAAGAGTTGCTAATCGTTTAATTATTATTATTATTATTTAATTATTATTATTTAATTATTATTATTAATTGTTGACGGACTTTGGCAGCGTCTGTCGCTTGCTCTGTGGTTATTCCAAAAAGTTATTTTATATGGTCTGTTTATCCTCTCGTAGGTAGCTAACAAGCGAACTGTAAATAGTGAATAATAGAGAGTTATCAAACTCCGTCATCTAAATATCTTAGTTTTTTTAGAGTATACAGCTTTTATTCCCAAGGAAAATTTTATTTTATGTAGATACTTTGTGATATTATAATCATTTACAAATATATAATTTATATAGAAAAATTTGTACAAATATTTATAATATATAAATGAGATAATGAATATATTTATTGAGAGGAGAGAGAAAATAATTGAATAAATTCACATCATGAAGGATATGTAGGAATTTACAGGATTCCAAGTAAAGTGTAAAATCTAGAGAAAAATGTAACCAGGTCACCGAAGATCACTAAAGAAATTTCGTAGAAATACAGAAACAAATTCTACTATAGATGGCCTCATTCCAACTCAATTTAGATATAAGACAATTTATTAATCAGGAGAATTGAAATTGATAAATTGTGTCAATACTTTTGCAATTATCTTAGAACCTTTAATCAAAATGGAGTTGTATCTTATAATATAGAAAGCAACAAAATAATTATTTTTAACAAATCCCTCCAACTTGCTAGATGGTGTGGTAATTTGATATTTAACCTTCAAGCCTATAAGGCTAATAGAGAAATATATTGCAATTCTCCTGATTGATAAATTGTGTTAAAAATTTTGCAATTATTCTATAATCTTTAATAACAACTTAAATAGCAATTTTTATAATATATATTCAAAAGAAAAAGTATTAGAGAAATTTGTAAAATACAGAAAAATTGTAAATTTTTAACCATGAGAAATTGAAAAACCATTTTTAAAAAACGTTCAAATTGTATTTTATGCGCATAAATATATTATTAACAACAATCTTTTCAATGCCGACTGTGTTTAAATTAATATATATATATATATATATATTGAATTCAGTTGAACTTGTATGTCCTATATATATTCGAATTCTCGAGAAGAGACATCTGCCTCGTCCCCAAAGCGAACAGTGGTCGGGGCCTAAGCGGTTACTGGTCTATATACTTGCCAACGATGGACTACAGAATCGTCAGCGGCATTCTTCTCGGTTGTCCTTGTCTCCACCTACCACCAGTCATCTTACCTGGAACATCGCCTGCGAGTCTGACGAGGTAGCTCTGGCCTTCAAGAACAAGTCGCCGTTGCAGTCATCTCCATCGAAGAGCAGTCCGCTTATAAAGGCCATTGGGTACCCTCTGAAAGTAGGGGAGTGTCACCAGTTGCAGCAAATCATCAATGTATCGTTGGGTCATCATAGTGCCTTAAATGCGAACTAAAGGTAACCTGGTATCATACGCAATTGCGCCTCAAACCATGATCCCACGTTGTCGCGCGGTGGAGCGTTCCACAAATGATGCCTGGTTTGACCTTTTTCCACGTCGACGCCACACGCGTACACGGTGATTATCACAGGACAAACTGTAGAGTGAATCATCTGAGAACACGGCCCTGTTGCCTTCCGTCATCCACGTCGATCTAGCCCGGCATCATTCCAAATGTTGGCGTTTCTTCTGTGGGTTCAATGGCAGTTTTCTTACCGCACGACATCAATGCAAACCATTAGCAACCAATTGACGGGAAATGGTTCTGGTAGATATTGAATGATCTAGGATGTCTTGCACATTTTGTAAAAAGGAGTTACACGTGACATGTAGGTCCGCCACTGCTTGTCGAAGGAATCGCCGATCCAACGCGTTCTGACGTCACTCTGACTGCACCGGCATTCTTATAAATTGAATCGTTTCCTTTTTCCGACCATCTTCTTCACAGTCGGTGCACCTTGGACGCATCCAATTGTGTGTCAGCTGCGAGTTGGTGTATGGACCAACCTCCATTTTCAGTCCAACCACCATGCCCCTCGTACAAGCATCTGTTTGCTGGAACTGCCTCCGTTGACTACGGCCTAGCATTATCCGTATTCGCAATGTCTTTTGAAACAAGAACAAAGTATCTACGATGGTTTTCCTTGAGAGAAATGTGACGGCATGAATACTGTTTCCTTTTCACAAGTTCCTTCTCTTATATTTTATTCCACATGCGCACAAGTGCTGCGCATTTACAACATTTGCATAACTCGGTAAGGCGCGTCTACCTTGAAATTTGCAAATTTCTCTGTATACTTTTTCTTGGTGTTCAATTTTGAATGTCGCGCAGTGCATATAGGTACTATTGAATAACAATAATCATTTAGAATTATTTTGTTTTGATATAAAGGTTTTTTTTAAAGGTATGTAGTATTATTTTTTAAAGGAAGGTAAAAATGAACAAATTCGCATTTTAAAATTGTAAAAATATATGGAAAGATTAAATATTATATAAATTTGTAATAAAATTAAATATTTGAAAAACAAAAAATATATATATATAAGTGGGATATTTAAAAGAAATAATTAGTGTGAATGTATATACACTGCGTGACATTGAAAATGGAACACCAAGAAATAGTGGCCAGAAAATAATGCAAATTTCAGGGTAGACGCGCCTAACCGAGTTATGCAAATGATGTAAAATGCGCAGCTCTCGTGCGCACATGGAGTAAGATATAAGGGAAGGAACTTGCAGAAAGGACAGTATTCGTGTCGTTATTTCTTCAAGGAAAATCATTGTAGAAATTTTGTTCTTGTGTCAAAAGACACGTGTAATAACAGAGAATGCCAGGTCATCGTAAACGGTGGCAGTTCAAGCAGACAGACGCTTTTACGAGGGGCATGGTGATCGGACTGAAAAGGGCAGGTTGGTCCATACGTCAAATCGCAGCTGATACACACCTTGGTGCGTCCACGGTGACCGACTGTGGAGAAGATGGTTGGAACAAGGAAATGTGGCAATTTATAGGAATGTCGGTGCAACCAGAGTGACGTCAGCACGTGTGGATCGGCGTATCCTTCGACAAGCAGTGGCGGCCCCACAAGCCACTTGTACCGCCATCCTGCAACATGTGCAAGACACCCTAGATCATTCCATCTCGACCAGAACCATTTCCCGTCGATTGGTTGCTAATGGCTTGCACTCATGCCGTCCGCTAAGAAGACTGCCATTGACCCCACCGAATAGGCGCCAACGTTTGGAATGGTGCCGGGCTAGATCGACGTGGATGACGGAATGGCACAGGGTCGTGTTCTCAGATGAGTCGCGTTTCTGATTGTCCAGTGATAGTCGCCGTGTACGCGTGTGGCGTCGACGTGGAGAAAGGTCCAATCCGGCAGCAATTGTGGAACGCCCCACCGTGCGACAACGTGGAATCATGGTTTGGGGCGCAATCGCGTATGATTCCAGGTCACCTTTACTTCGTATTCAGGGCACTATGACGGCCCAACGATACGTTGATGATGTGCTGCGACAGGTGACACTCCCCTACCTTCAGGGGGTACCCAATGCCCTTTATCAGCAGGATAACGCCCGACCGCACACTGCTCGCATTAGCCAACAAGCTCTGCAAGATGTACAGATGCTTCCCTGGCCACCGTACTCTCCTGATCTCTCACCAATCGAGCACGTCAGGGACATAATTGGACGCCGTTTGCATGCCTTGCCACAGCCGCGTTCAGAAGACGAACTGTGGCAAATGGTTGAGAGGGAATGGAGAGCCATCCCTCAGGACGCCATCCGTACTCTGATTGACTCTCTACCTAGACGTATTGCTGCGTGCATCGCCGTACGCGGTGGTCCTACTTGCTACTAAGCCGACGCCGTTCTCGCTCTGTATTATGACTATCATTTTGAAATAAAGATCACTTATTGTTCGTCCCTGTCTCTCTCTGTCTGCCGAGTTTCATCACTTTCTGGCCACTATTTCTTGGTGTTCCATTTTCAATGTCGCGCAGTGTATAAAATACATTATAGAAAAATTAAACTTTGAGACTCACAGCTGTAGATTCATCGCGGTTATTTTTTTCAGCGGTAAAAAAAGCCTTTTGGATAGCGAAATCAGGCTAGATGTCGCGCTGAGTATATTTGGCGGTAAAGAATGTGATCATAAAATTTCCTAGCGGTAGGTGAACGGAAACATTGGCTGCAGGAGAACAGCATACGACTGCAGAAGACTGGATCGTGATGATGAACTAACATCTTGACCGAGGCGTCATTAGTAGCACTTGGAGATGATAAGTTAGATGACAAAAGCGACAGTCTTAGAATTGGACAGCTTCTTTTTCCCAAGTTGCAGGTTCAACGATCAGGTTGGATATTGCAACAGCCTTGAAGAAGTGATAGTTTCGCTAAAACAAAGCAGTGGACTAGTTGAAAGGATTTTTATTAGGAGTGCGATTTTAAAAATGAACAATAAACTTTTATATTTGAGCGAGATTTAAAAAATTAAGTTGCCTCTCAAGGTGGTGATAAGAGGACTGCTAATGGCGGATTGCCTCCGCGACAGGTAGGCTGGGCCTTATTTACAATTATCAAAATTACGAGAATACATCCTCGTATTAATATCATCAAAGAAAAAGGAGGGAAAACCCTATCTACATTGTGTGTGTGTGCAATAACATAGCATAGGGTTTAATGAAGTTCTACAAGTAGATATATACAAAGGATATAAAGAAAAATGTAGTATTTTAAAGATAGAAATATGTATTTTGAAAATGTATTCAACGTATAAAAGTATTATTTCATATAAGCATTATACAAAATGTGACATTGATATGAACATATAAAAAGAGAAGGCTTTACAATAAGATTGAAGAGGAAAAGAATAGAGAAGGAGAAAATAATAGGTAAACCCGTCTGAATAATAAGATATCTCTCAAAGAGACACAAAGAATGAGCTGAGCAGAATCCTGGCTGCATACCAACACCACTGGGAAATAGGAATATACAATCCTACTGGGTAGAATTTCTGTAGTCTTGGTAGTAGGAGGGTGTTGAATTAAGCATTTGACAGACCTCAATGAACTCGGATCGGACTTTATTGCGAATTGAAAGTTTTTTTAAATGTAACTTATTTCAGCGAAAGTGTATGTATGCAATATAAGGATTTGAGAAAATCCTATGTGTTGTAGTGATATAACCAAATGGGTAGAAGGTTTGTAATGTGAAAGGCAAAGTTGGAGAGCGTAACGTCGGTCTGTATAGATCGATGTTGCCAGACAGTTATTGCGGCACTGGAGTTGAAAGTTTCCCTGGCGTCGCCAGACACCATCCCCCGGTCGATAGGGGTCGATTACCTGCTGGCAGCTTACGTCCTGTGGTGAGGGGACCTGCCCGTAGCTACGTCCAATGATATGGAGGCCTGCTTGAAACTACGCGTCCTGTAATGATTATTACTATATCTATGTATTATATTGTTGGCAACGACCGCAGATAAATTCTTTACTGTGTAGACCAACTGTACCTTTGCCCTGTACTGAAGGGACTTTTCCATAGTTATGGTCTTGTACTGTGAGGATCTTCTCGCATTTACTTCCTGTAATAGGGGACATGCCTGAAGCTTCAACTTATACTGAAGGTTTCAACCGTATTTATGTATTTTTTACTATGTGATCTGCCTATTCATGTCCTGTATTGTGAAGGCCTACCGTACCTACATACTGTATTGTGGGGGGCTATTGTAGCTACATCCTGTATTGTGGGGGCCTACCGTAGCTACATCCTGTATTGTGGGGCCTAATGTAGCTACATCCTGTATTGTGGGGACCTACCGTAGCTACGTCCTGTATTGTGGAGGTCTACTGTAGCTACGTCCTGAATTGTGGAGGCCTACTGTATATACATCCTGTATTGTGGGGGCCTACCGTAGCTACATCCTGTATTGTGGGGGCCATACGTAGCTACGTCCTGTATTGTGGAGGCCTACTGTAGCTACGTCCTTTATTGTGGGGCCTACCGTAGCTACATTCTGTATTGTAGGGGCCAAACGTCGCTACGTCCTGTATTGTGAAGGCCTACCGTAGCTAAATCCTGTATTGTGGGGGCCAACCGTAGCTACGTCCTGTATTGTGGAGGCCTACCGTAACTACATCCTGCATTATGGGAACATACCGTAGCCACAACCTGTATAGTGGGGGCCTACTGTAGCTAAATCCTGTATTGTGGGGGCTAACCGTAGCTACTTCCTGTATTGTGGGGGCCTACCGTAGCTACATCTTGTATTATGGGGGCCTACCGTTGCTACATCCTGTATTGTGGGGGCCTACCGTAGCTACGTACTGTATTGTGGGGGCCTACCGTAGCACATCCTGTATTGTAGGGGCCAAACGTAGTTACGTAACTACATCCTGTTTTGTAGGCGACTACGGTAGTACTTCCTGTATTGAGTGGACAAACTCACAGTTATCGTCTCCATTATGGCGGATAGCATGTAGTTATGTCCTGAATTATAAGAGCCTATCAGTAGTTATCTATTGTGTTAATAAGATCTACCTGAAGTTAAATATTGTATTATCTGCAGCTCTCTCTCTTTGTTCAGTTATTCCCTGTATTATTAGGACGTGCCTGCAGTTACGCCTTTTACTCGAGTAGATTAATACACGTGTCATTAATTCTTTCACTTCAATCAGAGGGTGCCACATCTGTCAATAAATAATCCAGGAAATTCAATAGTTCTAAAACGCTTAATTTATTCCCAATCCAGTGAGAAATCACATAGTGAATAGTTCCCAGAGAATTTCATATCAGTTTTAAGTGCCATATTAACGGTGATATTTCTGCTTGCAACATCAGGTCCCCACCTTCTACCATGTAGGAATTTATTTGGAGTCATTTCTTGAAAATAGAAAAGGTGTAACTTGGGCCTTTGATAGAGTTGTTCCTGCTCCTGGAGATATCGGCTAATTTGTTTACGGTTCCAGGATGTAATTTGTTAGAGCGTGTTTTGTCATGGAATTTTCGAAGTTACCGCACTGTATTCTACCACAATGGCATGAATCTGTTGTAGATATACTCATAGAATGTTTAAAATGTTGATTTAGAGTCTTTAAGTTCTATTTTCAGTAAAAGGTTGTATAATCAAATAAAATCATTCAATTAAATATATTCAATAAACTCATCATATATCATTCAATTGAATTTTGATAGTTTTTAGCTTGTAATTCCGCACGAGATATTTTCAAATCCTGACTATCAAATGTTGAATACAAAATCATTTTGAAGCTCTGTATCTAGAATAACTTGTCAGTATCAGAAAATTGAAATAATCGCATCATAACTAGATTTGAAAAGCAAAGTTCGCGCTCGTTCATTCGACCTCTTGTGAATAAATAATATAAATGTTTTACTTGTAGTTATAAATACCTTATAAAGATAACAATCTGACTTTTTGGATTTCCTACTCCTTTGAGGTTATGAAAAATTTCCAGAAAAGTCAAATCTCAACACCCAACGGTTTCCAAGTTCAAAGCATGCATCAGCCAAGCTAGACTGACAAGCTTGTTTTCGCCAATTATTCTGAATTGATAAATGCTTTTACTTCATAAAGGAAAGTTTATTCAATAAAATTCGTTTTATCAAGAAGTTTAATTCTATTTCAATAATATTGGAAAGAAATATATTATTTCCAGACTTGAAATTTTGGATATTTCAAAATAAATTAAATATTAGGAAAATCTTCACTCACACCAATCCATGTAATAAAAATATATCTGAAAATATAAAATATTGACAATTAACTTTTAAATTAAAAAACTTCTATTTATTGCTACCTAAAAAATAAAAGTGAATTAATTTCATTTTCGATTATGTATATAAACCTAGGATTGAGTAAACACATCAATTACAACTTTGTATAAAACCAATTTCAAAAAAGGGAAAACATGAAGCAATTTAAGAGTCTAAATTAGTAAAACGACTATCAAAGAGTTAATATTTTAACGTGAAAAATACTTCAGTCAATATTTAACTTTTAATAACCTATACATATCGCTATTTACAAAAAGCAAAATAGTGCTCGTATATTTATTTTATAGAGAAACTGCCATACTGTTTACCTTCAATGTAACAGTATGATTGACCCTCCCACCATCTATGTGTTGATTTTTTTAATGAAAATGACTCAAGGCCTAAATAATATTTTTACTTTCCTTTTATCTCTCTCACGACCCGCGTTGGGCGCCACCAATGAGACTGTAGGTATTTTATATATACAGTAGAACTTGGATAATTCGAACATCTTTAATTCGAAAACGTCTTTAATTCGAATATTTATCTTGGTCCCTTTTATTGAAAACGTTTTTAATTCGATTTTTTTGTTCCATTGGGCCTCGAATTATCCAAATTCGACTGTATATTAATCAATTTTATATTCTACATTATTTATTTATATTTATCCTTATTTATAAATATTTTTATTCATATTTATTCTATATTTAACCTTATATAACTAAATATGAAGGATGTAATAAACTAGTTTCAATCTCTCTCTCTCTCTCTTCTCCATCATCCTATAACATCAACTATAAGACGAATGCTTTCTCTTTTTTTGGAATTTTTCTCTATATTTCTCCAATTTCTATGTTGTTTTATTGTGATCAAAACACTGTTTCAATAATTTATTTCCAAAATGATTCATTTAAAACGCGGACGATATAGGCAGATAAAACTAATTATAAGATAACGGATAACATCTGTGAATAAATATTTATGTTAAATCTTTAGATTTAAGTTAACAAATAGAGTGTATTTTGAAATGATTAGCCAAATCAGCAATAATGGTGTATTCCTTACCTGTTAACAGGCTTTTGAAAGAAGACTGGCGAACTATTCTTAAAATTATAACCTATAAATTTATGTTAGAATTTAAATTATATTATGGGCCTTTTTTTGTGATTACGAATTTTCCCTAAGCCTCTTCGACCGTGTCACACACTAATTCTCATAGCACTGAGTATAAAAAAGTCTCAATTCGTAGCCTTTAAAATAATCTATATATATAAAATTGAAGGTCTGTCTCTCTGTCTCTCTGTACTCTATAGATTCAAAACCATACATCCAATCGCCGTGAAAATTTGGGATATTATTAGGTATATCACCGGGAAGGTTTTTGAAAAATAATTTCATGAATATCTTGAATATCCTTAGAGTTATTTGCAGATTTGTAGATTTAACTCGCAAGCAGCGCCCCCATTGTGACGATGATAACAAGTTTTCTTATCACTAAGTTTGTTATCTTAAATATTATTTATCAAAAGTAAGATTATCTCAGGATGACACGGCAATTTACTTGAGACAAGAATAATGATACAATTCCAAGGCGAAGATACTATTCCTTTAACTTCCAATTACCGAGGGAACCAATTAATATTGATTTTATTCAACTTATCGAGTATTTTTCAAGGGACCGGGAAAAAATGTTCACTAGATAAAACTATGATTTTCTAATGTAGAAAATTAGGAAAGACAAAATTCAGGATGACACGGCACACAGGGACCGGGAAAAAATGTTCACTTTATCGAGAGATTCAAATTTACGAGTTTCAAATTATCAAAATATATCTTTTTTTATAAGTTTTTAGAGAATTGTTTTAACAAATGTTCGCTAGACAAACCTTTACTCGGGTAAAACCTCGGGCGAAGCCGGGTACGTCCGCTAGTTATTTATATAACGACCGATTCTCCTCATATCCGGTCTATTTACTAAAATCGATTCCCCCCAAATCAGTAATTTTTAAAATATTCCTAAATAAGAACGAGATGCTATTGTTATTTTTTTAATATAAAAGATAGAAAGTAATATTGTTTTACATAAATGGTTGAATGATGACGGCTATATTAGAAATTATATCAAGATAAAATTGAATCATTAGTTATTGTCACATTAATGGGCACCCCTCATCAAAACCGTTATGACTGCCTTTCATTTCATTTTACTCTAAGATAATTATCTGAGGTGATTAAACAAACGGAAAGCCATTTGAGGTTTACAATTGACTAACCAGACCTTTCCAATGTATAACATTTTGATACTGATAATAGAAAATCCTCGTTTGCGCAATCTTCTCCATACCAGCAGCAACAAAAAATAACGCTCTAATCAAATTCCTAAGGCAGAAGTTTACTTTTAACCCAGAAGCCTTTCTCAACACGACTTAATTCAGACATAGAAATATGAAAACTTTATAACCACACAAGCTTTGATTTTTAACTTCACAAATGAACAAATCTTTAGCTGTCTTTGAACTGATCAAGGTATACATATTGTCGCGCGTTCCCTCCGGTTCTTCGCGACGACATCGCTTCCTCCACCGTGGATCACCTACCCTGGCTCCGTTGCTTCTTATCTTTAGCCCTACCCTGCCTATATCGTTATATCTCTCCTTTACATCTGGCAGTTTCTCCCGACCTAGAGATTCACCAGAAGAGTATCTACTGTGATGCGGAGAGGGAGTCACAACAGCAACCGGCAAAATGTTTGTTAACACTCCTCTTTATTGACATCTTTAATCCACATTACATAAGAACTCGAATATAAATTAACGGGTATTTACAGTACGTTACATCCGTGAGCCAATATAATCTGCTATTTACAAATATTAGCCCCAGGAACCTACCAGCAGTAGGTGACTCCCACACTGGCCCCAGACTAGAAATGGGCCAAAGCGCCATCTATTGGCGGAGGCTCGGGCGATTCTCACGACAATATCATTAATTCTTGTTGAAGTCTGCTATATATCTCTGGAATGTTCGGAGAGAGAATAAATAGGTATGTTAAAAATGTCTTCCAAACATCGAAATTATAGTTGAGTTTTAGAGAAGATATGATGGTTAACAAAAAGGTGAACATTTCAAATTTCAATTTTACTAATGCCACAAACAAAATGGATAGTTAGGTGAGTGACATCAGACTTTCAACCAGTAATCCAAACCCACAGACCTCAAGAACATTAACATTTCTTGCCAGTTCTGAGTGCACAACAATAATAGAAGATACCCGATCCGTCTCAATAAATAGGAGGGGACAGAGTGTGAATAATGGATGACATTATGAGGGGTACGTTCTCTCGGCTTACTTTACATATTTAATGTAAAAATGATGGATGAATTTTGTTTAGGGAAGGGAGAATTCTCTGCCTAATTTGATTTGCGTAAACAATTTTAGTAAAAAGAATAATTTCTAAATGTACACTATCAAATATTCCATAAAATGACTTTTTTTCGGATTGGGAAAATTTATAATTCAAAATTAATGGAATGAGAAAATAAAAGGAAGAATTTAGTATTAATATTTAAATATCAAAACTTTAAAGATGATTAGGGGTTTAAAATATCAAAGTATACAATTTAATAAATAATTTCAAAGGCATATCAAACATTGCAACAAGATAAACATTGAGATAGGAAATTTTTCTTTTAGGAGATATATCCGTTTTTTTCCAATAGAAGTATGCATGCATCTTGTTAATTATTGAACTGTACCAGGCCTGCTGCATTTTTTTTTTTTTGTTTCTAACCTTTAGCTCTTGCAAACAAATTTATCATTTGCTATGATTTTAAATATATATATAAATATATTAAACCTTTCACATACTTTAAAGCTTTTATACAATTTGATTTTATGTAAGGAACCATATTGAAGACACCAATTCTTGTCCGATGACCGAAGATAAACAATGTCGGATCTGGACAGGTTGTCCACTTGGAAACACCGGGTGCTGTAGAATTTTCCTATTCATGTTTATTTGTCCGTGAATCTTGCAACGTTAATGTGATTCATTTGCGCGCACTTTATAGATATAACAGAAATTTTCTAAGATAATACAAACATGATTAAAATACGTTACAGTAGTTAAAAAATAAATTCCTATTTACTATAATATCGAAGTAACCTGAATAATAACGTCAATAATTTATTATTATTATTTTTTTGTAAATATTTTGAAATTTGCTTGCACATATTTGTTGGCAAATTTCTTTAGCAAGTTTTTAAGATACTTAAATATCATCTAGAAGCGCTTGAAAATGTTCCTATTCGCTCAATCTTAATGCCGATGCAAATGTACGAAATTTTGAATTTATAGGTGGTCAGGATGTCAAAAATGAAGTTTGGATAAAATAAAATGAAAGTATAAAAATGTAGCGCTAAGAAATATATAAATATAATTGAAATGCTAAAAAATATTAGCATCGACATCGAGAGTGAGAAAATAGGAAAAAAAGTAAATCACGTGGTTCAACGGTTATTGCATCTGATTTTATGAATAGGAAAAAATATCAGTAGAAATAAATATATAGAGAAAATTATAGATACAAAAGAGATACATGGTACAAGTACAGGTACTTGTAATTGATAATTTAAAGAAACGCTTTTATTAAAAATCCACTAAAGTATGAAAATAATGCTTTCAACTATCACAATCTAATAAATTAATATGGCTATAAATTAATAGGGCGGGGGCACTCATAATACATTTTGAACTTCACTTAATTTGAAGAAAATTGTAGTATTTTTTTTTTTTGTTGTTGTTGTTGTCAAAACTTGGTACCTATTTACTAAATATTTCTCAAGCTTCCTCATAGCTTCTTCTTTATCCATATAAATCGAAGTGTTTAATGGTGATAGTTCTGAAAGCATTATTTTAGCTTTTTATTGCATTTTCAAATAAAAGCGTTTCCTTGAACTTTTTACTGAATTTTAAATAATAATACAAATTTTCACATATAGAACTTAAATGTAAATGAGTGTTCTAATATGTTATCATAACTGTGTAATGACATTTTAATAGGATAGAGAGCTATATATAGAACCAAAAAGTGTGTCAGTTTCGATCTTTTAAAATTAAAATAAGCCAAATAATGCACTAATTCGTTTATTTTCCGGTCATAAAAGGATGGATATATTAATACATCATAAAACTCAGAACAATATTCATTCGAGCAGAATACGGACGACGTCAGGTCATATATATGGTGACAAAATATTTATTTTATAACAGAGTATCATTTTGGATGTTTATATTTTGCTACTCTGTAAACATCCCTGCAATGCTTATATTTTTTTATCAATCATAGTTTGTTTTTTCCTTAAATAAATTGCTGTGTCATACTGTAGTTTTCTTTCCTAATTTTCCACGTGGCAATATATATTCACAAGGCGAATGATCCGGCTTTTCCGTGTTCTTCCTGAATAAAGGTTTGCTTAACTTATATTGTTTTGAACATTTTATTGCGTATGTCTCATATGCCACAGTCTCATTATTAATATATACAGTTATCAGCGTCATGCATTCTTTCTTAATTCTGTCATCGTTTGCTTTTGGTTCAGTGGTAGAATGCTCGCCTGCCACTCGGGCGCCCCGGGTTCGATTCTCGGCCGATGTATTTTTTTTTTTACAATTTTTAAAACTCATTTATATTATTAAAATATATGTGCTTTTCCTGTCTATGTACAGATTTAAGGTCTATGTACACAAGTATACAAGTATGTATACAAGTTATTTGCAAATTGCGTGGCAAATTTGCCCTTTCGCTCGCAAGCAGCGCCTCTAGCGGTGAAGATGGGAGGTAATATCAGCTGATCTAATGGACATGTAAAACGTGTTTTAACAGGACATAGAGAAAAATCTGGAAAACATATTTTTCGGATTTTTAGTCAAGAAAAATAAATTGACAGGTTCTGGGAAAAAAGTAGTTGTTTTTTATTCAGAAAATGATGATGACAATATTGCTGTATCCTTAATATATACAGTTATCAGCGTCATGCACAATTCTTTCTTAATTCTGTCACCGTTTGCTTTTGGTTCAGTGGTAGAATGCTCGCCTGCCACGCGGGCGCCCCGGGTTCGATTCCCGGCCGATGCATTTTTTTTTTTACAATTTTTAAAACTCATTTATATTATTAAAATATATGTGCTTTTCCTGTCTATGTACAGATTTATGGTCTATGTACACAAGTATACAAGTATGTATACAAGTTATTTGCATATTGCGTGGCAAATTTGCCCTTTCGCTCGCAAGCAGCGCCTCTAGCGGTGAAGATGGGAGGTAATATCAGCTGACCTAATGGACATGTAAAACGTGTTTTAACAGGACATAGAGAAAAATCAGGAAAATATATTGACACGTTTCTGAATTTTGTAATTAATTTTGTAATTAAATTTTCATTGATTTCTAATATGTAATCAATAACTTTTATCATCATTAAAAAAAACAAATAATAAACAGAAGAACAACAACATGGTAAATTTGCCTCTTTATTTAAAACAAACAAACAAATTAGATAAAGATTTAAAATAACATATTTTTAAAAAGTTAAAGCAAAAATAAAACGTTACATAAAATATTTGGAGCAGCTACGAAAGGATTAAAATATAAATAAAAAAAGGCTTCGACGAAAGAAAAAGTAAGTACAATGGCAGTAAATGTAAACAAATTAGAGAAATTTAGCGGTGAAAAAGGTTCAATTCGGCCTGAATCATGGCTTAAACTGTATGAATTGGAAACTAGTAAACTAGATGAAGTCGATAGAATCAATAATCTAATTTATTATTTATCAAAAGATGCTTTAGAATGGTTTGCTGATGAAATATTGAGCAACGCATCCATTAAAAAATGGGATACTGTTAAACTCAAATTAATTCAGCGCTTTGGTTATAAAGTTGAAAGCCCTATAGTTGCAGCATCAAAAAGAAGACTTAAAAAAGAAGAAACCGTGGAAGATTATTTTAGAGATAAAATTAGATTATTAAATCAAACAAGCCTCAATAATGTCGAGAAGCTAAAAATGTTAACGGATGGATTGCCATTAGATTGGAAAAATTATCTCGTAACAGCCCAGCCTAAAGATCCATCACATTGGATGCAGATTGCCATGGAGATTGAACAAAACAATAATCAAATAAGGCTACAACAGAGAAGTAAAACCAAGGTTTTTAATATAACTACACCTACAATCTAAAAAAATTGCCCATATTGGTGTCCTATTTGTAAGAAAAAAGGATTGTATTTTAAACATTGGATAAGTGATTGCAAAGATTATGATCCTAATTATAAAGACAAGCTTAAACACCAAGCAATTAATACCACCACAGATGTTAAAAAAACCATAGCTGATTCACTTTGCATAGCAAATACCAATTTTCCTTATAGATTTGTTAATGTTGAAGTTTTACTTAATAATATTCCAGTTTCATCTTTTATTGATACCGGGTCAACTATTTCATTAATGAGCTGTTCGCTTTCAAAACAACATAAGTTAAGATTGAATGTAAACGATAGAATCAAAATTAAACAAGTAGATAGTTTTGCATACACTTTAGGATCAGTAGAAGTATTTTTGAAAATCCATTCTAAACTTGTCAGGTGTAAGCTTCATGTAGTGAAAAACTTTAGCTATCCATTGCTTATTGGACTTGATGTAGCAGGAAAAATTGGATCAATAATTGACACAAAAGACAAAGCGGTGTATGTTAAAGGAAATGTATGTTTTTATATATCTCCTGAAACGCATCTTCCATCTGTTCAGCAAAAAGAGCTTAATCAATTACTTAAAGAAAATCAAGCATTGTTCAGCCAGCATGAAACTGACATCGGAAGGATTGCTGTTCAACACAAGATCCATACAATTGAACATCCACCCATCAGTTGTAGACCATATAGAAGACCACTTGCCGAATATGATGAAATAAAAAGACAAGTTGAAGAATTGAGTAAAAAGGGACTAATAAGAGAATCTCAGTCACCTTGGGCCTTCCCCGTAGTGTTGGTCTCTAAAAAGGATGGTTCACAAAGGATGTGCATAGATTACCGAAAACTGAATGCAATTACAATTGATGACAAGCAGCCTCTTCCATACATCCAAGATATGTTTGATCGCTTACATAATGCGAAATACTTCACAACACTTGACATAGCATGGGGCTATTGGCATGTTGAAATACATCCAGACTCTGTTGAGAAAACTGCTTTCATTACAAATGACGGGCATTATGAATTTTTGGTTATGCCATTTGGCTTGAAAAATGCTCCAAGTACTTTTCAGCGAATAATTCAGCATATTATTGGAAATCTTCTTTGGAACGGTGTTTGTAATTATCAAGATGATATTCTAATTTACAGCAGTACTTTTAAAGATCATATTGAACTCATGAAGAAAATATTTGACAAGCTTAAAGAAAACAATATTAAACTCAAGTTGAAGAAATGCTCCTTTGCAAAACAAGAAATAAGATATTTAGGTCATATCATAGGACATAACAAGATTAAACCTGACCCTGAAAAAACAAAGGCAATAAATGAGTTCCCTCAACCTAAAACAGTGAAGAAAGTAAGGCAGTTTTTGGGTTTAGCAGGTTACTACAGGAAATTCATTCCTAAATTTAGTGAATTTGCAGATCCTTTAACAAGCCTCACAAGAAAAAATAAGTTATTCAAATGGACTACTGAAGTTAACAAATCATTTCAGGAACTAAAGTCTCATTTATCCACAGATCCAGTTCTTTCTACATATGATCCTTCATTACCATGTAAGCTTTATACAGATGCATCTAAACTGGGAATTGGTGCTATTTTAGCTCAAATTGGAAATGATAATCAAGAACATGTAATTTCCTATTATTCAGGGAAACTTCTACCACATCAACAGAACTATTATGCATTTGAGTTGGAATGCTTTGCTGTAGTTCAATCAGTTGAATACTTTGAAGTTTATCTTGAGAACAATACATTTGAAGTCATTACAGATCATTCGGCTTTGGAATGGCTCTTCAACGTAAAGAAACCAAAGGCAAAATATCTCCGATGGATAATTGAATTATCAAACAAGTCAATGAAAATAGTTCACAGATCAGGATCAAAGCAAACGCATGTTGATGCATTGTCAAGATCACCAGTGTCATTTCATATATCAATCCCCACTCTTCGACTACACCAACAAAAAGCGGATCTCAGTTTTGTAAAGAACTCTCATATTCATCGAGATCTTATTATGGTGAAACATAATGGAGTTCTAAAAACAGTTGTTCCAGAATCATTCCAAGAAGAAATTCTCAAAGAATACCACGATAATCATTCTCACCCCTCAATTAACAAGACAGTAAGATTGATAACACCATTTTATTGGTGGCCGAATGCTATCAGATGCATCAAAGACTATGTTCGCTCATGTAAAATATGTCAAATAACTAAATGCAGTCATAAACCATTTGTTGGAGAATATGTTGCACCAAACTCTGATCTGAAACCACTGGAATTAATATCAATGGATACTATTGTGCTAGGCTCTGCAGCAAATGAAACCAAGCACAAATACATTCAAGTAATAATTGACCACCTAACAAGATTTGTTTGGGCTTTCCCTACTGTCACCAACACTTCTCAAGCAGTAATTCAATGTTTAGACAAAATCAACAAAACTGTTCCCCAAATCAAATGTATTTTAACCGACAACGGAAAGAATTTTACATCAAAAGAATTTAACAAGTTTTTGAATGAGCATCAAGTTCAACACACCTATTCGACGCCATATCATCCGCAGAGTAATGGACTGTGTGAAAAGATGAATGACACTATACTCACCAAATTAAGAACAAACCTTCAAGAGAATCCAAGACTAAAATGGTCATCATTACTTGCCAAAATTGTGAAAGATTATAATAGCACACCCCATGATGTCACTGGGTTTTCTCCAAATTTCCTACTTTTTGGTGATTGTGCAATACCATAATTTTCTGAATCACCACATTTCACCATAGAAAATGCAAGGAAGAAAGCAATAGAAAATAGCCCAAAGCATAGAGAAAAGTGGAAAGCACGACACGATGCAAAACATCCGCAGTCGTCATTCAAAGTTGGTGATCTGGTCCTTCGTAAAATAGCTAGTAATGATCCAAGTATGGTCAAAACATCCCCAAAGTATGAGGGTCCTTTTCAAATAACAAGAATAAGAATTTCTGAATTTTGTAATTAATTTTGTAATTAAATTTTCATTGATTTCTAATATGTAATCAATAACTTTTATCATCATTAAAAAAAAACAAATAATAAACAGAAGAACAACAACATGGTAAATTTGCCTCTTTATTTAAAACAAACAAACAAATTAGATAAAGATTTAAAATAACATATTTTTAAAAAGTTAAAGCAAAAATAAAACGTTACAATATTTTTCGGATTTTTAGTCAAGAAAAATAAATTGACAGGTTCTGGGAAAAAAGTAGTTGTTTTTTATTCAGAAAATGATGATGACAATATTGCTGTATCATATTTGATAATCAGATACAAAATTATATCTGGAAAAATTCCAAAAAAGCAGATACCACGGGTGAAACCAGTTCATTTTTAGTATGCAGGAACAAAATTCTAACAGAAAAACATTCATTCGAGCAGAAGACACAAAGCCAGATCATCTCTTTATAAAAATATCGCTTCTCAGACACAAAGTTTTGAGCGGGACGTTTCACAAGAATGACATCCACGGCGCCAATTTATAATTGTAACGAATAGTATTTGAATAAAAGAATTTAATCGGGTAACACCCGGGCATTGTCTTTTCTTAATCAATTCTGTCACCGTTTGCTTTTGTGAATGGAATAAATACCCAAATATGGCCATTTCTCATAACCATCGGTGGTTCAGTGGTAGAATGCTCGCCTGCCACGCCGGCGGCCCGGGTTCGATTCCCGGCCGATGCATTTTTTTTTTTTTTACAATTTTTAAAACTCATTTATATATTATACAAGTATGGCATCCACGGCGCCAATTTATAATTGTAACGAATAGTATTTTAATAAAAGCATTTAATCGGGTAAACCCCGGGCGTTGCCCGGGTCATTCGGCTAGTATATATATATAAAGGGTGTACCAGGTAAATTGGGACTAACTTTGACAGTCCATAAAACAAAAACTACTTGAGATTTAAAACTTGTTTTTTTTTATTACGTAGCCATATTCATGTAAAAGCAACAGTACATGTGTGCGCAGTGTAGTGATGAAGAGTAACCGAGAATTTGAAAATCGAGCTGCCATCATCGTTGCTCTGCGCGCCGGAAGGAGCCCCAAAGAGATAGTGGATTTTCTTAAGTTGCCCAAAACCACTATTTATCGTGTCAAGAAGCAGTTTGATGAGGCCGACAGTAACAAAGAGGGGATAGCTACAAGGAAAAAGCACTCGCGTCGATCGGACAGGGTAAGAGGCGAAGAATTTGTCAAAAATGTCAAGGAGAAGATTGATGGAAACCCTGGGAAAAGCATGAGGGCCATAGCCAAGGAAATGGACGTTGGCTCTATGACAATTGTCAGAACTATCCATGAGGACCTTGGTCTCAAGTCTTATGCCCTTCGGAAAGGTCAGTTGCTGACTGAGAATATGAAGAATAACAGAAAAGGAAAGGCTGCTGCCCTCCTCAACAACCTGAAACACGACTCTTTTGGCATGCTGCTAAGGTTCTTCTCTGACGAAAAGAACTTTGACGTGGACCAAAAGGTAAATCCCAGAAATGATCGCTGGATCTGTAAAGACCCCTCAGAGATACCTGTCGTGATGCACACGAAATTTCCTGCCTCCGTAATGGTCCTTGGCGTTATCAGCAGTGAAGGTGATGTCATGCCTCCCCATTTCTTTGAGAAGGGCCTTAGGATGAACGCTGACACCTACATCAATGTTCTGGAGACCGTTGTGAAGCCTTGGATGGACATGGTGGCCGCAGGAAGGAAGTATGTCTTCCAACAGGACTCAGCTCCAGCCCATAAGGCAAAAAAGACACAATCGTGGCTGACACTTAACGTCCCTAGTCACTGGGGTCCTGATATTTGGCCCCCTAATTCTCCAGATTGCAATCCCCTCGACTACTATGTATGGGGCGTTGTTGAGAGAGTTGTCAACAAAGCTCCTCATACCACCATCCAGTCTGTCAAGAAAGCAGTTCACACGGTGATGACCCAAATGGACAAGGTCATCGTCGCCAAGGCCTGTGCTTCATTCCGCACTCGCCTCGAGACTGTTGTAGCTAATAATGGAAACTACATTGAATAAATAAAAACTATATCCTTTTATCTACTACTGTGTCAAATTTCATTCGGATATTTTAATTTTTACTTGCAAAAAATTTCAGTTAAAATACCATTGTTGAAATTCCCAATTTACCTGGTACACCCTATATATATGTTATATTAAAATATTTCATTTAAAATTGTTATATTAAAGTATTATTTTATTTAAAATTATATTTCATATATAAAATACTCTGCTAAATCGACCGCCAGAGGTCACTCTTCCCGTATAAAAACTCGTTGTTGTTTGACCCCGTGGGTCGGCTCAAAACATTTGTACATTATGTAAATAAGCTTTTGTTTTATTTATTCTTACGCCTTACTTACGGTTACTTTTACAAAATTATGTTTTTCATATGTATTCATTCCTCAGCTCAATAAAGAAATCTCTAATCAAGACTTTATATTTTCAAGATTATAATCTCTTCCACGACTGCATACCAAAATCAAGCAACATATATAAATTCTATAACTCAGGATAATCAAATATTAGCTGAATATTTTATTTAATATAATATATATATACTAGCCGAATGACCCGGGCAACGCCCGGCTTTTACCCGATTAAATGTTTTATTCAAATACTATTCGTTACAATTATAAATTGGAGCCGTGGATGTCACTCTTGTGAAACGTCCCGCTCCAAACTTTACATGTACATTAGGTCAGCTGGTATTACCCCTCATTTTCACCGCTAGAGGCGCGAGCGAAAGAGCAAATTTGCAAATAACACGACGGATATTCGGGATAGAGACCTGAAATTTTCACTAAGAGTTTTTCCAGATTCTACTTTATATACTGTTAAAATATCAGTCATATTAGTTACGTATTGTGGACGTGTATAGTTGACAAACATACATACATACATACGCTGACTTTTATATATATAGGAATAACAATATAAATGAGTTTTAAAAATTGTAAAAAAAGAAAAAAAAATGCATCGGCCGGGAATTGAACCCAGGCCGCCCGCGTGGCAGGCGAGCATTCTACCACTGAACCACCGATGCTTATAAAAAACGGCCCTATTTGGGTATTTATTCCATTCACAAAAGCAAACGATGACAGAATTGTTGATGACTCTGATACTTGTATTTATAATTATGTTAGCATAATGAATTAGTCAGTATTCCCATGGTTCCAGCGAAGAGGTGTGAATTGACTTTTTAAAATATAAAAAAAAATAATTATAAAGATAGAATCTTCTATAGAAATAAATAAAATAAGCTGAAATAGCTCAATTAGGAGAGCGTTAGACTGAATATCTAAAGGTCCCTGGTTCGATCCCGGGTTTCGGCATCTTTTTTTTAATTTTTAAATTTCTACTTACCGTAACTTGACACGTGACTTAACGTGACAGAATTGTGCATGACGCTGATAACTGTATTAAATATAATCCAAATTGTGCCTTATCACACACTATTTTTTTATTTGGCCTTATTACCTTGTGTTTATAATCTATGAAGTAATGCCCCCCCCCCCCCCCCTGCCGGCGGCGCGCGCCCGTTGGCTGCCGGCGAGCACGTGACCTCCCTGTGCGCGCGCATCCGTGACAGAGGCGGCCGATGAGGAAAGACGGTCGTGACTATATATATTAATATATATTAGTAAATTAATATATATATAGTGATGATGATAAATCATAATAAAAAACATTTTCTGAAGTTATATTAGTTTGGCGAACATTCATTCGGGAAGAGCACTGGCGAAGCTGAGTCATTCAGCTAGTGTTTTATATAAGAGTGAATGTAATCATAAAATATATTCGGACGCCATAATTTCATATTTGCATATCATTTATCTTTTTTTTATCTTTCGTATTTTTGGCTAAAATCAAAGCACTTCTGTTCTTACAGCTTAATTAAAGTTTGGTCGGATAAAAATACCTACCTTTGTGATAGCTTTGCAAGAAGTCTGGCGAGGTGGTCACAACTTTTCCCTGCTGGACCCCGACGGCTTGAAGACACTTGCCCTGAAGAAGGACCCAGAGGACAGAATCTGGAAACGGACCGATAGATATGAGAGAAGAACCTCACACAGTTTTCTTGCATTGAGTGAAAGGAGTTCCATCTCCCCTAGCAACTAAAGCAGCAGGACTCCGGCACTAAGAAAGATGGACCCCTCTGGCAGTAGGATGCTAATAGTCGCTTTGACACGCTACACAAGGACCTTAGTTCCCCTCTCCATATGAGGGACCGTTTTATATATGTAAGCATTCTTATCTAGCATTGGAAAACGTGCTGTTGAGAAAGTTCTTTGTAGAATTTACTTGCTGTACAATGTTTTCAATAAAATTATTCATTTGTTTTATCTAGGACTTTATAAAAGTAAATAAATATTTTTTTTTATTGAAAATATTTGCAAAATAACTGAATTTTTAAGATGTCTCTTTTCGCACAAGAATACTAAACTTTCCCGATATTGAAATATAATGATTGTCTATATCAAAACGATATTTCAAACACCAATGTGTTATAATTATTTTCATTATTCATAATATTGCCACAAATTTCACACACATCTTCCACTAATATATTAGCCTATCTATTTCAGACTCAAAGAACTCTTTATCCTGTTTTTGTTGCCAGCGCTGATAGTGTCTTCAAACTAGGAAACCGATTTGAAGCGCATTCCGTTTAGAGCTTTCGACAATGGCCCAAACTAGTGAAAGTCACCGGGTGAGAGGTATGGACTGTAGAGTGGATGATGCATTACCTCCAAACTGAAAGATTACAGCAAATATTGTGCAATCGACGCAGAAGGGGATACAGGCGTTATCGGGTAACAATATGGCACTTCTGTCCTTTTCGCTTTTTTTTAAAGCTTTTATTTACCTTTGCTAATAGGTCTGTCGTTCTGTCTGTTTGTCCACAAATATTGTAATCAATTTTTAATATACTCACTGGGCACCTAGAAGCCTTGAATTTGATACACTGGTTCAAACCTGATGACATTGAAAGTTAAGAAAATATTATACCTCTAGGTGGTCGGCAATAGGCAAATTTAATATTTATATTCAATTTAAAATTTTATGTTCAATTTTAATAATATCTCAGACCACACACGGAAATATGAAAATTTGTAGACTCCCTCAAAACACCTACCAATGCAAGTTGACAGAATTCCAGACTCATGGGGGGTGACCGATAATTATATATTTTTCAATATTTATTATCAAAAATTTTGCGATCACAAATTTTATATACTATCTGATCATAATAAGAATGGTATCTAATAGACTAGTTCGATCAAACTAACATTACAAGTGTACAAAATCCCCTAATTTTTGGTGGCAATGAGGTTCGGGAATAGACAAGAGAATATCCTTTCATCCTTTCGTTTCTTTGACATAATAAACGGCTTGGGTTCCATGAAAATGTGGTTCGGGATTTTTAACTGGAATAATTTCTATATTTTCTTCCAAATTTTGTGATCAAGTTTTGATATACTTCCAGAACATGTAGAATTAATAAATATTTCCCATTCGCTCAATCTTGATAACTATGCACGTTTATAAAATTGAAAACTTCTGGGTTTTCGGGTTTGGACTAATTTCCATGTTTCTTTTCAAATATTTCTATAATATTGTATACTTCCTCAATCAAGCTAGCAACGCAAATGTAAAAGATATCAGAAATCTAGGTTGGCGTGATGGTCTGGAATAGAGTATCAAAAAGATAAATTAGGCGCAACCATTTGTGGCCATTAACATCAATCGTTTGTATAGAGCTATAAAAAATATTATGAGTAGATTTCCAGAAATATATGATTTATAATATAATTAAAATTATAATGAACTAAATTTTAAAATATAAAAACAAATGATGAATTTGTACATTTAAAAAGACTTTTAAAAAACTTTTTGATTAATCAATTATTAAATTATATTATTAATCACCACGCACTGATGAGAGCTGACAGTCAGGAGACGCGTACATGGCTGTTTTCTTCTTGATTATTCAACGAAGTGTTATTAGGTAACTCTATGGGAAGTGGAAAATCAATAGCAGATGAGAATAATTCGATTGATGGCCGTGAGCCATCAGCAACATTCATTTGGGCAATCGGGAGATGTCCTTCAATTAACCATCTATATAAATACCTATCTTTATAAAAACGATATTTTTCTGTCAATGATGCACGGTTTCAATTCTGAAACGGTTAGGAGTTGAGGCTTGATTATTTGATTCTTGAAACAAATGAAAATATTGTCTAGTTTTATGTCGATCCTCTTTGGAATTTCAAGCCAAAAATTGTTTAAAACATTCATTTATACAGATGCATCAGAGTCGCAAAGCGCGAGCGCACGCTTAACGGATTCCCCGCTTTAGCTGTCTTCAAAGCTAGCCTATTTGTGGTATAAGTGTTTTGACTTTCTAATTCTTCCAAGCTTAGCTAGATACAGTACGTCAGAATGTTTCGAGTCAACGTTTAACGGTTACGATTTAATAATACCTTGGAGCTGCATGCGACAAACTATCAAAGTTCAATATAAAGACTAATTTAAAATTTGAAATACTATAATTTTAGCAATGTGTTTTTTATAATAGTCATTATCAAATTATCCTTGCAGAGACCTTACTGAAATGAAAAAAATGATTCGATTAGAGGGCTTGGTTCATCAGGGGTAAAACCTCTCAGCGGTGTCACCAAATTAATATCCAGACATTTACTATTATATTGAATTGACAGTATTATATACCATACATTTACTATGGAAGACTGGCTTAGAAGTGGAAACCTATGGATATAGGCTAATAGATCTACAGAGATGGATACACATAATTACAAAGAAATGCTTCGAGCAATGTTCTACCGCAATTATTATTTGATATTATAAAGTAATTCCAATAAATTACAAATATAATTTAATTCGGCATTTATCGATAAAATTTGTAAAATTTATTTTGTGACACAATTCGTTCTTTATAATAGTCATCATCAATATTATCTCTGCATACCTCTACTGGTAACAGTACCATAGCGTAGCAAACAAGCGTTCAAACTTCGTTAAGAAGGATCAAATAAAGAGTCTTTACTAATAATTATTTAGCAAAGTGGTAAAAACGCCGTCAATAGCATTGAACCACACTAGTAGTGTGAATCGAGATTAAAGCAAATGAATCTCTTGTTATTCAGTGAAAAAGGGCAAATATATTATTACATATTACTATAGTGCATTTTAATTGACGTTTATCTGCAAATGATGAATGATGTGATCACTCTTTTGGATATAGGATTCTAAAACCGTTTTTAGAATCGGTACGAAATTCTCGAAGTTGTTTGAAATAGGTTGCCTAGCCAATGGCCTATCTGAATAAATGTCCTTTTTTATTGAAAAGAACATAGGCTAGACATCCTTTTTGCAAAAAGAACATATATTCTGATAAACCATTAGCTAAACAACCTTTTTGTATAAAGAACATACATTCTGATAAACCATCAGCTAGACAACCTTTTTGATAAAAAGAACATTTATTCTGACAAACCCTCAGCTAGACAACATTTTTAATAAAAATAGCATTTATTCTGACAAACCATCAGCTAGACAACCTTTTTAGTAAAAAGAACATTTATTCTGATAAACTATCAGCTAGACAACCTATTCTTCACAACCTCGAGAATTCCGTACCGATTCCAAAAACGGTTTTTGAAACCTATATCTAAAAGAGTTATCATAGTATAGTTTAAGATATCAATTGTCATGGTGATTTTAGGATTCTCGCCAAGCCATTGGTACACCAAAGGCCATACTTTTGATATTACTATTTCCGTTGTCAAAGCCCTCGATAGCACGTCCTGTTAACATTATAGGGGCATCACCACTTGTCTTTATCACCTAAGACCACACCCAAATATTCTTAATCGAACTTTTTAATCATTGAGGTGATAATCTTCTTCAAATTTTCAACAAATATAGCATAACATTTCCTGATTAGATTTACATATTTATACGTGATATTATTATTAATATATTTAAAATATTTATAAAAGTAGAGATATGTACTGGTTACATTCTATTGATATAAAATGACAATGGTATGTATTTCAGCAAAATGATAAATAAATATTATGCTTACAGTTTTGTTTTAAAATAATTTGATGACAACGATGCCATCGGTTTCTTTTTAAAATTAAATATTCTCAAATATTTTCAAGAAATATAATTAATTTAAAAATATGAAGTCTATATTCATGATCTACGGGTTATAATTTATTAGAAACAACCTTAAAATATTGAGGGAGAAAAGTGTTCGTACTAATCTATTTTTCTAAAAGTTATTTTAGAATCTTTAAAGATTATATTTGGAAAATCTTTGACATGAAAATTAACTTTATTGTTATATTATTTAATATCACATTGATATTAACACACAGTCAAAAATGACAGGAATTCTTATATCTTTTATTTTGGGTCCGAATAAAATATTTACCTCAATAAAGTCAGTTTATTACGAGAAAAATAAAATACATCTAAAGGGAAAAAAGCACGAGTAAAAATAATATCAAACTCTTTTTGGTATTTTATATCGCGTCAGAAAGTTTTTTGAGACCCTCGTACAAACATGGGCCTCTCTAAACTGGCAAATAAATGGAAAATATTTCTTTTCCTTAGAAAGGAAAATATCGCAGGAGTTTTAAAGCCTTTTATATGGCTAGAAAATTGCGACTTTCTTTCCTTTTCAAAATGATGTTTTCTTGCCTCATTTTACTTCGCTCAATCCAATAGCTGCAGCACCCTATATAACGGTCGAGGTAGGCAGACAATAATTTGAATTAAAGAGAATAAAAAGAACGGAGAAGGCATTTTCATTAAACAAATGGCTTGCAGGGGAATAATACACGGCGAGAAGAAACAATTTCAATATGTCGAAATGGAAATTTTCTAAAAGAGAGTAACTTAAATTTTATTCTAAAACTTGGAATGATTTTAAGAAAACACCTGATATTTGTGAAATTGAATTTAAAGAGAATATATATGTATTAAATTTAAAAAAACTATATATTTTGAAATATTGTCATTATGAAATTATTTGATGAAATAGCTCATTGTATATTCATATATTGAATATTATAGAAGTAAAGAAAATTGTGTATAAAAATACATTTATATATTTACATATATTAATGTATTTATAAAAAAAAATATTCAATGGATCGCCTTTAGATTCAAATATATGAGATCATGTTTACATTTTTTCTTCTCTTTTATTAAATAGTATATTAACTCTCTTATTTTTTTAATATTAAAAGAAATTTCTATAGACTCTACTGATATCTGATAAAATCTTATGTTAGGAGGAATTTGGATCATCTCAGTAGATAATTTACCAGAAAAAACTGGCGAAACGGTTGAAGAATTTTTACCACAGATGGAATTTAGCCCCTCCAAATATATATTTTCCTTTGGGATAAGGAGATGCCTTTTTCTTTTTAATAATTTATGCACTTTTATTTAAGATTAAACAACAACAACAACAAAAGCCTTTATTGAGGACCTCTCGTCCTATAAAGGATTCGCCAGTTTGAAGAGTAATTGAAGAGAAGAGAACTAAGAATACAGAGAGAAACCTATATGTAGTAGATATAGTATAGTGTTTTCTACACTGTGACTATATATAACAGCAGCAACAAGCCTTTTACTGGAATCAAAGTCCCATACAGGATTCGTCATTCTAGTCCTGACAAAGATTATTTACATATAAATTCCAAAATTTGAACAACGCAAACGCTCCAGCTCTGTTTCTCACCGCCTCCTTCAACAGGAGCTCCAAAGAGAGTCCCTCAAGACCTATTTCACTGAGGAGCACTTCTCCTTCGTCTTTCAGCCCCAATATTTAAGATTAATCAAGAATGGGTATTTGGCCAATTCTGAAATAATTGAAAATAAACGATTAGTTGATATTTATTCCGATAGATGGCGTCAGACATCAGCAACTTTCAGTTGCACGATAGGGAGATATATATATTTTTTCATAATTTATGCACCATATCCCAGTACAATATCATATTTGTACTATTTTTTTCACATATTTTCTTCTCATCGAAATATCAGAAATATTTCAAATAAATTATATTGATCCAAAATATGCCTTTATTTTAATGTTATTAAAATGGATTGCTCAATTTTTAACAAGATATTATCTTTTATTTTCAATAATTGAGTTGGGAGGCGATACTAACCACAGTAAATCAACATAGATGCTATATTTTTTTCAACAAAATCAACAAACATAGATGTGTATAGATGGCTGAAAGTCATATTTCTGGTTCTCCTGTTGAAGGGTATATTGGCCGAAAGCTAAAAAAATATATATAATAATAAATAAAACCTGGCCCTGGTTTGCTTGTTGATTTTGTTAAATTTTGAAGGCAGGGATGAATATCTATAGCTGCTATCTCCCAATAATTTTCTTTATTAGTTCCGGTGAGCCTCAAGGGAAGAAACCCTTTCTTAAAACGAAAACTCAAGGCAATTTAAAACGAGATAAAAAAAAATCAAAATTTAATCTAAGACCAAGTAAAGTAAAATAAAATCCAAGCCAATACTATAAACGTTCAAATATAAGCTCTTATAAGTGGCTCACCAATGCAAGCAATTTCGCCAATGGGAAGGTTCACTTACTGAGACGCAAAGCCACTCAATATCATCTTCCGTTTAGTAATTGCAGAAATTTTTATTAAAAAATATAACAAAATTATAATCCCACTGTGATAATTACGTAACATTTTCACAAATATACGACATCTTATTACAATTCATTAACTAGCAGTTTTCTAAAAAAAAAAAAAACTTATCCAAAAGTTAACTCTTGTTTAAAACAATATCAATCACCTCTAGTACATTTTAGTAATTTATTGTTCTAGGTATTAAAAAGTTTTCCAATTCCATTTTTACCATTCGTATCTATTTATAAAGCACTCCTGATAAAAAACACAAATTATATAACGATTCTCTATTTGGAAAAATATAAACTTTTTCAGTGGACTTTTGCATTTCAGTTGATATAAAATGTTCAAGTACCCATATATAAGTTTATTGTTTGAATCATGCTAGTGGAATTGAATTTTAATATATATTCTTGTGCAATGATATATAATAAAACTAAGACGGATTTTATATTTTGCTGAAAATATATTCTCAAGTGAAATTATTGTTTTAAAAAATACCCTGAAATGTAACAAAATTTAAAAACAAAATGATTTTATTGATTTTCAAAATTTTATAAATCGAAATTTGGTCATTACTTGTTATACCATCTTCATATATTCTCGTTTTAGTCAATTTATATAAATGGGTACAAACTTGATAATCAAACATAAAATCAAGCGTCATATATTTTTTTTTATGTTTCTATGTTACTAGCTCAATCTAATATAAATGCCAATATCCTTTGATGGTTATTCTGTAATTTTAAAATTTATATTTTGTATATATATTTTATTCTTAAATTACATTCAAATTCACCTTTTTACTACGTTTATGCGAGCCATTTGTCACTTTTAGTAAAGTGATTTTAAGTGATAAGGGAAGTATGCAGAATGGATTCTCGCCTTGACTATTGTTTGTTGGTGGGTTTCTATTTCTATAAATATATGCCTTTTGATGAATTTGGGAAATTCGTTGTATCGCAATTCCTTGGATAATATTTCTCTTTATTTTTCAATGATTTCTATATTTTGAGAGTAGTGGGTAAGGATTCTTTTTGATATTGTTTTATTACGGATTATCAACAAACAATAGTCAAGGCCAGAATCCATCCTGCATACTTACCTACAGTTATGGAATCGAAAGAATAGGCAGAACTCTCAAAAATACAATATCAATATCAGATACCAGTCCGATCCAAACCTAGGAAACCTTCTCCGTCACCCTATAACCAAATGAAACCCAAAATAAGAAACCTGATTCAACCTCATATACCGTATCCCATGTAAATCTCGTACATCATCCTACATTGGAGAAACTGAAAAAAAAACTTAATAGAGAGGCTCAATCAACACAAGACAGCCTTCAAAAACCATAGTCCTTCATCATTACTTGTAGACCATGAAATTAAGCAAGGACAAATACCACATTTTGATAATACAATAGTTTTATACAACAATGTACAGGATAAACACAAAATATTATTTCTGGAGAGCTGGGCATCTATAGAAGATAAAAATATTATCAATAGGAAGATGGAAATACCACAATCATGGCTACAGTTAAAACATATATAGTCAAATAAATATAGCATTTTATTTCTGGAAATACACAAAAATTAATTTAATTCAATTGGTTTGGTTACAGCACCATATGTTATAAAACAATATAACTCGTGCATCACGCGGATAATAAGCTTACAAGGAGTTTGAATTTTTCCTAGAAGAAGATAGGCGAACAGCCTCGTCGAAATATCGAATTTTATCATAATAAATATATTTTATCCAAAATATCCCCTTATTTTAATTTATCAAAAATATATTTCTCGATAATCAACACACACACACACATATATATATGAAAAGATAATAGAAAATGTCTACAGGTTTGGCCTTAAATACCTATTTCTTGGTTTCTCAGGAAGCCTCTGGGACCAAAAGATTTATGATCGCAGTGGTATAGTCTGCTCCACGCTGACGAGGGCCAACAGCCCGAAACGCGTTAGTGGATGGCTTTTTTTATTTATTAAGAAAATGGGTTGGCCAAATATCAGCTAACAGGCTAAATCAACGTTTAGTTGATTTCTGTTCCACTAGATGGCGCTCTGACATCTAAAAACCACATGTACTCTTGGTCAGGATATGCCTTTTTTTATTTTAAAAATATATTTATATACATGTATTGAATAATCTAATGTATATAATTAGTGTTTTTATCTAAATATTTTATTGATATTTCGTTAATATTTAATTCCTGATACTAAGGTGCTGTGAATTTATAGAGATATCATTTAGCTATAGTAAATTTGTAAATTTAGAATTTATGACAACAAATTAAATAAAATATTTATGAATATTTTTTTACAAATTTTAATATTTAAAAATGCAATAAAAAGGAGAAAATTAATATCTCAGCTTCCACCATAGGACAATTAGTTTTATATGAAAAAAAAAGCGACGGGGAATGATCAACAATTTCGAACCTAATGTGAAATAATATGAAGCAACTTATTCTTTTTACCTCTTCACTCAGTATATGAAGATCGTCTACCGCCGCTTTATTTCGACTCGTATAAATCTAATTGCTCGATGCTGGTAGCTAATATATTTTATGTATTTATGTTCTGTTTTTAGTCCATTGTTATATAAAAACTATTTTTAAAATGTTTATTGAAAAATATAATCTCTAAATTTTATTATAGAGATAGTAATTGAATATATTTTTCCTTAGGGACGACAATTAGCTTTAAAATGAATATAAAAACGGTGTTATTGCGTTTCTTTATTCGTTAAAATTGCATGCTTTCGGTTCTTTACAATTAGATGCCTATTGAAGGATTGTAAAGGTCCGAAAGCTTTCAATTTTCACGAATAAATAAACGCATTGCTACCGTTTATATTTTATACTTTATAACAATTTTCTCTTTTAATGAACTTAGATTTAGAATGATTTAAATATATATTTTTTTGCTTTAATTCAAATTTAACGCTGTGAAGAAAACTTTTTCGACCCTTTTTTGTCGCCACTTCTGCTGCTTTTCAGAGTGTTTTACCTCTACTTGGTCGGCGATCTCACGGACCTCACCCCTTCCCCGTACTCAACGGTATTAGGAAAGGTGCCATCAAATGGCGCTGCAAAGCAGAAGAGATTTTAAAAGAAGCGAAAGAGAGTAAAACGAATATAAAAATGAACCGATTAAGATCGCAGTCACTGTTCGGAGGAGATTAATAGAATCACCGAATGCCATGGTCTATTTGGATGATGAAAGTGAAGACTAAAACGCGGCTGATTCCTTTTCACACTTGCCTTTTCAGTGATACGCTAACCTATGCACGGTGGATTCTGTGGCCACTGGACATGCGTCTGACCTGGAGGCTGTTGGGCTCTGCGTTACCTGGAGTATAGGAGCTCCATTTATGCTTCCTTCCTGTGGTGCATGTGTATAAGACCGGTGGTCTTAATAAAGCTGTGTGTGTAAAATAATCATACAACCTAAAAAATAATCAAACAAACAATAAACTAGTTGATTACGAAAAATAAGATTAAAATTTCCAATCACTAAAAAGAACGAAATATTAATTTCCTGTTATTATTTATAAATTGATAAAAATTCGAGAAATGCGAGATACAACAATATAATGACATTTTAAATATCGAACAATGGGGTTTTATTAGAATCAATCCAGTTAATAACGGGGACAAGGAGCTACAGTAATTGGCTCCATCCACTTCTCTCCAAATATTTGCTAATTATGGCGTATCGACCCAAGTTTCCCGAAGTCTAGGGTCACGTTGGTCAAATTTTCTTTCCATTATATATGTTCATTTAATGACCTTATTTGTTGTCAGTCAAAATTTGTATTTGTTTTTTTTTTCGGATGAATAATATAGAGTGACAAAATAATTGTTTATTTATATTTAAATTGATTCTCTTAATTACCTATATACATGTATAAAAAATTATATTTAATTTCAAATTATATTTCCTAGACCAAATTACTCTGTAAAGTCGACCGCCAGTTGTCGTGGATTTCCCTATATAAGCTCATTGTTGTTGTTTTCCTTTGGCCGGCTAAAATCTTTCTGTAAATATGTAAATACGTAATATTTTACTTAATTCATTCTTCACGCCTTAAGCTAGGTATTTCTTCCTTAAATCATTTTAACCAGCACACACATTTAAATAAAATTGTGATTGAAACTGTTTTTACTATTTCCACGACTGCATATCATTATCATAAAATACTCATATACTGCATACCAATCCCATTTAGTGCTTATGTACTCAAAAGAATCAGAAAATTTCCCATCCCCAAAATCCTCTAAAAATATTTATAAATAAAAGTAAGCCAATAAATTTTCATAATATATATACATTATTATAATTTATCGTCATACATCATGCCCTTCACATCAAAATGTAAATAATTAGCTTCGATTTTAGTTGCCTATATGTCTTAATGTAATGATACATATTGTCGCGTATATGAGTCTGAAAAAAACGGCTACAACCACCTCCAATAGTGGTGGTTCTCAGAAGGTCTTTGGGTGGTATGCGGGGTAGAGCTGCAGAGGGAAAGCAACGGCGCCAGAGTAGGTGAACCACGACGGAGGATGCGGCGTCTTCGCGAAGAATCGGAGGGGTCACGCGCGACAATATTTTAATTTTAATTACATATTTGTTCAGTAATTCACTACTATGCTAAATCTGGTTGAGAAGCTACACCGATACTCATTCAGAAAAAAAGGGTAAATTTGATTCTGTTTAACCAGATTAAACCGTAATGAGTGAGAAGATCGAGAAGAAGCTCACGCGACCCAGGTAGGGTTTTTTTTTCAGAACCTACCTAGAAATCCTTCCATTTTTTCTGGGATAGGATGGTGAAGACTCCCGGGATTAGATAAAATTATATGAACGCTGGAAAAAGCGCAATAATTGGGTCGAAACCTTTTGTCTCGCCAACGTATACTTTTATTTCGACGGAACTATTTTTAAGTGGTTCGAGTATAGTGAGAAAATAATCAAATATTTAGAAAATTTCACATCACTATTATAAAGCGTATTTGGGAAAGTGCAAGCTAAGAAAAATCTCAAAACTTGGGAACATCTAAAGGGTGAACGCATTGACTTTTAAATATAAATTATCCTGCGCCTCTTTCTTCAAAGAGGTTGATATACATATTAGTGAGGAGGTCAAAATCTCTCACTTTATGAATGAGATCGCAAAGAAGTTACACCAGGCGCTTCTCCGAAGGGACATCAACGATACGGAAGAATTTGTTACCGAGTTTCATCGCATTGAAGCGCTTCACCGTCGGCGAATGACTCCTACTAGGTACGAGCTAAAACGCTTATAACTGCGGCATCCCCCTCAGTGATTATGATGATAGGGTCGATTTGTTATCAAATCACCAGGAGTAAGATCGGCATTAGACTCCCCTCGAGAGGTACCAAAAATCGCTGCAATTGAGCATATGGTGCAGCAAGTAATCGAAAGAATCCTAACACAAATTTTTAAACCTATAAGAAGCCTCACTCCCTAAAATATTAGAACGCCCAGGCCATTACCAAAATCTAGGTACGAGTCATAACTCAGAATGTTCCAACCTACAATGCAGTATTCGAAACAAAGAGGAAGAAGCGACACCGATGAATGGCGGACAACTGAAAGAAGGCCTATCTGCTTCCACTGAGAACGCCCTGGCCACGTCGTCCGCTATTACCGCGACGGGAGGAAAGAGTCTGAAACAAGAGAAATTTGTAATTGCCAACCGAGAGAGAGAATAGAGTCAAGGGTTTTCTATAATTCTCGAAACAGCCAAGGGCCCTATGACGACTTTTAAAATAAAAATTAAGCTACTGCCGAAGCTCTTTCTCTTCACCTTTTCCGAAACGGACAAGCCTCGTCTCCAGCTAAGAGATCCATTGGGTCGCCTCGCCGTTTCCGTCCGAAAACCTTGGACCTACGTCCTATTTCGGTGGTCAGGCCGTAACATTAAGAAGTCTTCCCTTGGCGACTATAGTCTAAATTAAAGAAAACTACATTGACGCTATGCAAGAAGGAAAGAGGAGTCGTACTCTTGTCGACTCTGGAGCTTCCTATTCTGTCGTGTCTGAGAGAGGTTCAGACATAAATTAATAAAATAATATTTTACGAAACTGACGTCAAAGTAAGAATGGCCAACGGCAAAACTATTGTGCCAAAATGGACTATCAGACCTGAATGGACTGCAGGAAAAGTCTGAACTTGTCGTTTTGCAGGACTATGGTCACAACATTATTTTCGGATGGGACTGTAAAAGTTTTCTAGAGCGATAATTTACTATGCCAATAACGAATTGTTTATTGAAAATGGCATATCGAAAAAGAACCAAAGATCAGTTCGCCTCTAATCGAAACTGTAATACAGAATCGAGCTTGCCTCTTTCCAGGTTATAAAATTAGCACGTCTCGACATTCCAAATGATACAATTGTAGTGGCAGAATGTCGAAAAAGACTATTGCTGGAAAGAAAACTAATGGCTCCCTCCTCTTTCATCTCACTTTCCAGTAATAGGGGTAAACTTAGGTGGTAAATCCAAAGCTAATCCCCACAGGGTTGCACGTAGACGATAGCGTCGTAATCGAAGATAGTCAGTTTTGTGCCCCATCTGATAGCAACCAAGTTGAAACATGGGGCGAAAAAAGGTTTTCAAGACTAAATAATTGCCGAGTTTTTTTTTTTTAGAAGACTCACTTGATTATTCTCAAAAATGAAATTAAAGTAATTTATTATTCAACTACACAGGTATGAACGAATTTAGTAAAAAAAACGTTCAAGGGCGTTAATATTAACCCAGAATTAACACTGGACACCACCCACCGACCAAAAAACTACCTTACAGAGTAGCTTCAGTAAAGCGCCAAGTTAATAAATTTGAGGCAAACAAAATGGAAAAACTTGACATCATTCAGATTTCTGAAGGTCCGTGGGCCTCAACTGTCATCTTGATCAGGAAAAAGAGGGCAGCTGGAAATTCGGCGCCAACTCAACAAAATAACATGAAAGGGTGTCTACCCGCTTCCAAGGAGCGATGTCACTTTAAACGACTTACGGAGAGCTCGATTTTATTCTTACATGGAGCTCCAATCAAGGACTGGGAGATAGACGTAAAGGAATCGGAACGTGGGAGACAAACACAATAATCATAACTCCAGCTGGACTGTACGAGTTCAAATTAATGACGTTTATGTTATGTCATGCCATATGCTTTCGAACGAATGAAGGAAACTATCATGAGGGGTCGTAAGTGGATCATTTTCTTGTGTTATCTCGATAACATAATCGTTTTTTTTAGATGATTTCGAAGAGCAGCTACGACGTCTTCAAACTTAAATAAATTATCTTAAGAAAGCCGGTTTGTGTATTTATTTAAAGAAATACAAGTTTAGTGCAAAACTATCGCCTTTCTTTGATATGAGGTGGGTGAAAATGGATTTCTTCCCAATTCAAAAAAAAAAAAATCGAGCAGTCGGCAACTTTACTACGCCAAGAAAATTGAAAGAAGTGAGAGGTTTTCTTGGTCTTTCATCCTACTACTTTCGCTTCATACCCGATTATACTCACGAACCCCAGCCCTTGAACGACCTTTTGTAGGAAAACTCTGCATTTTATTTGAACCAAGACGAACAGGGGGCATTTTTAGCTCTCATGTCAGCGTTAAATACCGAACCTGCACTTGGACATTTTGATTATTTATATTGAACAGAGACACACACTTATGCAAGCAACTATTGAATATAAGAGCCGTTTAAGCTCAGATTCAAAATGTAAAGGAAAGAACCATTGCTTGTGCATCTTTAACATTAACACAAAGCAATAACGCGCCATCTATACATATAAAATGAAAGGATTTAAAAGCACGAATGTTTCTTTTTTACATATTACAAACTTCTACTGCCCTTACTGCGATGAAAAAATATATTGGGAGGGCTTGGCTCATCAGTGGTGTACCCTCCCAGCGGTTTCGCCAATTTAATCCACCAGACCACTTCTCAGAGTTCTAATACTGTATTGGACGATTCTGCTTATATACGCAGCACTGAAAGATGGAATCTCTATGTATAGATGGCGCGTTATTGCTTTGTGTTAATTTATGCCTAACTGGCCTTGTCTTTATTGTTTGCGGAAGAGCATTGCTCGATGCAAATATTTGAATGTAATTCTACTGTCCTATAAGCTTATGTCCATAGTTTTCTTGAAACCCATTTCTGAGATTCCATCCTTCAGTGCTGCGTATATAAGCAGAATCGTCCAATACAGTATTAGAACTCTGAGAAGCGGTCTGGTGGATTAAATTGGCGAAACCGCTGGGAGGGTTCGCCACTGATGAGCCAAGCCCTCCCAATATATTTTTTCATCGCAGTAAGGGCAGTAGAAGTTTGTAATATGTAAAAAAGAAACATTCGTGCTTTAAAATCCTTTTTCATTTTATATCTTTAACATTAAACAATGTCGTATCCGTCGTGGTCGAATGGAAGGGCGCGACCGTTCGAAAAAAAACTTGTTCCACACTCGTGAGCGCGCGCACACGCGGCGGCGTGCCGTAGCGTTCGCCCACGCGCGCTGGCTCCACGTTTATTTTGTACAGATTTATAGATGCGTGAATTTGTATTTACATTTTAACATATTAATTATGGCGAAAATAAATTATATCTCTTGGGCATTAGGCAAATTATGACATATATATATCCGATTACTGAAAAATGCCTTGCTATCATTTGGGCTATCAATAAATTCCGGCCATTTTATTTGGACACCCGTTCATAATCGTCACAGAGCTTAGCAAGATGGACTTTTCGGCTGCAAAATTTTGATTTCACTGTCATGTATAAGAGCGAAGAAACATCAAGGCACAGTCTGCTTATCAAGAATTCCGTTAAAGATCTCATTTCCGTGAATATATCGTCTTTGCCTTTACAAAGGAGTAAATAAACTATATAACAAGATCATTCAATTTTGAGTAATTACTAAGTTTTGTGTATGTAAAATGTAATTTATTCTAATCTCACAGTTAATTTTACACAAAAAAACATCTATATTTTATAAATTGGAAAAAATCAAATTAATATATAAATAAAAAATATATCATATGTATATGTTAAACTATATAGATTCATTATAAATATAAAACTCTAAAACCTATGAAATTATACAATTGTTATATTAATTGTACGTATATATCTTTAATGTACATGATGTAAATAGCAATATTTTTGTTTGAGTTTTATTATATATTTTTTGCTATTTGCTTAAGGTAAATTTTCTTTCTAAAATCTTCTAATTTCCTTTTTGAAAATAAATAATAATAATCACATATTATATTATTTTACTTCGAAAAGACTTACTTAATCAGATAAACAAGAAAAAATATAACTAACTTTGTAATACTCTCACTCCTCAGTCAAGTACAGAAAATAATTCAAATATGTTAGAATTTTTCAATACTTAAAAATTGTGTCTCAAATCAATGCACAGTTCCATTAAATATGTAGCTCCCATTATCCTAAACTAATCGTTGTTAACGGCGCCCATTGTTACATGAAATAAACATTTAGATTTAGTAGTCCCTGATTTGCATAAAGCTCTCACCTTTGTTGTTTTTCGCGTCAGGAGAAATTCATGAAATAAACATTATATTATTCTTTGGCAGAGTGTTGTTTCGATAAAAGCTTTCTGGGCATAAGTATCGATAGGAACATGGTTCAAATAATCAATATGCTTATATAGCTAGGCATGATTTGAAACTGAATAGCCGAACAATTGATTCGTAAATTAAAAATATCACATATATTCATTAATTCTTATATATGAAATTGATACACTATAATACCGATTATTCATATATTTTCCATATATAGCCTTTAAAAATAAATGGGGAATAAAATTTTAATGGCTGATGTTTCTGCGACAGGTCTAGTATTTATAAGAAGCCTCTTGTAGTATTGGTTTCTTTGCAAATTTCGTATTTCAATATTTGGTCAGAAATTTATTTAACTATATTATTAGATTAGTTAGCTAATTAATCAGTAATTTCCAAATCTTTTAGACGTTCGATAAAGGCTCCAGTTTTAAAAGAAAATGAACTACTCCTAAGATCCGCGGACAAGAAGCCTATTGTGACCCTTGTTGAGAGCTCTTCAGAAGTTCAAATCAAAAAAAGTACTCAACGTTGTTTTTAACTTCGTAGTAGCCGCTGAATGTAGCCACGATGTTATACTGGGCTCGGATTTTTTAATAACCACAGATGCTATATTTGATTGTGGGCCCAACAAATGTATTTAAGCGAAGCTGAAAAATCCTACGAATGGAAAGACCCGACACTTTGGGTTATTTGGACTGTGCCATACCGCCGAAATATTTTGGCAAGATAATTGTCACCAACGAAGATGTATTTTACGGATTAAAAACGCCTGAAATTGGAGAAAAGACATTTTATTCCTTCTTCCCTCGTTAGGTTTTACATGGTAGAGCGATGTTAATGGGTGATTAACAGCACTCAGCAGTCTCAAGTGGTGCCTTCGGACATGAAGGTAGGAGAATGCAATATCTAGGAGTAGGGAGCATATCTAATCTCGACGTTCGTTCTGAAATAACTGGAAAATATTAACTAAATTCTCCATATGTGAGAAAATGGTTAGTTACAATGATTTCTAGTGATTTGGAGGAAACAAAGAAAAGCAGAATGCTCACGTGCCTAAATGAGTTCACCGATATATTCGACCTTGAGAAAAAGGTGTTCCCTGTATCTGGCGAAATAAAGCATATATCAATGCAAGTGATTACCCGCCTGTCGAACAGCGTCTTTATAGAGTGTCTTCCGCCGAAAGACGTGTCATTCAGAGTGAAGTGGAAAAAATGATGGAGATTAAAATCATCCGGCCATCATCAAGTTCATGGGCCTCCCCCTTTATATTATTAAGGAAGAAGGGCGGCTCGTTGAGATTAGGTGTCGACTATCGTCGTCTAAACAAAATTACGAAGAAAGATGTTTACCCTCTCCCTCGTATCGATGAATCGCTGGACACCCTTGCTGGATCTATGTACTTCTCCACCATAGATATGAATCGGGTTACTGGAAAATTGAAGTAGACGCCCGGAAGTAAACGGCATTTATCACTCGGGCGGTCTTTACGAATTTAAAGTGATGCCGTACGGCTTATGCAATGCACCAGCAACTTTTGAGCGAATGATAATCAAAGCGACATGTGTTTATACTACTTAGATGACATTATAGTCTATAGATCGACCTTTAAACTATATTTAACACGTATATTCCAAGTTTTGAGATGTATTCAGCAAGCCGGGTTGTTCCTGAATTATAAAAGGTTTCATTTCGCCTCGAAACAAATAACCATCTTCGGGTAGGTCGTTAATGAATTTGGAACGCAGCCAGACCCATAAAAAGTGAAAGCTATTATCCACTTTCCAAAACCTCGTAATATTAGTGAAACCAGTTTTCTTCGGATAAGTTTGTACTATAGACGTTTCATTAAAAGTTATGCTAACAAAGCTCGACTCTTGAATAGCCTTTTAAAGAAAATGAAAAATTCATTTAGGGTGAAGAAAAAAAGAAATCCTTCCGGATTCTCAAACAGGAATTGTGATCTTTGCCGGTGTTAGGACATTTCGTAGAAGGTGCCCAAACTCATGCCCATACTGATGCAAGCGGTTATGGTTTAGGGGCAGTTCTTGTTCAAATCCAAAATTATACGGAGAGGCCTATAGCCTATGCCTTGCGAACACTAACCAAATCAGAAAATAATTTTTCAACTAAAGAAAAGGAATGCCTCGAATTTGTTTGGGCCTTTGGCAAATTGGCAGACCCTAACTGTGGTTACCGACCAGCAATCGCTATGTTGGCTGGTAGGCTTGAAAGATACATCCGGCCGCTCAGCCCGTTGGTCCCTCAAACCACAAGAATGCGACATGAAAATCGTTTACAAAAGCAGATGCAGGCATGAAGACGCTTATTGTTTGTCAAGAAGCCCCGGAGGCTGACACCGCGGAGATAGAGGGGCACATTACTCCCATCCAAGACATTGCAGAAGAACAAGGTAAAGACCCCAATTTGATTGGGATCCGTGAAAAACTTGCCAATAAAATTTTAATAGGGCGTAAGATGATGGGAGGCGTTCTCTATAAGAAATATTACGACTCTGAAGGCAAACCATGGCTGCTCGTAGTCCCAGAACAGATGAGGCGTGTAATTTTTAAAGACGCCAACGACACTCCAATGGTCGGTCATCGGGGGTTTGCAAAGAACTATGACCATGTTAAAAATAGATACTATTGGCCTAGACTTCTATAGGTCAGTTTCTTAATGCATTGCTCATTGTAAAGAATTCCAGCAAAAGAAGGACGTTCCTCAGAAACACCCTGGACTACTAGTCCAAATACCTCCAACTACCTCGCCTTTTTAAAATATAAGAATTGATTTTCTGGGAAGATATCCCTTATCTCACACAGGAAATAGATGGATAATAGTTAAGACTTATTTTTTCACCAGATTTGTGATAACAAATGCAGCAACAACAGCGGAAGCTACTGAGTTAGCAACCTTCCTTATTGAAGAGGTCATACTCAAGAACGGCGCTCCTCGGGAGATCATCACTGACAGAGGAAGGAATTTAATGTCTCAGACCATATTAGAAATAAATAATCTTAACGGAACAATTCACAGATTTACCACGGCGTGCCACCCTCAAACGAATGGTTTGACAGAAAGACTCAACAAGACCCTGATTGACTGTATCTCGATATATGTTGACTTTGATCAGAAAAACTGACAAAACATTCTACCATATGTGACCTTCGCCTACAATACCGCTCGACAAGAGACAACTAGATACAGCTCGTTCTTTCTCGTCCACGGCCGGGAAGTTGAAACACCGCTAGATTCTATACTGCCGTACCAGCCGGCAGTGACTGCATAAGATTATGCGAGCTATCTGGTGGCCAACGCTGAGGACGCACGAAAGTTAGCTCGTCTTAACATTTTCAGGTTTAGAGCAAAGACAAAGAACGCTACGACAATAAGCATCAGCAGGTGACGTACAAAAAAAGGATTTGGTTTAAGAGTTCACCCCAGTCCGTAACGTTGGCTTGTCGGAGAAGTTATTGAAGAGATATTTCGGATCTAGTGACTATAAAAATATCAAGTGTAGATTATTAATTAGAAAACGTGACGGACACTAGGAGAAGGCGAAAAATCCAAGATATTGTCCATGTAGATAGGATAACGCCTTACCACGATCCCGAATCCCAAGAAGAGATTGCCCAGGGTCATGTGACCGAGTAGAAAACAGCGGGACGCTGTTTCTCTTTAGAGGAGGTGACAAAAGGTACTACTTTTGCGGGTTAACACACAAAAAAAGAATATACTAGGGCCTACAGTAAGAGTAACTTAATACACCGAACAAAGTACACTCAAGAGTATAACACTAACAACAAAAATGAGATGAAAACAACTCACGATTTGTTAAATAAAACAGTACTTATCTTTATTGTAGCGTTGGTAGGGATCGGACTCGGGTGACACAGGGATGCGAAGAAAACAGCCAGACAGGGAAAATTCCGTAGAAAAACACTTTGAGTGTCTCCACACCAATTCTCTACGCTCTGGGCCCCCTCGCATTCCCTTAGTCCCCTCTTATATACAGACATGGCCACATTCGTCCAATGAGAAGGCGTGAGAGATTGGTTCACTAACAAACGAAGACAACATTCTTCCCTCTAAAACCTGATCAGAAAAAAAAAACTGAAATTGTTTGTCAATATAATTTGATAAAAGGTATCTTTCCAAAGAAAAAAAAGGAACTAACCAATCTCCCAAACATTCGCATTGTCCCGTAAGGAAAGCCTCCCGCTGTCGGGTGGGAAAAAGCTCACGGAAGCCATGTTATAAAGATACAAAAAACTAAAAAGAGGAGAAGTAGGCATCCAGGTCGTTCCATACAGGTGCCTTCCATCTTGTTCCTCCCAAAAAGAAAATAACCAAAAATCTGCGCAAACTACGTGAGTTACCATGAGTGATTACCAAGCACACACATATATAATAAGCTTTAATAGACAGAGTTTAATGGGGGACCAATAAGCTCTCATCTGGGATCGGCCGAGCATGATAGGTAGAGACTTTGGGAACTGACAGACGCTCGCTTGATGAGAAACCGAACGATCCAATTCCATTCTGTTCTCTCAAGTCCAAGAACTAAAAACTCTTCTTAACGTCAGTTTCTAAACGCTTCCATCCTATCGACATGTACAACTTTCACATCGTTCATGGTGACCCCTCTTACTCTAAGGGTAATATCGGAGACCCTAGCTTCCACACGGAAAGGCCCATAGACGTTGGAGTAACCTTCAGTCTTAGGAACAGCTAACATTACCAGATCTCCTCTGTCGAAACTTTTGGTATAAGGTGGCCTAGGATTCATAAGCTTTTTAGCAGAATTACCTGACATAAACTGTCTGACAATCTCCTTTGATTTCCGCATCGCCCTTAACCTCTCATCCCAAGTAGGCTTTCTAAAACTATTAACAGACCCAGCGCTACACTCACAGTTTCTGTTAAACTCAGTAGGTGGCAACTTTACAGCCTCGTTTTCAATGCGTCTCACTGATTTCTCATCTATGGAGCTTGAAACCATTGGTCTATGTGCACTGGCAATGCAGCTAAGGTCTACATAATCATGGTCCTCTGGTTTCAAGGAAATCATGTTGCAACGTTCCCGTAAGGGAGGCAACTGGATATTCAATCTCCTTATATCATTGATTCCCAGAATCCCGTCGTAGCCCTTATCTCCGAGTGACATTAACCAGAACCTAATCTCTCCCAGCTCACTGCCGTTTTCGTTACCAACTCTACACCTTTTAACACGTGCATCGTCCCAATTCTCTTTCAAGACCTTGCACTTTTCAGAATCAATGATACTGACTTGGCTTCCTGAATCATATAACAGGTGCCACATATTGTCGTTAATATTCACCTTAACTATTGGCAGATTTCCAGTCTGATCACCGCCATAAGAACGTATGTTCACTATCTCAGCATTGTCAAGAGTATTGCGGTTGGCAAACATAGAAGACTGTCTTGAGCAATCACTAGCTATATGTCCTAACCTACACTTAGGTGGACTCAGCTTGATTTCGCCCAACAATTTAGTTAGTTTTTCTATCTCACCCCTAAGGTCTTCAATAGACTGCTCATTTTCGTGCTTCATCCTGTTTACACTGGCACTAAGCATCTTCATCTCACCCTTAATGCTATTTATTTCTTCAACCCCTTCTACTGAACATAACCCTTTCATAAAGTTGCAACGTGTTCTACACTATCCTCCGTGGCCATGACACTGACTGCTTTGTCTATTGATTTAGCCTCACTGCGAACAATAGCCTCCCTATACTTTTCGAGTACATTTTCGAGGTAAATTTCGAAAACTAAACTATCGTCAAATCTGTACTCTACTTTATCTCTAATGGCCAGGAATCTTTCTTTAAAAACCATAGGACTTTTCCCAACTCTCTGTTTAAGACCTTCTATTAATTTAAAGCATTCCCTAATACCACGTATCGTTACGGATACCCATCTCCTCTAAACTTAACTTAACTTCAGGGGATAGAGCCTCGAACATAAGCAGTGCCTTGACCTCAGGATCCCATTTGCTTACTCGAGCTTTAAGCTCGACTTCCCGAATGAAAGACTCGAGACCAACCCCATTAAACACTGACAATTTGAGCATTGATTTCACAAACATGATGAAGTACAATAATAATAATAATAAAAAACCACTCAATCAAAGAAAATAAAACCGCACGTAAAAATTACAGGAATTTACACGTGCAAACACCAGTAATCCTGGCAGGGCTCGCCAATGACAAAAGGTACTACTTTTGCGGGTTAACACACAAAAAAAAAGGAATATACTAGGGCCTACAGTAAGAGTAACTTAATTCACCGAACAACGTACACTCAAGAGTATAACACTAACAACAAAAAGGAGATAGAAACAACTCACGATTTGTTAAATAAAATAAAACAGTACTTTTCTTTATTGTAGCGTTGGTAGGGATCGAACTCGGGTGACACAGGGATGCGAAGAGAACAGCCAGACAGGGAAAACTCCGTAGAAAAACACTTTAAGTGTCTCCACACCAATTCTCCACGCTCTGGGTACCCTCGCATTCCCTTAGTCCCCTATTATATACAGACATTGCAACATTCGTCCAATTAGAAGACGTGAGAGATTGGTTAACTAAAAAACGAAGACAACATTCTTCCCTCTAAAACCTGATCAGAAAAAAATACTGAAAATGTTTGTCAATATAATTTGACAGAGGGAGTGATATCAGGAGAACCAAGTTTCCTGGTACTTCCTCTTAACTTATACTGGTTGAACCGGTCGGGGTAACAGAGGCGCCACGTGGAAGGGGGGAAATCTCAATTCTCGCCTCTCGATTTAACTCCTGAGTCGATTTGGCGCTTATTTTATATTTAAAATTTTCCTAATAAACTAATATTTAAAGTCATTTGGTAGCTTTTTAAATGATTTTCGTCGCTACAATACTATAGGCAAACAAGATGGGATTGTCGACTCAGCACCCTTTTTAATTTATAAAGCAAAGATCTTTTTTTTTTGTCCCATATTCTGAAATGAAAAAAAAAAAAAAGATCAGTTAATATAAGTCGATGTATAGTTATAATATATATAGTTTTATTATAAATAAGTTGATGTATAGTTATAAAAACGTTGATATATTCGATTAGAGTTTTTTCTTTACCTTTCTTATCTTTTTTTTTAAATCCGTTACTTTATTATTTTTGCACAATATTTTAAGAAATTTATGTTGATACAAATAAGTTTGATATTGCGACACTGCAAACACTATTACAGTGCTGTCCCCGGAGTAATTGGTTTTCTTGTTTTATTTCTATTCTTCTTTTATGGCTTTCTGGGAGGTCATAAACTGCCTAGTGTTATAAGCCCTAACAATGAAGTGTTTATTACATTTCCTTACATTCATCCATTTTGAAGTTGATATTTCGTTGTTTTGAGATGGGACATTGCTTATCTTATCATGTAAATACGACGGTGGTCTGCAATTTTGACGAGGTTTCAGCACTGAGACTGTTGGGAATTGAGACTTGTTTTTAGAGCAAGTGTTTATTATCTCAAAAGATGCCTAAATCCTAAATACCATGCTTAAACCGTCTTAAAGTTTTGAGACAATAATCGAAACATTTATTAACCTTAATATTCTACTACGAAGCCGGCGACATTGTCATCAGTGGATAAGTCTGTGAAGTCGTTTATTCGTAGTATAATCATGTTCCCATTTCGCGAATCCGTAAATTATAGATATAAATTATGCATATTCAATTATAAAACACATTATTGACTGTATTGACTCATCCATTGATGAGCTCTACTCATTCCCGGCAGACACCATCAAAAGTCTCAAGTTTTACAGGCTTGATACCCCAATATGATAGAGTGGAGATAAGAAAGAAGACGCATATTCAATATTCTTACATTTCAATAAGTTTACGACTATTGGATGGACTCTGCCTTTCTAGTATATAAAAATGAAAATTGTTTCAGAACTAAGTGTTCATATTTCAACCTATGTCAGTATACTATTCTTCTCTTCTTTAGTACGTTTCCCTCAAATTGCCTAGTTTACTTTTCGTCTAGTAAGATAGTTTATTATGCTAATTGAATCTTATAGATTAATAATTTAAATCCCAATGTTAAAAGCATACAGGTTTATGTATCAACATTGGTACTAGAATCTGTTAACAATGCTGCAAACAAACTCCATTCATAGATTACTCATTTTATTTGGTCTTTGTTAAAATATTTTTTTTGTGTCCGTGATTTTATTTTAGTTGACGTTTAAGATATTTTATTTTTAATGATCTTGCACTCTTGTTATTGTTCTGGTTGTTGTTTGTTGTAAAAAGGCTTACCCACACTTATTTTTTCTTTGAATATATTTGTTTTAAAATGTTCAATAAAACATTTCCTTAATAATAAAAACTCTGCTAATTCTTTAACAAAGGTTATGGCCAGCATAACAGAAGACGGTAATTATAAATACAAAGTTTCTTTGTTTTTGCAAATCTCGCCATCGCTTATTGCGCAATCTTTGAAGACGACGCCGATTGCATTTGCATTTTTGGAAAACAAAGACGATTTGCCTATCCTTTTTTTTTTTTAAGAAGAAGAAGAAGAAACATCTTTTTGGGTAAAATACTTCTTGAATATCTAATTTTTTTTCACAATGAGTTCAGAAGACTTTAAAATAACGAAATTAAATGGTGAAAATTACCATGCTTGGTAAATTAGGGCTAAGGCTACCCTAATACAAAAAGGTGTATGGGAAGCGGTTGATCCAGGTTTTGACGAAACTCTAATTGCAGCTCAGAAGAAAAACAACAACCTTGCAATATCACAGATTTTTTAAATTGTATAAGACGATTTTTTTTAGATGATATTGGAAATTGTGAAAGAGCAAGTGAAGCATGGAATATTTTAGAAGAAATACACACCAAATATGGATTGCTTCACGTTCTGCAATTACTGAGAGATATATTTAATATCACAAAAATGAATGAATCAATGAAAGATTATATAGCAAGGATAATGAACATCCACAGAAAACTTGAGAAAGGAGGACATGGTTTCAAGGATACAGAATTGGCACTCATAATGCTAATGGGGTTGCCCAAGACCTATGAACCAATGATCCTGAATTTGGAACAAAATGAAGAAAAACTTTCAACGAAAATAGTCAAGGCTAAACTGTTACTAGAAGAAAAGAGACAACTCAGATAGGACACCATTGAAGAAGAAACCACCTCAATGGCCTTTGTGATCAAGGAAGAAAAACAGCCAACTTTCCATGAAAGAAGAAAGTATCATCCTGCAGAGAAAACCCAAGAAGCTAGCACATCCCACAATTATCAGAAGCATACTCAAGCCAAAGCTGTCAAATGTTTTTGCTGTGGCAAAATGGGACATATCGCAAGGAATTGTAGAATCAACCCTGCAGTAAAGGAAAGATTTCGTTTAACTGAAAATAAAGAACAAGCGAAGAGGTTGCTTTCTAATCCTGATAAAATCTCAAAACAAAAGGCATTTTTCTTCAGGGAAGGCAACAGAGTATCTATTTTATGGTATTTTGACAGTGGAGCAACAGAACACATGGTATCTGATAGAAGCAAGCTAACCAATATTCGGGAAATCTCTTCAGTAGTAGAAACAGCAAATAAACAATCAATTCATGTCACGGAAATGGGAGATATCACATTCAAGGTAAATAACAAAAATGGTGGTGGAAGTCTTTTCTTGAAGAATGTTCTCATTGTTCCTGAAATCGAAGGGAATCTATTATCTGTTGGAAGAATTGAGAAACTTGGCTACACTGTTATTTTTTAAAATGGGAATGTCAAGGTTTCAAACCAACAAGGTGAATTATTGGTAACAGCTCCAAGAAATGGAAACACCTACTACATTGAAGAATTCAATAATAGTGCCAGGATTACCAAAGTTAGAGAGGACATTTGACATAGACGTTTAAAACATCTTATTAAGGAAGCTGTTGCAAAAATGAATATTGAAGAAAAAAGTTCATGTAATCCAAGATGAAGAAATTGCCATTTTCTATTTCTAGTAATAAAGACAAAAGGGCTTCTTATCCCCTGGAACTAATCCACTCTGATGTTGTTGGTCCCATAAATCCAAGATCCAAGGGAGGATCAAACTACTTTGTTACCTTTATTGATTATTTTTCACACTACACCGTGGTCTATTTCATGAAAAATAAAAATGAAGTCTTGGAAAAATTTAAGGAATATAAGAACTTTGTAGAAAACTTTCATGAAAGAAGAATCAAGACATTGCGATCGGATAATGGAAAGGAGTATTGCAACTCAGATTTTGACTGGCTTCTTATCAAAAATGGCATCAGAAGACAATTGTCTGTTCCACGAACCTCTCAACAAAATGGAGTATCTGAACGAATGAATCAAACGCTGTTAAGTACTGCTAGATGCTCATTCACAGAATCGGGTATCCCAATTACCTTTTGGGGAGATGCAATCCACACAGCTTGTTATTTGAGAAATAAGTCTCGAAGTAAAGCAATTGACAACAAAATTCCTGAAGAACTTTGGTCTGGAAGAGAGTCCAAAATAGGATATCTTAAGGTATTTGGATGCAAATCTTGGTGCAGCATTGATGATTGCCATCGCAAGTCTAAATTCAGTCCCAAGGCTAAAGAGTGTGTACTCATAGGATATCCAGAAGGAACTAAAGGATATAAAGTATGGTATTTCAGAAATGACAAAATATATGTCACTAGAAATGTAAGATTTTCTGAGGACATTTTTCCATGTAAGAAACCTAATGATCCAACAAAAAGTTTTGAACTGGATCAATTTTCCACTAAATTAGAAGAGGAAGACTTTTATGAAGAACAACTGATTCATCAGAGAGAAGAAGATCTACAAACTAAGGTGAAGTTTGGTTCAACAAATAAGTCGGAGCAAGAAACAAATAAAGATGAACAATCGCAATCTTTACGCCGTTCGGAAAGAATTAAAAAAAAAAAAAGGAGAAAAAACCAAAATCAAATGCGACATCATGAAGAATCCTCAACCCAGTACAGAAGAACCAAGTACCATTGAAGAAGCTCTTTGTGGACCTGAAGCTACAAATTGGTCTGAGGCCATTCAAAGGGAACTACAAGGATTGGAAGAAAAGAGCGCTTGGGAAATTGTTCCAAGGCCAGTTAACAAAAGAGTTATTGATTCAAGATGGGTTTTCAAGCGAAAATTTGACTCGTATGGAAACTTAAGAGAATATCGTGCAAGACTTGTCGCACGTGGTTTTCACCAAATACCTAATGTTGATTTTGGAAAGAAATACAGCCCTGTAATTAAACATAAGTCTATAAGGTTCCTTTTAGCTCTGGCTGTTGAACGTGAATGGAACATATTCCAAATGGATGTCAAATATGCATACCTAAATGCACCATTACATGAAACTGTTTATATGGAACTACCTGAGTCAAGTCTGAATCATGAAAATTCCATCAATGAAGTCTGTCTTCTAAAGAAGAGTATTTATGGATTGAAGCAATCGGGACATGAATGGAATGAAAAACTTGACCAGATTTTAACTTCAATTGGACTTGAACGCTCCAGAATGGATCCATGCGTCTACTTTAGTAAGGACATCATACTTGGAGTTTATGTAGATGAACTACTAGTTACTACTTCCTCAGTTGAGTCCTATGTGAAGTTCAAATCAAGCATTCAAAGAGAAGTGGACATCAAGGACTTAAGTGAAGTGAGTGATCTACTCTCTGTAAGAATTAAAAGAAACAAGGATTCAAATCTTGAACTTGATCAGACTCATTACATTGAAGAAATCCTTAAGGAATATGGAATGGAGCATGCGAAAGAAGCCTCAACACCTTTAGATCCTGGAATGTTTACAGAAGGGCCTGAAGGAAAGGAAGCGTGCCGTGCCCCTTATCAACAGGCTATTGGGAATTTTCTTTGGTTAGCAGGAATGAAAAGGCCAAACATTGCATATGCTGTATCTTACCTCAGCAAATTTAATAGTTCCCCTTTGCAACAGCATTGGAATGCTGTAAAACACCTCTTGAGATATTTACAGAAGACCGAGGACCTCAAATTAATATTCAGTAAGACTAGAAAGAGGTTAGCAGCTTTTGCGGATGCAGACTGGGGCAGTGATAAAGAAGACAGGAAATCCTATAGCGGGTATATCTTTATGTTGGGCAAGCAGCCATCTCCTTGTGCAGCAGAAAGCAAAAATGTGTTGCTCTCTCAACAGCAGAAGCCGAATATTATGCAATGTGTGAAGCAGCAAAAGAAGCTCTATGGTTCGCAAGTTTTATGGAAGAAATTGGTGTTGGTGATTTTAAGGAATCTCCTCTGAAGATATATATACATCTATGGTAATTTAAAACAACAACCTCATATGGTGTAGATAACTTATAACAAGATTGCCATGTTGTATATAGAAACACATCTATAAATAATTATGCGCATGATTAATCTGTGTCTTTACATCACCCTATGTAATGTAATTTGTACAAAGTGGATAAATAAATAAAATCTGTAATAGATTTAAAAGTTGAGCTAAAGCAGAGATCGAGCATAGTATTGCCAAAACAACAGAGTCTAAAGAGGGAAGTCATAAATCAGGTAGATTCACAGTTCCCACGACAGGCCACCCACACTGTCACATGTGGTGGAATGCAGAGACCCCTCTCACACCTGGACAGGTAAAGGCGTCCTTTCTCAAACGCCCCTGTCACATAAGGTCCCTCCCGTCTTTTAACCTATAAATACATCGCCTGACAGTGGCTTGACAGCTCAGTACAGTTCAGTTCAGTTTAGTTTAGTTCACCCTTAGTGCAAGCCGCGTCGGTCGTATGTTATGTCGATCTCATCCAACATGTAGTTAGGAAGAACTCGTCTATCTCCATCTTTTCGCTCCTGGCTCAACTTTTATCTGTTTACGGAACTTTCTTAGTGCAACTGTGTCTTCGTTTTTTGTGTATGGGTATCCCCAAGCTTTTCCACTCTGCCTCGACCACGACTGCCTGTATTTTGTGAGAACTTTTAAAGGTCTTCCAAGGTGCAGAGAGGTACTGGAAAACTCTACATCCTGACTGTTCCTCTCGGTCAACACAGTACAACAAGAGCTACCAGGACTTCAACATTATTTCAGTAGTCGACATCAAACTCAAATATCATTACAGTGAGTCGACAAGATCTTTTATTTCAGTAGTCGACAGGATCTCTACAAAAGCTAATGGAATTTTCTCATCTCATTACATGAGTCGACAGGATGACCAAAACGAAGGATGACACAACGAAAAGGTAAGAAGACTGTTCAGATAGGAAGCGAGAAAGAGCGAAGATGGAGGAACAAGCCCGCCATACCAACGAAACAACCAAGAAATCTCTCCCCCCAACAAGAGACAATATTTACGGAAGAAACGCCGCCCCAACGGACTTCCGCATACCCGCTAACCGATCGCCAACGTCGGGAGCAAGCTGTCTGACCACCCCAACGACACAACCGAACTTTCCACACGACATGGAAACCGAGCAGCGATGTGGCCCAAACCCTGTGACAAGTTCCACACCTTCGACTTGACATCGTCGAGACAATGCTCAAGGCATCAAGCCACAATCAACTTCACAGAAGCTTCAAGCGTCTACAAGCTCTACATGGAGCGTCTTCAACGTCAGCAGGAATACAAGCCAAGACCAAGTTTCCTGACTGAACTTTCACACAACTGTAAGTTTTTAAAAAACCTACCTTAACTTTATCCTCAAGTTCAAAACTTGATTCCCTATAAATTTTTTATTTATATTTTCACTTTAAGCATTTTAAAATCAATTTTTACCTTTTTTATACCATTTTTTAATTCAATTTTTAAAACTTTCACATTTTCATTGATCAAATTTACTTTAATTTTTAATCAGATTATAAATTTCAAGTTATTACTCTCAATTTTACTTAAAAAAAAAAAAAAATTTCGCCCATCACGCATTTTTACAAATTTGTCAATCTTACATGTCGTTCTTAAATTCGCCTATAATAATATTATCCAAATCTACAACTTAAAAAAAAAAAAAAAAATCATTATTATTATTTTTTAAAATCTCTCATTCATCATAATTCTCAACTTATTTTTGTTTTACTTATTAGTTATCTTTATACCAAAAGACCAATATCTTTATCAATTCTTAAAATTTGGTAATGTTCACCATTTTAAGTAAGCGTCCAATTCAAATTGTGTGTAACTCTCACGACATTGCCCTTTTATAAGAATCATTTTAATTATCATAATCAACAATTTAAAAGGTATATTCAAATTTTAAATATAAATTAATCACAGCCTTCCAAAACGATTACAATCGTTAATATTCGAGGATAAATACACTCCCTCGTCTTTTCCTTTTACATGCATAGTTGGTTATCAGCACATTTCTTTCAACAAACCTTACAACACCCTCACACATCACTCTCTCCAATTGGCAACAATTTTTTGTGCGCGACTTAACACACAAATCCAAATCTTGAGCCACACAAGCTCCACTTAGCTCTATATCATCGCCATAATAAAATAATTTCACATTAAGCGTGCCACATCCACTAACAGTCAAATATTCTCTCGATGTGTTTCATACAACAACCACCCATGACTTTATTAAATTTGTTATTCATGGTGAAACAGGTTAGATTTGTACCAAACTAAGACTTCACGTGACACCTTTTCATTCACATTTCTCACTTCGTGTCACAGTGCCACACCACAAAACTTTTTCACTTTTCAGGCCAAAGACGCCTTCACACCTGTGACACCACATCTCAACTCAAAGCGTGTCCACGTTGAAAGTCGAACTTTCACCACACATCTAAACCTGACAACACTGAATAATATTTTTTTCTAAACTAACTTCGAAACACAACAACCACAAACATCGAGAAAACTATATTTTCAAATAGGCAAGAAAATTGTCAAACTTCAACAAAAGAAGAGAGAGAAAGTCAGTTTCAAGCAAGACAGAAAATAAACACCCCGCACGTGTGACCACCCCAAAATAGAATTTCCGTGAAAAAAGGAAGTGGACGCCCTTTTTGACGCCACTCCCTTGGTCACTACTATCTTTTGAGAATATCTTTGGACATGCCCTCTCTTCCCCCTCAAGGCAGATCTTCTTGACCGCTAACTTCATGATCGCCATTTTAAACAAATGTTTCAAACCAACCATTTAGATTTCCTCGAGAATCTCACAAATCTCACCAACGAGATATCACAACACAACATACATTAAACATTCAGAACAATCACAAACAGTCATAGAAACACCGATGTTACCAAAGGGATAAAATCTAGTCACACACCACAACTGTAACTTTTCGTCAAAAGAGACAATTTTTGTTCAATTTTATACTACTTAAAATTTATCCAATCATTAATAACCTTCAATTATATTATAAATTTTGTATAAAATCTTGAATAATTATTCTTATTCTTACCTTTCAATTATATAAGCAAATTTTTTGATCCAACATTTAAAAAAAAAAAAACACCTTTAATCAAATTTACTTTTATTTTTCATGATATTATTTTAGTATTGTAAAACATCTAATTGTTTCAAAAATTATTTTTATTTTATTATTTATTATATATTTTATATATTACAGGTTTAATTTTGTCCACTTACACTTTTTGTACCCGCAATTATATTTCTATATTTCTATTCACTATATTTTATTTGTTTAAATACCTTTATTATCTGACAAATTTTATCATCCACTATCGGGCATCTACAACAATCGTTTTCAACAATCCCCTATATTTTTCATCACTATCTTTTCAGTCATTGCGTCACATTAATGTAGAAAAACGACAGCACTGCTTGACAATTTATTTTTTGATTTCGTAATTCAACAAACTCTTTGAGAACACAGTTCCCCAGACTTACAAATCCAAACTTCTGGTCTGAATAAGCTTCAAGAGTTTATTTCATTTCATCCGCAGAGCAAATCACCAACGCATACACAAAGCGTTCACTTTTTTCAACTTTCAACTTTTTTTTTTCAGCTCTAGCGGACCACATTCAACCTTTGATTTCGAGTCAAGTCAGATCACCTACTGTCGCTACAATTCTACTTATCGCATGGCTCTATTTCACTCCTTTCTCAATCATATTAATAAGCAACTTTTCTTCAACAACTTTTAACCCAATAATCCTAAAATTGTGACAAAACACTGTAACCCTTATATAGGATCGCAAGTGAAACATTGCCGAGGAAGACAGCTCAAGTCTATATCCTCACTTTGCACCTGGATCTGAGTATTTGGTTTACATGAGCACTTCTAACAATTACATATTCTTCAACAACTTTTCAACCCAATAACACTACAATTGTGACAAAGCACTGTTACCATATACAGGATCACAGGTGAAACATTGCCTAGGAAGACGCTCAAGTCCATATCCTCGCTTTGCACCTGGACCTAAGTATTTGATTGCATGTGTAAATCTCACAATTGCTTATTCTTTAACTACTAACCCTGTCCAACGCCCACCAATATTCTCTTAGAATGTGAATTTTTATGTCATCATTTTATTTTAATCATCTTTTTTGTTAATCAAACACAATGTCATTTTTATTTCACTTTTATATATCCAACAAATATCATCTTGTTATAGCCTTTTTAACCCTCACAGTTTAAATTAATTAAAAGAAATTTTAATTACTTACCTGTGTTAGAGAGGCTTTACCCGCCTAAACCCGGATAAACCCTTTCACTCCCGGGGCTCATCTATGGTAATTTAAAACAACAACCTCATATGGTGTAGATAACTTATAACAAGATTGCCATGTTGTATATAGAAACACATCTATAAATAATTATGCGCATGATTAATCTGTGTCTTTACATCACCCTATGTAATGTAATTTGTACAAAGTGGATAAATAAATAAAATCTGTAATAGATTTAAAAGTTGAGCTAAAGCAGAGATCGAGCATAGTATTGCCAAAACAACAGAGTCTAAAGAGGGAAGTCATAAATCAGGTAGATTCACAGTTCCCACGACAGGCCACCCACACTGTCACATGTGGTGGAATGCAGAGACCCCTCTCACACCTGGACAGGTAAAGGCGTCCTTTCTCAAACGCCCCTGTCACATAAGGTCCCCCCCGTCTTTTAACCTATAAATACATCGCCTGACAGTGGCTTGACAGCTCAGTACAGTTCAGTTCAGTTTAGTTTAGTTCACCCTTAGTGCAAGCCGCGTCGGTCGTATGTTATGTCGATCTCATCCAACATGTAGTTAGGAAGAACTCGTCTATCTCCATCTTTTCGCTCCTGGCTCAACTTTTATCTGTTTACGGAACTTTCTTAGTGCAACTGTGTCTTCGTTTTTTGTGTATGGATATCCCCAAGCTTTTCCACTCTGCCTCGACCACGACGGCCTGTATTTTGTGAGAACTTTTAAAGGTCTTCCAAGGTGCAGAGAGGTACTGGAAAACTCTACATCCTGACTGTTCCTCTCGGTCAACACAGTACAACAAGAGCTACCAGGACTTCAACATTATTTCAGTAGTCGACATCAAACTCAAATATCATTACAGTGAGTCGACAAGATCTTTTATTTCAGTAGTCGACAGGATCTCTACAAAAGCTACTGGAATTTTTCTCATCTCATTATATATATATATATATATATATATATATATATATATATATAGATAATCAAGGTGCTATGTTCCTTGCTGAAAATGAAGTTGTTTCAGAAAGAAGTAAACACATTGACATTCGACATTTCTTTATCAGAGATCTAATCAAGGATGGTAAGCTGAGCATTGTGTATGTTCCAACGGATGAGAACCCTGCAGATCTATTCACAAAGAACTTGAAGGCTCCTGCACTCCAACAAAACTATACCAAACTTGGACTTTGTATGTAAATCACAGACATGGGGGGGGTGTTAAAATATTTTTTTTGTGTCGTGATTTTATTTTGGTTGACGTTTAAGATATTTTATTTTTAATGATCTGGCACTCTTGTTATTGTTCTGGTTGTTGTTTGTTGTAAAAATGCTTACTCACACTTATTTACCCACACATATTATTTGTTTTAAAATGTTCAATAAAACATTTCCTTAATAATAAAAACTCTGCTAATTCTTTAACAGTCTTGTTATCTTTTAGCGATATAAACGTTATAAAAAAATCGATTCACATTCAATGATATCTACCTTCTAATTTCTTTTTCCTTTTTAGATTCCGGGACGAAATGCCTTAATAAAATGCTTTATTGTTGTTGCTATCTATATCAACATTCGTTGCAGCCTAGAGGTCTTGGACCTTTTCAACCGTCTTTTTACTAGTCAGACAAACTCATGGTAGTCCTATGTAAAATAAAAAGAATAGAATTCATCAGCAGTAAATATTTCGGTAGTAAGGATAAGCTGGGCACACACACATCAAAAGATAGAGAAATATTGAATGCAACCTACATTTTGATACAATAATCTAACCATTACAGTACCAAAGCTTTTAAATTTTACACTTAGATTTCTTATACATCATCTTTTATGAGAAAATCGCGTTTATAGAGAGCTATATATGACTTTTTTTTATTGTTTTTAAATAAATCGTGGAAAAGATAGAGAGTGTCGTCTCTCGATGGCGTGTCAAGCTTTAGAAGAACAAACAACGGAGGCTGTCACGTAGCGAGGAAATTAATATTCCATCACGGGAAAGTCGATTCCTCCTTTAACGAGAGTGCTCGGGGCGGAAATTGGCAGGTTTATGGGAGGGACGTGTAACCGCGGGGCCACAGGTTCGATTACACTCAAGAGTGCTGGGCATATCCGGAGCTTTAATTGTAATCATGCCATCTATAAGATTTTCCAAAATCCAACATTTCTCAGGGAATATGTACTAAGTATAGAGATATGAGTCTTTAAATTTGTAAAGTCATCACAGACAATACAGGACATTAAGGTGCGTTATATATATAATATTTTTTAAATAAAAGAGGCATATCCTTACCGTGCTCACATGAGCATTTCTAGATAGCAGAGCGCCATCTAGTGGAACAAAAATATGAGAGCACAGTCAGGATATGCCTCTTTTATTTTTATTATCAACACCTAACTTTTTTTTTATATATATTTTATTGTTGATTACTTTCTCATATATAAATATTAAAAATAAAGAAGGCATCTCCTGACCACGAGCATATGTGCTTTAAAGATGGCAGAGCGCCATCTAGTGGAGCAAAAATAAACTAAACGTTTATTTAGCATGCTCCGTGATATTTGGCCAACCCAATATCTTGATAAATCAAGAAAAGCCATTAACGAACGCGTTTCGCGCTGTTGGCGCTCGTCAGCGTGGAGTAGGCTGTAACCACTGCTTTTCTCGATTTATCAAGAAATTGGGTTGGCCAAATATCACGGAGCAAGCTAAATAAACGTTTAGTTTATTTTTGCTCCACTAGATGGCGCTCTGCCATCTAAAAAGCACATGTGCTCGTGGTCAGGATATGGCTTCTTTATTTTTAATATCAACACCTGACCCACTTATCTTTTATTTTTTTCTATTGTTTTTTCATATATAAATATGTATATATATATTTATCAATATTTAAATCAAATATATATGGTAATTTAAACCAACAACCCCATATTGTATATAACAAGATTTTCATGTTGTATCATAGAAACACATCTGTAAATGATTATACGCATTATTGACATGTGTCATTACGTCATCATATGTAATGTACTTTGTACAAACTGAGGATGAATAAATAAAACTCTGTAATAGATTAAGAGTTGAGCTAAAGCAGAGATCGAGATGTAGCAGTTACAAAACAACAAGTTCTAAAGATGGAAACGGCCACGGCGCCAGTTTAGAATTTCACCAGACGATCCACGCCCCTGTCGCATAAGGCCCCCGTCTTAACCTATAAATACAGTCACTTCACCATCTGCGTGAGCCCTCGTCGGTTGTACCCCAGGTCCACATCATCCACCATGTAGACCAGTAAAAACTCTTCTATCTCTCCATCTTTCGCTCCTAGCTCAACTTTTATCTGTTCACGGAACTTTCTTAGTGCAAATGTGTCTTCGTTTTTTGTGTGGACATTCCCGAGCTTTCCACTCTGCCTCGACCACGACTGCCTGTACTCTGTGAGAACTTTTAAAGGTCTTACAAGGTGCAGAGAGGTACTGGAAAACTCCCCGTCCTGACTGTTCTTCTCGGTCAACACAGTATAGCGAGAGTCAACAGGATCTCATCACATTTTGAGTCGACAGGATTCTACAAGAGGCTAACAGACCTCACCACATATCTAGTCGACAGGATGACCAAAACGAAGAATGACACAACGAAGAAGGTAAGAAGCCTGTCAATATAGAAACGAGAAAGAGCGAAGATGGAGGAACAAGACCGCTATTTCAACGATACGACTGAGCAATCTACCCCAAACAAGAAACGACATTGGAGGAACAAACTGGCCATTCCAACGAAACGACCAAGCAATCTCTCCCCAACAAGAGATATTTACGGAAGACACGAGGGACCTCCGCAGACCCGCTAACACAGATCGGCAACGCCAGGAGCAAGCTGTCTGACCACCCCAACGACACAGTCGAAATTCCCGCAAGTCGTGGAAATCGAGGAGCAGAATGACGCAAACCAAGTGACAGGTTCTCCACCTTCGACATAAGATCGTCGAGACAATGCTCAAGGCGACAAGCCGCAATCAACTTTGGAGAAGTTACAAGCTTATACAAGCCCTACATGGAGCTTTCCATGTCAGCAGAAAAACAACCGGAGACCAAGTTTCCGGACTGAACAATCATCACACAATTGTAAGTGTTTAAAAACCTACCTTAACTTTATCCTCAAGTTCACAACTTAATTCCCTATATAAATATTGTATTTATATTTTCACTTTAAGCATTTTAAAATCAATGTTTACCTTTGTATATCATTTTTTATTCAATTTTTAAAACTTTCACACTTTCATTTATCAAATTTACTTTAATTTTTAATCAGATTATGAATTTCAAGTTATTACTCTCAATTTTACTTTAAATAATTCGCCAATCACACACTTTTATCAATTTACTAATCTTACATGTCGTTCCTAAATTTACCTAAAATGGCATTATCCGAATCTACAACTTAAAAAAAAAAATCATTATTATTAATTTTAAAAATCTCTCTCAACAAACGTTACAACACTCACACATCACTTTATCCAATTGGCAACAATTATTAGTGCGCGACTTAACAAACAAATCCAATTTCGAGCCACACAAGCTCCATATCGTCGCAACAAAATTTCGCACTAAACGTGCCACATCCACTAACAATATAAAAACTTCTTGATATGTGTTCGTACAAACACCACCCATGACTAGTAAATTTGCTACTCATTGTGAAACAGGTTAGATTCTGTACCAAAAACAACGACTTCACGTGACACCTTTTTATTCACAATTTTCCACTTCGTGTCACAGCGCCACATCACAAAACCTTTTCACTTTTCAGGCCAAAGACGCCTTCATGCCTGTGACATATCCCACCCCAAAGCGTGTCCACGTCGAAAGTCGCACTTTCACTCACATCAAAACCTGACATCACTGAATAACATTTTTACTAAGTCTAAACTAACTTCGAAACACAACAACTACGAACACCGAAAAAATCATATCTTTCAATTATAACAGTAATATGCAAACCTCAACAAAGGTAGAGAGAAAAAATCAGTTTCAAGTAAATGACAAAAATAACAAACACCCCGCACCAGTGACCGCCAGTAATAAGATCCCCCGAATCTATTTCAGTTACATATCCCCGTCCTCACTCCCCTCACAAAGCTATCATCTTGACCGCTATCTTCATGATCGCCATTTTTTTAAAACACATTTTCCACACTAACCATTTAGGTTTTCTTACAAATTTCACCAACGCCTTAATCACAACACAACACACACACACACACACACACAACATGCAGTAAACATTTTACATGTTAATTGATATCACCAATTAAAACAACTTGGTTAAGTCTGATATAGACTTTATAACGGAAAAGAGATATAATTATCTACGTATCGCCTTTTTGGATAAACGAGAATATTGTTCAATTTTACACTACTTAACATTTATCTAATCATTATAATAATCTTTAATTATATTCTAATTTTTGTATAAAATCTTGAATAATTATTTTTATTTCCAACTTTAAATTATATAATCAAATTTTTAATCCAACATGATTTTCAAAAAAAAAAACTTTAATCAAATTTACCTTTATTTTTCACTAGCGGACGTACCCGGCCTCGCCCGGGTTTTACCCGAGTAAAAGTTTGTCTAACGAATCTCTCGATAAAGTGAACATTTTTTTCCCGGTCCCTTGAAAAATGCTCGATAAGTTGAATAAAATCAATATTAATTGGTTCCTTCGGTAATTGGAAGTTAAAGGAATAGTATCTTGCCTTGGAATTGTATCATTATTCTTGTATGGATGTACCCGGCTTCGCCCGGGTTTTACCCGAGTAAAGGTTTGTTTAACGAATCTCTCGATAAAGTGAACATTTTTTCCCGGTCCCTTGAAAAATACTCGATAAGTTGAATAAAATCAATATTAATTGGTTCCCTCGGTAATTGGAAGTTAAAGGAATAGTATCTTGCCTTTGAATTGTATCATTATTCTTGTCTCAAATAAATTGCCGTGTCATCCTGAATTTTGTCTTTCCTAATTTTCTACATTACAAAATCATCGTATCATCATGATAATATTTAGAGCAGATTGTTGAATTATAACAGATAAATTAGAATATTTATCTTGATTATTTCTAGGCGAAAAGTTATTTCAAAAATTTTATTTGTTAGAAACCTTCCCAGTACTATACTAAATAACTTCCCAAAGTTTCATGGCGTTCCAATGAGTGGTTTGGTCAGGCATAAAGGACAGACAGACACACAAACATTCATTTATATATATATAGATTTCCTCCCGGACAATTATACATTTATATTTTGACCATAGATTTGGCTCAGCCACTTTTTCAGATAAACACCTCTATATATATGTGATATCTTGGGACCTCTGGGACCAGTGTTGCCTGATGCTAGACGAACCTCGATGTCACCTCTACCGTGCAGTCGTGGCGGAAGGCGACACAGCTGGGCCAAAGGTGAAATAAACAAACAGAGATTCCACTAAGAAGCGTCTGAACGTCAAGAAGGAATGGGACTAGGAGGTTTCTGGCAGGAAAGGATTAATTACCTCTATAGGAGCGGCCTGCGCGAACTGGGACTGAAGGACTAAAACAAAGGACTGAAGACTAAAGACTGAAGACTGAGGCTTGGGGCCTCCTTTTATAGCTTCAGGGTCCAGGCAGGTCACTGCCCTTTTCTGACGTAAACAGGGGGGAAGTTACATTATCCAGGAGCCACGACCTCGTAAAAATTGGACTGGGCTCGATAGGCCTACTTTCTTATTCTCACTTAGGCCTGATTAGTTTTAGCCTTAATTTTCTCCTGTTATTCTCCATTCCTTTTATCTGTACAGTTGCTATACTTTATTAGAGTCTTACGCCTTACAGATTGATGTTATTTTATTCTTTCTATTTGCAGTAAATAACAAGTTATATACAGTCACGTGGTGAAATATGTGGTAGTAGATATATCTGGATTATTTACAACAATTCCATGGTCTTAAATCATCACATATATATACAGTAGATATACTGTATATACTGTAGATTGTGAAGATTCCATTGGATCCCGTGTGGATCTCATGGAATAAAATCCGCCCTAGGCTGACGAGGGCCAATAGCCCGAAACCATGGTCTCTAAGTGGACGCTTCTCAATTTGCTAAAGCTGGTGTTGTGTCTTTGTCACCGACCTGAGGCCTCTAGTTTGCGGCGACAGTCAATTGATGGCGCCTAGAATTGACGTTTAATTTGACGGGAGAAGCGCTCTATATTTTTATTGATAAATTTCTTCCCGGGAAATTTTACATCTATATTGAAGAATGAAAATAAGAAGTGAAAGTTCAACAGCTTATGAGAATGAATCTGTCAAAAGGGATGCTTCAAATGCAGAAGAACATTCTATTTTTTTATTCCTTAAAATATTAATATATATAAATAAAACCTTGTAGAAACAATTGTGTAAATAGAAGAAATACGACATCAAAATCACAAATTAATTCTCCGCCCCATAATCAAATAACGGAAAGTTACTACGACATAAATACATGTAAATATGATTCTCAAGACGATGACAATGCAAATTTTTCTGAAAATTCGCGAGACATCGCCGAAAAAATAATATGTTGGAATATAAATGGTTTCTATAGGATTCTTTCGATATTTCCACTCCTCGAGCACATAAAGAACTACGAAATTTTTGCTCTACTTGAAACATGGTGCCTGAACAGGACTAACATAACACTAAAAGATTATCAAATTATCGAATTACCTGCCACCAAAGAATCTGGAAGGGGAAGAGGGTCAGGGGGTATAATTGTCGGTTTTAGGGAAGGCGGGAAATATAGAGTAGAGAGTTCTGAAAAGGATGGCACTTGGTTATCTATTTTCTTATCAACAAACACAAGAGCCCCCCAACATGTTATCTGTTTAATATTTGTATACCTTCCTCCAAACCAAATACAGCTGCATAACTTAGATAAGCTGTTTACATACATTCAAAAGCAAATAGCAGATGGAAAAGAAATTATTTTACTTGGAGATTTAAACATCAGAACTGGGAAGTTGGGAGGACTACACAATCCACTTAATTTCCAGCTCCCCCTAACATCGGAAAGAAGGGCTAAAGATCATATAATATCATCTCTGTCTAATAAACTTCTTGATTTCCTGGAAGATAATTCTTTGACAATAGTTAATGGAAGATCTAGAGGTGATAAAGATGGAGATTTTACATACATATCCGAAAGAGGCTCTTCAACTATTGACTATTGCATACTCTCACAGGGTTCACTACAAATTTTACTGGACTTCAAAGTCGATGACCAACTGTACTCAGACCACCATCCTTTGGTTTTAACGATAAAAGGCCAAAACTTCAATGAGAAAAAAACCAAACGGGAAGATTATAATATTACGAGATATAGATGGTCAGCCGATGGACTCGCAACGTTTAAAATGAAACTGGAAGAATTGCGGGAAAAAAACATACCAGCCTCCGATGACCTTGTATACACTTTCAATCAGCGAATTTTGGAAGCAATGTCATCTGCAAAAATAACCTACTCAATTAAGGGCGGCCCCAGGAAATCTAAGCCGTGGTTCGATAAGGACTGCTATGATATGAAAAAACTGGCAAAAGAAAGTCTGAAGAAATATCGTAAAACAAATAGATTGGAAGACAGAGAATGTTATGCTTCTTCCAGAAAGAAATATCTTGCTTTATTGGATCTAAAAAGGAAAGGCTTTGATAATGAAAAACAGGAAATACTCAGAAATGCTAAAGACTCAAAGACCTTCTGGAAAACTATTGCGCTCTACAAAAGCACATCTATAATCCAAGGAGAAATATCTATACAGGACTGGCTGAACTTTTACCGCGAACTAATGACTACAGAGAAAAATTTGAGAATTTGTAATTTACATAATGTGATTTCTCAGAACGATCCTATATTGGACTCAGAGATAACCAATGCAGACATATACAAGGAGATAGCTGGTTTGAGGAGTAACAAGGCATGCGGGCCCGATGGCATCCCCAATGAAGTATTAAAAACACTCCCTGATTCGTACATACTGCTGTTGAAACAACTCTACAATAGTGTTATGACGACTGGAAAATACCCAGCAACTTGGACTAATTCCACTATACACCCAATCTTTAAAAACGGTTATAAGAACAGCCCCTCCAACTACCGAGGTATTGCACTGATTAGCAATGTATCAAAGCTTTTCACATCAATCCTAAGATCACGACTGGAGGAATGGGTCGAAGGAAGAAGGGTTATACCCGAAAACCAAGCGGGATTTAGAAAAGAAAGATCATGTATTGACCACATATTTACACTAACTACTTTAATCCAACTATCTTTAAGAAAAAAGAGGGGAAAACTATATGTCTTTTTTGTCGATCTAAGGAAGGCATTTGATACTGTACCCCACTCACTACTTTGGAAAAAACTTTACAACCTAGGCATAAGTTACCAATTCATAAGTACGATCAAAAGTTACTACGAACAAGCAACTATAGCTATCAGATGGAAGGGATCATTTACGGAAAGTATTAAGATAAACTCGGGAGTCCTCCAGGGAGAACCACTTTCCCCACTGCTATTTATATTATTTATCACGGACTTAATCGAAATTTATAATAACTCAGACCTGCCGAGTGTAAATTTGCCAGAATTTGGAGATATCCATTTATTGCTGTACGCCGACGACATAGCAATTATAGGTGAGTCCAGGATAAACCTCCAAAAGAAGATCAAAATACTGAAAGAATATCTCGATGAGAACTTAATGACACTAAATGAGTCCAAGTCAAAGATTATGGTGTTCCGTAATGGAGGTAAACCCTCAAATAAGGATAGATGGTTCTGGAATGATAAATCCATAGCAATAACTTCAAGATATACATACTTGGGATTCCCTCTGACACCAACAATAACAACTACTCACCCGGCAAATTACTTTAAAGGAAAAGCACTTACAGCAATTAACGCCACACACCCAATATTAATAAAATCAAAAGCAAAGTCAATAAATTTATCAATCAAACTCTTTGATACAATAGTGAGAGCTGTCCTGATGTATGCCGCTCCATTATGGGCAACAGAGCATAAAGACTTACTGGACAATATACAAGACATATTTATCCGTAGGTTCCTGAATCTGCCCAGATACACTCCAGGTTACCTAATCAGATTAGAAACCGGTCGTATCTCATTGAGTGTAACAGCCTTAAAATTAACCCTGAAGTATTGGCTGCGGGTGTTGAATATGAGCAGTGACAGATTGCCACGTATATGTTTTAATAGAACACGGGAACTCTCTAATGCTTCGGGCACACCCATCGGTTTCATTAAAAAGCTCACTAATCTGCTTAACGATAATGGATCCCCTGCACTTGTTTCCTGTGATGACCCTGAAACGCTGAGGAGCGCGATTACAGGGCTCTTAAAAACAGCGGCAGACCAATCTATACAAAACGACCTTACAAGAATGGATAAATCTAAGCTATACTCTCACTACAAAGACATTCACATATCTTTCATGACGGAGGGATACCTTTTAGGGGATTTTCCTTTCCCGGTTGTAAGACTACTCGCACAAGTTAGAATACTTTCAAGTTTTTTTAGAGAAAACCACACCAAGATGCTCTGCGGTGAGGACCCGACTTGTACCTTCTGTAATTCAAAACTACAAAATGAAATCACTCACTATATTTTTGATTGCTCTGCTCTGAAAGAAGAAAGAAGAACCCTTATGCTCAAAACTGGGCAACTCTGTGCTTCACTTCCATCAATAATTGACAATATGACCCAGAATAAGTATATTGCTACGGCGTTTTATGGTTTCCACAAGTCCATATCTCAGAAGAAGGCCAAGTGATACTCACTCCTCACTTTCTTACTGCTACTCTTTTTGTGTTGATTTCTTGCTTCCCTCTTTCTTATTATTATTTTTTTTTTTCCTTTTCTTGTTTTTTTTTTTTTTTTTTTTTCTCTTTTTACTCTGTATATATCGCTATTTCCGTTGTCTCACTGCTTTGTTCTTATGCATACCTCTGGTGAATCCTGTATAGGGTCAGTGACCCTAAATAAAGGCTTTTTTGTTGTTGTTGTTGTTAATATATATAAATATGTGTGTGTATTAAAAATAAAGAAAGCATATTCTGGACCAGGAGCACATGTGCTTTACAGAAGGCAGAGCGCCATCTGGTGGAACAGAAATGAACTAAACATTGATTTAGCCTGTTCCCTGATATTTGGCCAACCCAATTTCTTGATAAATCAAGAAAATCCATCCACGAACGCGTTTTGCGCTGTTGGCGCTCGTCAGCGTGGAGTAGGCTGTACCACTGCGACCAAAAATAATTTTGGTCCCAGAGGCTTCTTGAGAAACCAAGAAATGGATATTTAAGGCAAATTTGCGTAAATACGCTTAACACATAAAAAAAAAAACAATTTAAAAAATGAAAAATAAGTGGGTCAGGTGTTGATATTAAAAATAAAGAAAACATATCCTGACCAGGAGCACATGTGCTTTATAGAAGGCAGAGCGCCATCTGGTGGAACAGAAATCAACTAAACATTGCCTCAGCCTGTTACCTGATATTTGGCTAACCCAATTTCTTGATAAATCAAGAAAAGCCATCTACGAACGCGTTTCGCGCTGCAATGAAAAATATTTTTGGTCGCAGTGGTACAGCCTACTCCATGCTGACGAGCGCCAACAGCGTGAAACGCGTTTGTGGATGGTATTTCTTGATTTATCAAGAGGTTGGAATGGCCAAATATCAGGGAAGATGCTAAATCAATGAATAGTTGATTTCTGTTCCACCAGATGGCGCTCTGCCTTCTGTAAAGCACATATGCTCCTGGTCAGGAGATGCTTTCTTTATTTTTAATATCAACACCTGACCCATTTATTTTTTATTTTTTCTTTTCTTTTTTCATATATTTATATATGGTAATTTAGGAATCATAAACACCTGTGTAAATACTCACTACCTCTTCTTGCACCCCCTACTCTAATATGGACTTTTAATCATTGTACCCAATCCTCCTTTAATCAATTAACTTTGTATGTATCGTTTTTTGTGTTCAATTAAATACAGAGGTACATCTAGAGAGAACGTAGAAACCAAAACTAAACTACCAAAACCAAAACCTGTGATCAATCGCGCAGACACCGCGGCGCCATACGTCCGAGCATAAAAAGGGCTTGCCCCGCAGCCAAAGGGTAGCGAGCGCACGCTTCTGGTCAGTCCCAACTGTCCCCCCACCAGTGGTAAGGCTGCGGGATACTGCCAGAAGTAAGCACCTCTTTGAGGTGACTAAGTAGGTCTCCTTTCAGCGAAGACAATCTCTTTGTCTGGTTAGGCTTTCTTTTTTTTTTCTATTTGTAGTAAATTTGCTTTTTGATAGTTCTTTTTTATTTATTTATTTTTTTATTGATGTAGTCGAACCAGTATGATGGTAGTGGTGATGGAGGAAGTCAGCAGACCAACAAAAAGCGGCCGCGTCCTGAGGACGAAGACCTCCTCCCGTCTTCCCATCATCAATTTAAGTTCAAAAGCACAGCGAACTTTTTCAACTTTGGGTGCCGAACCTTCGAGGCGATCACTGCCGACACCAGCCTGGACACCCCCGAAAAAATACAGATGGCCACCAGAGGACTGATGCTGGCTCTCGTCCAAGAGGCAGAACTACTTCTTGAGGACGCCTTCAAAGGAGCCAGTCTAGGAAGACCCAATCCCACAGCCAACGTCCCGATCCCCTCCACCTCTTTCGCCTGGTAGTGGCAGAGAAAGACAAGCCGGCAAGGCCTGCACCTCCGAAACCCAAAGCGAAAGCCACATTTGTGAATCTGGCTCCTTCCTTTGAATCTCATGTCGCCGTCAAGTCGGCTAACTCCAAGGCCAACCCAAGGGAAATTCAAAAGATTCATCCATCCCTAGCGTCGTCAAAAGACGTGGTGGCGTCCATCAACACCAGCGGCAAGGTGTTTTCCACACCAAAACAACCCAAATGGCAAAGTCGCTGGCTTCTGGGCTGACCTCCCTGCCAACGGGTCTAAGATGCCACGAGCGCCCGGTTATCCTACCAAGATACTGCCTCTTCAGAGTGGACGGAGAGGTGCGGGACGAGGAGTTATGCGAGAGCTTCCGCTCCAACCACTCCGTGCAGTCACTCCAGGGAAAACGTGACATCAGGGTAGTCCATCGATCATAGAATGCGGCACACAGCACTAGTACAGTGTTCATCGAAGTGGACAACCAAGTCTACCGAACCTCGAGCCTTCTATTCGCTTAATTATTAAGTGTAATATTCTTCTAAGAAACTAATAACTTTGGCATCGCAGAAAAGTTTTAAATCATTGATTTTGTAGGGATATTGTGTTCTAGGTTTGAATATAAGAAAAATAGTTTTAAAAATATAATATTATATTTATAATCAGGTTTACCATTATCTAGCCTTCAATACATGTTCGTTGAAAGTGCTATCCTTTTATTTACAAGATAAAAGAGTCCTAAAATGTGAACGTCTCCTAAATATGTGTAGAGTCAGCTAGAAGCTAGTTCCCACAAGGGACGAGTCAGTGTCGTTTTTTTCTGGTGCGCAGAGTCATCAGGTCTTGCCCCAGGCTCCGACCAATTGGTCCGTGAATTTCAATTAATATCTCTATTTAATCAGATCCAATTATTGCGAATCACAAAACTGTATAATGACTTGGGAATATTGTCGTTATGAATTTAATCAATTTCCAACTAACTTGATATTTGAATATTTGCTTTCTTTTAAAATTACTATTTAAATATTTTTTATTAATTTAAAAAAGAAAATACATTTCGAAATTTGAAAAGTAGTTGCTAATTGATTAAAATTCTAAAATATATTCCCTAGTCATGCAGCAGAAAATGAAATTTCCTGTATATAGATAAAATATTTTATACTAACAACTTTTCCCTCTTAAAAATTAATTTTATTTGAGATTGTGTCATTTTTAAATATTAAGGTTTGCGACCTTGCTATACAAACTTTTAATTTTCAAATACAAGTATCCGGAATCTGAAAATGTATTTAAACACATTTTATTTTTTTATGAATTTCCCCATTGGCCAAAGACTTTCGCCAATTCCCCGACTGACCAACGAGAACAGGCAGCTAAACAGGACATTGACGCTTGTAAATGAAAATGTTAACCTTCTTATTTATGTGAATATATGCTTCACATAGCGGTTGAAAACCTACGATTTTTGATATAGAGTATGTTTTTGTATTTAGGATTAGTTACATCACACTCTGTATGTGGCATCCCAACATTATCCGTCTAATTTATTTATATATAAATCTTCAATAATAAAGATATTGTAAATTTATAAAATCTTGAACAAGAATCGCGGTGCAGAGGATCCAAGTTGCTGCGGTCGGTTTGAATCACAATGTACATGACATCTACTGATAGAGGTGCCGATATTTAAAGAGATATTTATAAAAATAATAGAAATTCTAATAGCATTTTGTGCAATTTGTTGTAAATAAATATGTTTATGAAAATTTAACTAGTTGTGTAAATTCATTTTTATATATAATCCTTCCCACCCTCTCACCATCTAAAATTGTTATTATTACAGGTAAATTGATAAATTTTATATATGTGATGAGATCTGGTAGCCTCTTGTAGAATCCTGTCGACTAAAATTGTGATGAGGTATCCAGTCGACTTATTCTATGGTGTGAGTCCCTGTCAACTCTCGCTATACTGTGTTAACCGAGAGGAACAGTCAGGATGGGGAGTTTTCCAGTACCTCTCTGCACCTTGGAAGACCTTTTACAGTTCTCACAAAGTACAGGCAGTCGTGGTCGAGGCAGAGTGGAAAGCTTGGGAATGTCCATATACAAAAACGAAGACACAGTTGCACTTAAAAAGTTCCGTGAACAGATAAAAGTTGAGCTAGGAGCGAAAGATGGAGATAGAAGAGTTCTTACTGGACTACATGGTCGATGAGGTGGACCTGGGGTACAACCGACGAGGGCTCACGCAGATGGTGAAGTAACTGTCAAGTGACTGTAAAGTGACTGTATTTTTGGCTAAAGACGGGGGCCTTTTATATATTTTCCGAGAAAGGGAGTGTTGCATTTCAACAGATGCAAACGAGGGTGGATCACGGGTGAAATTGAACACTGGCGCCGTGGCATTTTCCATTTTTAGACCTTGTTGTGGGAATTCTAAATCTATCTCGATTTTAGACGTTATGACTTCTATCTCTTTAGCTCAACTCTTAATCTATTACAGAGTTTTATTTATTTATCCTCAGTTTGTACAAAGTACATTACATATGATTATGTAATGACACATGTCAATAATGCGTATAATCATTTACAGATGTGTCTCTATGATACAACATGAAAATCTTGTTATAAGTTATATACAATATGGGGTTGTTGGCTTAAATTACCATATATATATTAATAGTTGTTCTATATTTTTAGAGAGAGAACAATAATTTTTGTATCATTTTTTAAAAACTAATTAAAATAAAATAATAACGATACAAATATAGAGATGAATATTGCCTAATATTTAGCTGAATTAGTTACGTGCAGTATGCAGAGTTTCGAAAAAAGAGAGAGAGAGTAAGTGGATATTTTAATTTAAAGTATATGACGAAAATAATGTATTTATGAAATAATCAACATTATGATCTACACTTTTCTGCAACTAATTAATGAGCTTCATAACTCTGCTCATTAAACTCCTTAGGGTGAGAACGTAGCCATTCTTCGGTCGCAGTTTCCACCTCAGTGTCAGATCCAAAAATTCGTATTTTCAACGCTTTCTTGAAAGGTCCAAAGAAATGAAAGTTTCTTTTAGATTATAGATTTATGTAGTGTGGTCCAGAACTTCCAATTTCATTCTTTGGCAGACCTTTCGTAACAATAATCTAGGTATGCGTTCCTCATTCTCATACGGAGATGTTGAAGGGTTTGAAGATATCTCACGGTGTTATTTGAGGTTCCACGGAGATACTGCTTCCTCTGTTCTCTGATTTGGGTATGGTAATGGGTCGGCATTATGTTTCAACAACATTTCCAGTGAATTCCAATAAATCCGTACCTCGGTTTCGGATTGTCGAAGTTGCGCCTCGCTAAATTATTTCATATCGCTCTCTGTTCAGGTGTGAGGTAATGAGGAACTCTATCCCTCACACTCTCTCTTACAATAGATACATTTCTTGGCATGAGACTAATATAGCTAAATGTTAGGCAAAATGCTTCTTTTCGTTATTATTTTTGGCTTATTAAAATAATATATATCATTTCGCCTTAATATATACAAACCTCATACACTGACGCAAATATCCCTAGCGGGGATATTGTGTTTTGTGCTCATTTAAATAAATAATGAATATATTAATTATATATTTTTAATTTTACCGTCTTATAAGTGTTTTTATGGTTCTAGTGTAGGAAGCAAATGTATAAAAACGCTTTATCCTGGAATTCATTACATTCTTGGAACAACATATAAGGTTTTAATTCACCTTGGATGTACCACATCTACCCTTTTTATATTAATATCTTTTGCAGATTTATTTTGGATTATATAGCAACAAATATATTTTAGGAAAGAGATAATTTATATTATTTTATTGTAGATATTGCCAGACATTTCTTTCTTTTGTACACAGTTCTCTCTTCTCGTTAAGATTTAATAGCTTCATTTGCCCTTAGGATGTTTAAACTCTTAATTTTTTTCTCTTCTCTTTTAATAATGAAATTGGGCAATTATGATGTAAATATTTGATGAAAATATTTTGTTTATTCTATCTCTTAATATCATGTGACTATTATTTACGGCCTCAATTTACTGTAAATATATATAGACAAATGTAGAGGCATACACTGTATGACAGCGCAAGTGTCCCTAGGGGGACATAGCGCTTTGAATTGAAATGAAAATATAAAAAAACATCTACCTTCATATCTAGGCATCTAAAATAAAATGTAAATAATACTTTTAAAAATTCTATCAACAACCTTATATGGTAACCTTCTGCATTCTGGCGATGTTTTTCGAAGCTTTAGAGGCCATTATATAAAAAAAGTCTCAATAATGTATGTTATTGTAAATATATATACATTACTCATGTAATTTAGTGTGGTAGGATTATATTTAATTTTGAAATAAAAACATATCGCGCAGCTTTTTTTTCTTATGCGTTATACCAATACTATTTTTCTAATTCCTCCAATAGAATGTTACGAAACCCAATCTTCCCTTATGTCAGTAAGTGCCATTGTTCGAATTCATCCTATACACGTTATGTTTTTCACGAATTCGCCAAATTCAGTGTTGTAGCATATTAACCGAGATGAATCTTCGCTATCAGCGAAGAGATTTCAAGAAGATTATCGTTTTAAGGCATTTTCATAAAAGAAGTACCTCTTCATCATACATTTTTACACAAAACAATTCAAGAATATTCAGTAATTTCAACTATAATAAATGGGATTGTTTATTGTGGTCTCTCCTTGAAAAAAAAAGGAATAATTATATCGGATTAACTTCGTATATTCATTACGGTTTCTAAACTAACTTGTTTTCAAAACAAAAAGATGTTAAACGGTTAAAACGAAGTCGAATGACTTCGAAGAAATAGATTGACTTTGTAATGCCGCCAATGAAATCATGAATTTTTAAGTCAGTCTCACTGGCGCCATAAATATTAATGAAGAAAAAGGCGCACGTAGCACAGGAAGTAGGTTTTAATTATCCTTCCCCGTAATTTGAGACTCAATTACCTCAGCTTGGAGGAAATGGAATACATTGGGCATATTTATCATAATTATACGCATACACTTAGTTATTGGAATACAGAGGAAGTTCTTACCCCTTCAAACTGCTATTAATAAATAGAACTCTCTTTAGTTAAAGTGTAAAAAGGTAATATATATCGAAACTGAAAACACTTTATGTGTTAATATTTCACTAATGAAAATACAGTCAAACTTGTTTTGTGCGGGTAAAACGATCTATTTCCGGTTTAATCTTTGAATTTTTGCTACATTTCTAAAAGTGTTAATACAGTCAAACCTGTGGTATGAGGACCTTGTCTTAACTGGAAGCCTGTGATGTACAGCCATTTGTTTCAGGACCTTAAGTGCCAGCTTGAAACAAGTTTTACTATATAGTGTTTCGATTCTACAGCAGTCGTTGTTTCGCTTATACGTATATAGGTTCTCTGTGGATTCTGCTTAGCGCAGTATAGTTCATTACAAGGGTTTTAAGTAAAATTAATAAATATAAAATGTAGATGAAGACTTGCCTCCAATTTCCGTCACCAGAAGATTGTTCCTCGATTCGTTAATTTGAATATGAGGTTTTCTTGTTAAGTTTTATATTTTCAAGATTTTTGTATGCATGGAATTTCAGTTTGCCTTGGAATTGCAAGTTGCCTGGGCCTCGCTTTGTTATTATAATTTACTAGTGGAGTAGGATTTATGAATATCGGGGGAGGGCATTCTCTCTCTCTCTCTCTCTCTAAGAAATTTTACTATTTTAAATAATAACTACTCAATTAGAAGTGATCTTTTCTAAAATTAGTGTATGCACCATGCACCAGCCTTTTGAATACAGTTGTGAAAGTGCATGAAAAACAGAATCATATACGATTAATGGCCTTTTCATGTTTTCCATTCATTGGGAAAGCCAATTTTTTCAAATTAAGAGTTGCAGAGAACACACGTTTGTAAAAATATCACAAAAAGATTTTTGTCTTTTTTAGGCATACACAAAACGATATTTTATCTTGATAGAAAATTTCAAAGAAAGATATATATATATATATTGAAAAAATAAAAGATAAAAAGATCAGGTAGTGAAATCAATATTAAAAATGGCATATCCTGACCAGGAGCACATGTGCTTTTCAGAAGGCAGAGCGCCATCTGGTGGAACAGAAATCAACTAAACATTGATTTAGCCTGTTCCCTGATATTTGGCCAACCCAATTCGTGGATGGCTTTTCTTGATTTATCAAGAAATTGGGTTGGCCAAATATCAGGGAACAGGCTAAATCAATGTTTAGTTGATTTCTGTTCCACCAGATGGCGCTCTGCCTTCTGAAAAGCACATGTGCTCCTGGTCAGGATATGCCATTTTTAATATATATATATATATATATATATTCCTGGATTTGTTTTTAAGTATTATTATAAAAATTCAATTGCGTGTGAATAAATCCGAAAGAAAAGCGATAGTTCTAACGAAAGCTAAAATCACGTGTCTGTAGGAAATGTTCAAGAACAAAGACCGAATTTTCATTAGGAATGTTGCAAAAACAAAGAAAGCTTAGTTGGAAATTTTAAAGATATATTATGGAATATTTTAAGATATAAATACAGAATAAAATAACAATTCCAACTGGAAACCAAAGCAGTATTGTATTGGCAAACACGAAGTATGGACGATTGGTGTGTACGCAAGTTTCCAGATCATGATTTAACATTAAACGATGAATATAATTCACCGTTTACCACTCATAGATCAACTGAAATGGTATCCAACACATATTAAACCCCTTAAATACTTCTACCTATAAGCTTATGTCCATAGTTCACTAAACACCCCTAAGCTGCCTTCAATAGAAAATGCAGGGTATATAACAAAACCAGTCCAATACAATAGTAGAGCGGTCTAGAGTTCAATTTGGCGAAACCGCTTAGAGGGTTCACTACTGATGAGCCAAGCCCTCTCATTCAATAACTCATATCATTGCAGTAAGGTCTGTAGAGATAATATTTGATGATATTTAAAAAGAAACGCATTGCCAGTAAATTTATTTGTGTAAAATTTTAACGATAGATGGCAATTAAATTTAATTTACTATATATATATTGGTTATGAAAACATATTTTGCGGAAGAGCTTTGCTCGATGCAATACCTTGAAATTATATGTATGTACCTCTACAGACCTATAAGCTTATGTCCATAGTTCACTAAACACCCCTAAGCTGCCTTCCATAGAAAACGCAGGGTATATAACAAAACCAGTCCAATACAATAGTAGAGCGGTCTAGAGATTAATTTGGCGAAACCGCTGAGAGGGTTCACTCTTGATGAGCCAAGCCCTCTCATTCAATAACTCATATCATTGCAGTAAGGTCTGTAGAGATAATATTTGATGATATTTAAAAAGAAACGCATTGCCAGTAAATTTATTTGTGTAAAATTCGTTAATTCTAATATGAGATTTTAATATCAGATTTCAAAAATATTTCTTTGAAAGGTATTTAAATAAAAAGTGAGAAGATAGAGAGGCGCGGTGCTCCTCTGGGACTGGGGCGTGGTAACAGGGTGGGAATGTCTCTCGAGGTGTCACTTCGGCCTTGCCGTTTGTTTGAGTTTTACCAATTCTCGATATGATCTTGTTCATTTGAATTCAATATGGATGTTAATTCTTATATATAAATGCATAATTAAACTGGATTTACGCGCACTTTGAAATCTTTTGCAAAATTTTCACGTTATTTTATTTTCATATTGCCTTGTATATATGTGTGTAAAAGCGGAACGTCTTTATTATAATAATACATTAAAGGAATATATTTAATGAAACAAAACAACGTTATTTGTTGAACTTCTCTACGTAGAAAACGTAGATTCCGATACTGAATAAGCTACGACACTAGTTTTGATAAATTTGAACATTAGTCTACTTTTATGTCCGATTTTTTTTACCAAATTCAATTATATGGATTTGGAATTCCTGCGTAGAGGAGAAAACCTAAATGTATAGTTCTAATGATTATATATATATATATATATATATTTTAAAAAAGATGCATATATTGGATTTATAATGAATTTATTGTTCCAATATTTCGAGGGGCAACTCGCCTCTCTTTATCGAGGATGTTTGTGTTTTCACTAAAGCATTCACACAAACATCCTCGATAAAGAGAGGCGAGTTGCCGCTCGAAATATTGGAACAATAAATTCATTATAAATCCAATATATGCATCTTTTTTAAAATATAATTTTAATTATGGATTGCTCAATCTTCAAAAAAGAAATATATATATATATGTGAAATATCCTTATTATTTGTTGAAATTAAGAGATTCCTCTTTTGCCAAAGAATCGCACTTTTACTGTACTCGCGTATGTTGCAATGTATATTGAAATGAGAAGGCCTTTTATCAACTATGTAAAAGGTAAATATCAAATTCTTTATTAGGTTTTGCCAAAGGTTCTAAAATATTGTTTAATTATGTCATTAAAGATTTGGTACAAACACAATGTATGAATCTAGGCTTTCTAATTATCACTATTATAATCATTATAAAGAACTGATATTCAAATTATCAATAATAATTATAGCAATTATTTTATTTATATGTTAGAAAAAAACTAAGAAAACTTAGTGACTTTTTAGTCAACTTTTGTCAGAAAACTGGCAAAACCTATAACAAGACTTAGAACAAAACCCTATAAAGGAATGACAATACATCCAGATGGCACAAGAACCTATAGGGCATGCAACAACTGTCTTGGTGTGAAACTAACACCTACTCACATATTATCATGACCAGCAATGGCCGCAGCCTTGCAAAAAATTGAAATAGACCCAGAGCAGCAGCTTTACACACCCAAGATAGTGGTCATTACTGCTGCTGTGATGGAGATGCATGGAGACATCTGAGGCTCTTCTTTGGACACGACAACAACAACAATAACAAAAAAAACTAAAGTTGTGATATATGATTTTTCTAATCCGCTATTTTTTTCATATGTTCCGAGTATTTACACAAATTTGTCATCAAATACTCTTTTTTTTTTTTTTCAGGAAGCCTCCTGGAAAAAATAGCCAGTCGTTGAAGTGCAAACTGCCCCACGCTGATGAGACCAACGGCCTCAAACGCGCTTGAGGCTGGCTCTTCTTGATTTATCAATAAAATGGGTTAGACAAATATCATGGAACAACCTAAAACAACGTTTAGTATATGTCATCTATATTTCTCATGTGATTGGTCAGGATATGCCTTTTTTATCTTAAATTTGTATATATATAAATAAAATTTCTAATTTTCTCACTTTTCACATTCACACACATATATATAAATATATATATATATATACAAGGTATGTCCCATAAGTTCCCGGACTGGGTTCATAAAAAAATTAATAAATGAAAAATGTAAATGAATTTGACTGTTTATTATAGAAAAAATATCTGGCTACACGGTGGTACCAATATCGAGGCGGTACGTGCACGCGCCCCAAAGTTATTCTAATTTATTTAAAGGTTACACATAGCGCTGCGGCGATTTTACGATGGAACGAAAATTGAAGCAGAGGATTTGCATAGAATTTTGTGTGAAACTTCAAATATCAGCAACCGAAACTTTTTAAATGCTTAATAAAGCATTCCCCAAAGAGAACAATTGTTTTTGAATGGCATTCTAGATTTAAAGCTGGCAGAATTTCCATTGAAGATGATCTTCGTCAAGGACGCCCAAAAATTTCAAAGGACTGATGAAAATGTGCAAAAAATCACCGATTTGATAAAAGAAAATCCTCGAACCACTTTGCTGGAGCTAGAGCAAGACACAGGCATCTCTAAAACAACGATTGGAAGGATCGTAACCAAATCAAAAAGACTCCTGTAAAATTCATCCCAAGATTCCTCACTAATGAGCAAAAACTGTGTCGGCTTGCAACCTGTGAGGACATGTTGGAAATGACAAGAACGGATCCGGAATGGAAAGACAAGATAATCACAGGCTACGAGACATGGGTCTATGGCTATGATCCTGAAACCAAGCATCAATCTGCCAAGTGGAGATGTCAGGGTGAGCTTAGACTAAAAAAATCCAGATTATTGAAATCCAGAAATAAGGTGTTGCTGGTCGCTTTTTTGGATAAAAAGGGCATTTTTCATCACGAGTATCTTCCTGCAGGCCAAACAGTTATCAAGGATATGTATTTGGGCATTCTTCGCCGTCTAAGGGAAGCGATTCGAAAAAAAAGGGCAGAAAAATGGACTAATGGTGGCTGGATCCTACACCATGACAATGCTCGCCCTCACACAGCGCACTTGATGACTAGCTTTTTGGCGAAAAACGGGACACAAATCCTACTTCAACCACCCTATTTCCCAGACATCGCACCAAATGACTTTTCCTGTTCCTCAAACTTAAAGCAGTTCTAAAAGGAAGACATTTTGGCACCAGGGATGACATAATAGAAAAATCGCCGTTAGCATTGAAGAGCATTCCAAAAGAGGCTTATAAAAACTGTTTCGACAATTGGGAGAAACGATGGCGCTGGTGCGTTGAAGCAAGGGGGGATTACTTTGAAAAGTTTGAATAAAAAAAAATAAATAAAAATCTTACCTTTTTTTTTATGGACCCAGTCCGGGAACTTATGGGACATACCTTGTATATTAAAAATGGCATATCCTGACCAGTAGCACATGTGCTTTACAGAAGGCAGAGCGCCATCTGGTGGAACAGAAATCAACTAAACATTGATTTAGCCTGTTCCCTGATATTTGGCCAACCCAATTTCTTGTTAAATCAAGAAAAGCCATTCACGAACGCGTTTCGCGCTTTTTGGCGCTTGTCAGCGTGGAGTAGGCTGAACCACTGCGACCAAAAAATCGTAAAATAATAACACTGTTAGCATATTTCCCACATATATCTTCTAATTAGTTAAGTTAGAGTCAATAGTTCAAGATCATACCTTCCTATTAAAATGTACACTGCTGCTATTTTCTACCACACCCATATTCTGTATATGATCTGTATATGATCTCGAAAGTCCTCAATATAAGAGAGAAATATATTCTTACCAACTAGACAGTCAATCGGGACCTACCACTCGGTTTTTGCAGTCGATGGCCAAGCGGCTTCTCCTTTGTTAAAGAAGTCAATACATACGATGGATTTTGGAAACAAGAAGCTCCCAAACAAAAACGAAAAAATAAATTGGTTCTTAAACCATGGGTGACTTGATATGTACACAAGGCTTGACGGGAAGTTGGCTAAAAGTCCTGAAGTAGAAGGGAGAATCACCAGCGTGAAGTCGGGACTGGACTGAGAGTGCTGCTCTTGTCCGTTGCTCATCTGTCAACTCTCCGTTGACCGTGAAACCTCTTGTCAAACTCCGACTGCCCCTGTCTGCTGTCAAAATCTCTGATGACCGTGCTTCCCCTGTAACATCTGGCCTGAGGGTCACCTGATTTAGGGGACCAATAAGATGGTCACAGAAAAATGGCTTACACGTTTGGATGGGGAAAATCATTTTATTTTAGCCGTGCACCCTGTTATCACCATGGTTATTCAACCAACTTACTTCCAAACTTTGTTAAAGGGCTTAATTTTATTTTAACTCTTTTATTAATAGATTTGTTACAGATTGAAAAGGTTAGATTATTTACAATACATTGGAGGTATGGAAGGGTTTTGTATAAGGGGTAGATAAACATTTAAATTATTTACAAATCTTAAAAATGATTGAAATTGGAAGATGAAAGATTCCATATAATAAAGAAACCGGAGGGAATATCGTGGTTGAATGGAGAATTTCTCTATATTCTTCAAATATTTATGTAATAATCCAGGCTGAAGAGTTTTAGGATTATATTGATGTTGTATATCATTTTTTCCACCAACATTGCGTTAGCGCGTTCTAACATTTCTTTGCATTCAGGGTAGGACGGAGAAGTTATAAAATGCTTAATTCACTTTCCCTCGGGGCACGACGCAGATGTCGCCCTACGGCTGGCCCTCCACGCCCTACCACATCCTGACCATCCTGCCTCGAGGCGTGCCACCTGTGCCGCCTGTGGGTCCAGCGACGGGTCGCTGACCCACAGATATTGAATATTGGAGTTGCCGAGCCGTGCGACCCCTGCTCCGGGAGGTGTTCGCCTCCTGCGAAGTGCCCCTGGATCTGCAGGCCTGGCTGTTCGGCGTCGGCCTCCATCCCGAGGCTATGAAACTCACAAGTGTGGCGAAGGCTACCATCTACAAGTACCATCTTGGTCTTGAGTTGGGTAATGTCAGCCATCACATCGACCTGCCCACTCTGTGGGAAAGAACTCTCGCAGTCCATCGGTGGCGGAGTCTTTCCCGCGGTGGGCGCCACCAATGAAGACCTTGTATATATTTTATATATATGTATATTTATCAATTACTTTATATATTTAGATCTATTTATTTATATATTTATCATTATATAATCTTATTTATTCACATTTTTTATTTATTCTGTATTTAACCTTATATAATCTTCTATGGACATTGAAATAAAGTAGTTTCAATCTCAATCTCTCTCTCAAAGTCATATTAGGACAACTTTAAGAACCATCGAAACAGTCTTCCGTTAGTGTGTATAAATATATTCAGCCATACTACTGCTTTATAACCGGTATAAACTATAAGGGTGATATATTTTACGTCTCTACAACCGCGAATAGTTCCAAATTTGTTATAGTTATTTGGGCTCGGCACTTCATAAAGCCTTACTAAAATAGGCAAAAGGCTTTTAGTGCAATCAGGATATTGTTATTTTAGAACCGCTCCAATTCCTAAGGTATTTGAATTGCAATAAATGTGCGTCGTATAATAAGGGTTATAAAGTTGAAGTATCAGAACTACGTGAAAACTTTCTCCATTGAATATTTAAAATAGAAATGAAAATTAAGGAGAAAAGATTTTTATTCAGATAAACGTGTGACAAGCTTTCGGGCAGTCACGCCCTTCAACAGGTCCTGTTGAAGGGCGTGACTGCCCGAAAGCTTGTCACACGTTTATCTGAATAAAAATCTTTTCTCCTTAATTTTCATTTCTATTTTAAAAGTTGAAGTATATTGGTTGGTAGAAGAGAGCGCTTCTTTAAAAACTTTTTGGCATTCCTCTATCCATGTGAATTGAGAATCCTTCTTAAAAGTTTATTAAGGTCGTCCTCAGTTTGATAAAATCCTTAAGTAATCTCGCATAATATGTTATGATTCCTGAAATTGATTTTAAGCATCGCATGTTACGATGAGAAGACAACGATTTAATGACATCAATATTTCTGCTTATGCTGAGATTTAGTTTTACGAATTTCGCACTACCTAAATAAGTTATCTTTCTCATAACTAATACTCCTATCTCTTTTCTAAACGTATGCCTTTGTAAGCATATTTATTTTAATGCAAATATAATCTGTGAGATAATATATCATCTATCTCATCGCCTGTGTTTGATTTTAAATTGTTGTTACTGTTCATTGTTAATGGTCATTGTTGTTACTATGGCATCTGTTTATTAACCTATATGCAATATTTGTTTGAAATCAATTACTTCACTCTGTCATTAATCGCGGCCTTTCAAAACCTTTTTATAAATCATTTTTGAAATGATCGAAATATAGCATTTCAGCTAAAAATCACAAATTTATTACATTCGAAAAACAAAATAAAACAAAAAAAAACTCGCACAACAGGCCAAATATATTATTTTTTCGAAAGGTTAGTGCTTTATATACATTGATAGATGGCAAGGTTAATCAAATTTCATTGAAAATGATGAGTCTTATGTAAATGCAAAATATATAAATATGAGGCTTCCCAATCTCGCCAACATTGAGGGCTTTCTCTGATTGGCTGAGATTTAGCCGTCTGCCAAATCTATTCATTAATTACAATGGTCCCCAATCCACTAAATTACCTGGTTCAATTAGCCTATAGAAAAACGACAAGGTCCAATAATGAAATTGTTTTTATTAAAACCCTTGTATCATAACTTGAATAAAAGTTTTAAATCTTTTTAATTATTTTTTTTTCTTTCTCTCTGGGATCGTATTTCTCCCCAATTAATTTATTTCATCTGGTAAAACAATCATCTTGAAAGTAGGCTTATTTGTGGATTTTATATTAATTACTTCGTCTTTTGTGTTTTTGTCTTTCCAATTTACTTTTTAAATACTTCAAAGTAAAATGAAGATTTCGAACCAATTTAAATGTTTTTTATTCTGCTAAATGCATTTAATACCTCTGCGAAATTTATTTATTTTTAATTTTTTTTTTATGATTGTTCATATTATAGAGGTTCTCTCGTTTGTAATTGCCCTCAGTGAAGATTTGATTTGTGTACTTCAGTTTTTTTCTTTTTCTCTAAACTAAATTAATAGGATGAAATGGAATTACAATCGAGAATTTGAAACATCTTTTTGGTTCCTTCAAAACGAAAAGCCAAACTAAATTTAAGACATTTTTCACATTGTGTCGCGATCTCACTCAATTCTGAACTTAACTATCCGTTTCATGATTTTTCAGGATGCCTGAATGACTAGTTTTTTTTTTTTTGTCGTTAAGGTACAGCTTGCACCACGCTGATAAGGGCCAACAGCCCAAAACGCGTACGTGGTTAGCTTTTCTTGATTAATCAAGAATGGGTATTTGGCCAATTCTGAAATAATTAAAAATCAACGAGAATAGTTGACATTTATTCCGATAGATGGCGCAAGCCATCAGCAGTTTTCAGTTGCACGATAAGGAGATGTTTTTTTTTAAATATAAATTTAAGACGTCCTCTTGACACGGTAAAATATAGAAGATTTTCGGGGGGTATGAGGGGGGGGGGGGGGGGGGGGGGGAAGAGGGTGGCGGTTTACCCTTGCCTTCTATATTGTTTGCCTAACTGGTTCTATAGTTGTCGTTTAAGCGGGAATAAGCGGGGGATTACTTTAAGGAGGCCTAGAAGAAGAAGGGATGAGCGAGGCAGTCGTCCAGAGTACTCGATCAGAAGGTATTTTTGAAAAACCGCAAATTAGTACAAAATAAAATTGATTCCAAAATATTAATTTGAAAATCACTATTATATTTTTATCATAATTACTATTATTACAGATTCATAATTTAAGTAATTTTTCACTAAGCAAATTTCTCTGACGCTACGACGTCGAAGCCGCTTTTCACGCCGCAAAAAAAAAAAAAAAAAAAAAAAAGGTCGGAAACCCACAAAGGACCAAAATAAAAACGCTGAGGGAAACCTTTACTGAAATCAGCATGATCCATGTTAGTTGCAACAATATTTGGAAGTTCTAAAACATCGCTCTTATAGGAGAGGAGATTTATAATAGAATATTTATTATTTTGAAGACAAAGAATGTTATTTTGATATTTTGTTACTTAGGAAATTTCTCTCCTTGCGCATGCCTCTCTTTTATTTTATGTAAATAAGACTAAAATGTTTTTTTTTTTTATGATTTTACTTTTCTCAGGTTTACCTATCTCAGGTTTGTCGTTTCTAATTTTTTTCTAGGTTACACTATATTTTTTCTAATATCGAGTGTGTAATATTAAAGGATTTATTACAAGATTTGAAAACAAGAGATAGGGAGGAGAGAAAATATGATGGGATAGAAGCCCATCAAGAACCATGCATTCAACCCTCTGAGCGGTCCTGTCTTCCGCCTCTATTAAGTTGGAATTTAAGAAGACTAATTAGAGAAAACTTTAATTAGAGAAAACTAAAACGCGGCTGATTTTACACTCGCCTTTTCAGTGATATGCTAACCTATGCATGGTGGATTCTTTGGCCACTGGACATGCGTCGGACCTGGAGGTTGTTGAGCTTTTCGCTGCCTGGAGTATAAGAGCTCCATCTATGCTTCTTTCTGGTGGTCTTAATAAGCTGTGTGTGAAATTAATTTAAGGGCGAGCTAATATCGTCATTCCCAATATATTTACCTCAGCTTAAAAGATGGGATATGTATATAACAATTACAGTATATATACTTGGATAAGGACAATAGTGGTTCCCCTAAGCTATGTATAAATATAATGAAGTAATTGATAGATGCTATATTTATAACTAAAATCTTATCTCCGACCAGTAAATGTTTTATTCGTAATAATTAAAACCAGTCATGATAAAATTAAATATTATTCTTGCATTATTATAATCAGTTTTTCAAGGAGCAAAGACAGACCCAACTAGAGAGAATATAGTACAAATATAAAATGAATTTATCAGCAAGGTTCTTTTCAAAGATAATCTTATGAAAGCCATTGGAACAAGAAGAGGAGGTCTAAGCAATCAATTTTAAAGAATAAGAATTGAGAAGGCTTAGCTTTCTGGAAGCTGTCCAAATTTTAATGAGGGCCAGAATGTTGCAGCCTTCCTAATATATTAGAAAACAGGATTATGGATTGTCTTCAGTTTTTCTATAAATATTATAAACCCTATTTGTTGATTCATTTAAAATGGATTTTTATTTATAAACGTCTTGCATGTTTTGAATTTTAATCTTTGTTCATTTTATTATTATTATTTTTTTAAATAAGGCTTTATTAACTGGATTTATCCTGATTTATTTGAAAATCCTATTTCACAAAAGGTATTATAGAATTTTTTTTATATTGTAACACGAGAGAAACTAAGTCGATGTCAGTCGCGATATTTATGGATAGATACAATAAAACCCCATAAGAGATTGCCAAAGAATGCATTATTCCGGTTTCTCCTGAAGGTGGACTATTATTGGAAGTACATAATAAATTAATATTATTAATAATAAATGCGTTATAATATACTTCTGTTGTTATTATTTTAAGGTTCAACATACTTGTCGCTTTGGGAGGTCGGTGGCAGGGTGGCAGGGTCTCAATGTACAGGGTGATCCAAAAGTCCCGCACTATTTTAAAAATTAATAACTCCGCGAATATTTGCGCTAGAGCAATACGGTAAACACCATTGTGTTCAGGATGCAATGGGATTTTTTATGGCAAATATTGAAAAAATCGAAATTGATTTTAGTTACAATTTTATTCGCCAGATGGTGCACCACCAGAATCAGAGATTCAGCGGCCAAATTGTTTGATAAATTGAAAAATATAACTGATCGACACGTATTTTTCCTTTTTGAATACCAGGAAAGAACCCTAATAACATCAAATAACAAATTAATAAAACACCACTTCGCCAAAAGTATGAAGAATTGGTTAACAATTTTTAAATACAATCAGAGATATGTAAAATAGGTAAATGCAAATTAAAACATGTAGCAAAAAAAAAAATGATATTTTAGATACGGTTTGTGTTTCCGAAGATAATAAATTTCTAATATATTTTTTTAATTCAACTCTCTCTCAGTATCGATTATATTTATTTTAATTCATTTGAAAAATATGTATCTATCTCTGATAATTTATTTTACTCTGGAATGCCGTTGTTGTTGTCGTGTCCAATAAAGAGCCTCAGATGTATCCATGCATCTCCATCACAGCAGCAGCAATGTCCACTATCTTGGGTGTGTAAAGCTGCTGCTCTGGGTCTATGTCAAATTCCTGCAAGGCTGCGGCCATTACTGGCTATGAGAATATGTGGGTAGGTGTAAGTTCCACACCAGGACAATTGTTGCATGCCCTATAGGTTACTGTGCCATCTGGATGTATTGTCATTCCTTTATAGTGTTTTGTTCTAAGTCTTGTTATAGTTTTTGTCATTTTTCTCTCAGAGTTTATTTCGCGTTTTGATCGTTTCTTATTTATTGTTTAATTATCTTGTATTTTGACAAAAATCAGCGTCAAATAATGACATTTGTTCTTTCCTTTGGCTCATCTTTCTGGCTTCCTTTGCCAATTCAGATGCCATTTCATTACCCCCGATCCCAGCATGGGCAGGGATCCATTGTAGAATGCAATTATTCTCCAATGGTTCCAGTTGGGTAAGTAACGAGTGTATTTTCCGTGTGATTTTAGTATTGCCCTTCTGAATTGCTTCTAGAGCGGACATGGAGTCGCTGTATATTAAATTTCCTTCTGCTTGATGCAGGGATGGTTGGTTAAGGCATACATCAAGGGCTTTCCAGATTGCCGTCAGTTCACAAGTGAAGTTTGACGAAATCTGTCCTGCTCCTTCTTTGATTTTGATGTGCGTTCCATCTTGCAGTATTATGTTAATTCCGGCCCCTCCATAACTCAGGGTAAGGTCTGAAGATCCATCTGTATATGTTGTTAAAGGGGGTGGCCTAGCATTTTTAATCAAGAATTTGTACTATGAGGACATAGCCGTTAATATTTCAAACACATTAGACCTCGAAGCCCAAGATATCAAAGTCTACCTCAATCAAAACAAAGCCATCAACATATACAATATTTATCACCCTCCAAACAATACACTTATTGACGATGGAACAATGGCTCAATTTCTTACAGACAACTCTTATTGTAGGTGACCTTAATGCCAAACATCAACTATGGGGATGTTCCACGCCAAACCCAAGAGGCAAAATACTTTCAAACATATTTGACGATAATGCCATCATGTGCTTAAATGATGGGAATCCTACCCATCATTCATACAGCTATAATACTGCACAAGCCCTTGATATAAGTTTTTACTATCCTGACATTTTCCACAAATGCAAATAGCAAATATTAAAAAGTATTGTAAGTGATAATCTGCCTAATTTGATAGAAATTAGCATCAAGACCAAAACCAGCTCAATTAAGAAAAATTCTGGAACTTCAAAAAGGTTAATTGGATATCTTTCGAAAACACCATTATTAAAGCAGCCACAGTTTCAATACCAAGAGGTAATATTAAGAAATGGATTCCAAATTATACACACCAGGCAAAAAATATTCAAACACTTATAACTAAATGAAATGAACTACAAAAAAGAGCACCCAAAACCAAAAAATTTAAGAACTGAACTGAACATTGTGAATGCAAAAACAAAAAGATTATACGTAAATGTGAAAAAGGAAAAATGGAAACAAACTTGTGAAAACCTGAACCCAAGAAACCCAAATACAAAACTTTGGAATTTGGCAAAACAAATTGACAGATCCCAGTCACAAACCGAAAAAACTAATATGATTAAGAATACAGATGGTACACCAGCAACTAATGACAAAATTGCTGCCAATCTTTTAGGTAATTCATATCAAATAAGTAGTAAAATCAAGGTTGAAACAAAGGCCCGAAGGATTTTTCATGACTGTAAAAATGTCACCAGCACTCATAATATTTTCCATGAAAAAAATCAATATGAAAGAGCTAGCTTATGCATTAGAAAACACTGACCTAAACAAGACTCCTGGGCCAGATGGAATCCATGGCCGAATGATATCAAACTTGGGCATAATTGGCAAAGAAAGACTTCTTAATATTTTCAATAACTCCTGGAAAACTGGAAAATTGCCTCAAGACTGTAAAATGCAACATTAATTCCCATTTAAAACTTGACAAATCTGCTGATTTACCCAAAAAACTACCGACCTATCTCCCTCACAAGTATTTGCTGAAAATTAATGGAAAAAATTATACTCAGACGACTCACCTACCACCCCGACACAAGAAATCTCTTACCAGAAGAACAATATGGATTTAGGAGAGGACATGGGACAATAGACCAACTCTTATTTTTCACACAAAAGGTAAAAGATGCACAAAACAGAAAACCAACTAACCACACAATAGCTGCTTTTTTAGACCTTACACAAGCTTTTGATAAGGGGGTATGGAAAAACAAGTTAATTACAAAATTATACAAACATTTCAAAATTGATGGAAAAGCTATCACTTGGATAAATGATTCCCTTAAAAATAGATACATCAGGGTCAAATATAATGGCAATCTATCTAAAACCTTCAAATTGTATCAAGGATTACTACAAGGATCAGTCCTTAGCCCAAATCTCTTCACCCTATTTATTTCAGGCATAGAAGAAAAATTTTCACATAAAACCAATATTGGACTTTTCGCTGATGACATTATTCTATGGAGCAGCAACACTAACTGGAAAAAAGCTGAAAGAGATTTGAACAAGACTCTTCTCCACCTAGAAAAATTTGCTAATAAACATAAATTAAAATTTAACCCCCAAAAATCTGAAACCTGTCTTTTTACTACCGATAAGAAACTATACAAAATAAGACCAAATATTATTTTGAAAGAACAACAATTGCAATATAATAAACATCCTAAATATCTCGGCTACACCCTGGATCCAGACATTTAACTCCAGTAAACATATTGAAGGAGTTGTTAGAAAAGGAAGAGACCGACTAAAAATCTTGAAATGTATTTCAGGAAGAGTGGGGAGCTGAAGCAACAACACTAAAATTAACTTACACATCTCTAATGAGACCTATCTTGGAATATGGATATCAAATCTATGGTACAGCATCTGAAACAAATCTAAAAACACTGGAAAGGATACAACTAAATGCAGCTAGAATTATTACAGGTCTTCGAAATACCTTCCCTAATAATATTGTACTTTACGAGGCAGACATTATGCCCTTAAAGGATAGAAGAAGCTACAATCTGTCAAAATATATAAACAAAATCAAGAGTTATGAAAACAAACACAGAACTTTCAATTACATAATTAATTGGGAATCCAATATAAGACTCAAAAAAGAAGGCCCTCTCCACCTGGCCAAAAGAAATGGATTTTTAAAATTTAAAGTGGAAAAATATTATTTAGCAGAAAAAATATCTCCATGCGAATCACTAATAAAATGTTATTTTTAATGCCACTTTAAATGAACCCACCAACAAACAATACCAAAATCCAGAATACTTAAAACAATTATCATTAGAAATAATTAATATAAAATTCCTAAAAATGTAATAACTATCTATATCGATGGTAGCAGAGACGAGTTGGGACACACTGACAGTAACTCTCTCATTAAAACCACAAATGGCAATGAGAAAATAAACAGAAGAAACCCAGATTTTTGCTCAGTCTTCAGATCCGAACTTATAGCCATCTATGAAGCCTTAAAATCCATCAGAAACACTAAACATCAGGATATATGGATTCTTACTGATAGTAGAAGTGCCATACAACACTTGAGTCACACAAGGGAACTTAGAGACAAAGTAAGCAGGAAAATAATTGGTTATCTCAAAAAACTCTCAATGCCTCAAAAATTCACCTTCAATGGATACCCTTACATGTTAGCATTGAAGGCAATGAAGCTGCTGATGCGCTAGCGAAAAAAGGCACAAAAGAACCCTTACTACAGAAAAATAAACTTACTTTTAAAGAAATAGAAACAGTAGCCAAAACAAAAATAAACAAGAACTGGAGGGATCCCACCTAAGCACAGTTGGTACACCCTAGAAGCAGATGGCCACCCAGACCTTTCGGTCCACAAGCCGGCATCCGAAGCATGCCCTTCGATGCTATTCTGTTCAACTCATAACCCAAGTAACGGTATCCAAGCTAGAGCTTGGACATTGTACCTGGAAACACCACCTCCCAGACAACGTGTCTGGAAGGATTTCTATACCGGTGGCCTTTAAACACAGCAAAAGAAGGAACTATTTACTGTGTCCAGCAGGGACCGCGGGGAGGCGGCCCCCGGTCGACTCTGTTCACTCACAGTTGAGAAAAAGCTCAGATGCCACGTCGTGGGCTTTCTCAAGAAGCTTGCTGTGGTTTCTCAGCAGCTTACTCTCGATCGCGCCCCTGCCCTCCTTCTCTCTTCCTGCACACCCACTACCCTTGGACAATCCAAGACGTTGTGGCGTGCATCCACATCCCTTTCTTCATAGACGCAATCAGGGTTTCTCTTAATTTTAAATCTGTGGAGACTTGGGGAAGAGCCCGTGTCCCGAACTACCCTAATGAATTTGTGGGACATTACCTTACAGAGGTACTTGGGTGTTGTTACCCAATTGAATACCCCTCTCCCTTCACACTTTTCCTCCATCTGTCCAACCATAAGTCCTGGACGTGCCCCCTGATCCTCCTATAAACTTCTTTCTTGGTCACTGGGGTCCTCAGTAATCTACTTATAAAGCATCCTGCCTTAGCGAGCCTGTCTGCGAACTCATTACCTTCGATGAGGCTGTGTCCCCTAACCCTCCGGAGCCCGCGTTATCATCTCCAGCTCCTGGATTATTTGATGCGCGAGTTGCCCTTTCACCAGATTGATGGCGACGAGGGCCGACATACAATCTGAATAGAGGCGGTCCGGGCTGAAGTTCTTCTCGGCACACACTCTGAGGGCTACCCTGATCGCAACCAGCTCGGCTGAAAAGACCAATTCGTCCAATCTGAGTGTTAAGCTTTCTTGGAAGATCAGCTCTCCATGAGTGAAAATCACTACTCCAGCTCCAGTATTGGTCCCAGACTTACTACCATCAGTGAAAACCTCCGTGTCAATCCCTGTCGGCCCTCCAGGACTCCAATTCCACTTTGGCAACCACTGCGGAGGCTTTCTTGGGTCCCTCTTCCATTCCAGGGCACCCGCTTCAAGTACCAGGGCATCTTCCCTGTTCTCCCAGATCTTCTGTCTGATGGTCTCCTCCTCTAGTTTCAATCCCAGGGGAATAAGCCCAGCGAGGACCAAAAAGGCCTCACTGCTGGTAGTGCGATATCCCCCTGTGATTCTGAGTGCCGCTGTCCTCTGCACGCTCTCTAGAGTTTTTGCTACTTTCTGATCCCTGTTATAGCAGGATTGGCTCGACACAGGAGAGGCAGAGGTTCCTAAAAATAGTACCCTCCTTCTCCCCCCCCCCTATTGAGAGCCAACCAGGACAGGCCTGCACAACGCCTCCCTGCCTCTCGTCACCATCTCCTCCGCCTGGTATTGCCAACCCATCTTGTCATCAATGACCACCCCCAGGATGGTCATCCTATTGACCAACGCTACCCTCCGTCCTTTCATCCGGATAGCCGGCTTGTGCTCCCATTTGATCCCTTTCCTTTTAGTTCTTATGTCCCTAGGCTTAAAGCTGAGGGCTTTAGTTTTGGATACATTGAACTTAAGGCCAGAGTCATGGGCCCAGTTCGAGAGGATTTGGAGAGAAGCTTCAACACACTTCTCAGCCCTTGCTCTCGAAGCAGCCTCAATGATGAGGAACTGGTCGTCAGCATAGAGAACCAGCCAGGCTCCCTCAGGTAACTCCTCCTGGAAAACAGTGTTTACCAGGATATTCCACATAATAGGTCCGCAGCAAGAGCCCTGGGGGCAACCCCTAGCACAGTTTCTTTCCAACTTCCGCCCACCAAAACTGAGGCTAATCCGTCTATCCCTCAGGAAGTCACGAACCAAGCTGCACAAATTATCAGGACAACCCATGTCCGTCAAATTTCATTAGTTTGTTCCAGCTTGTTGGAATAGCGATCCAAAGATTGGCGTGGAGTATTGGAGGATCGACCAATCAACGGCCGCGGCGGCGCTGCGGTCGACGTCAATATATATAGTCTTTGTCTCTGCTTTCCTATATCTACTTGCCTTTAAAATGTTGCTACTTTAACATCTTGTTTTAAGTTACTTTGTTTAATAAATAATCCTTTTATTCCTTGATTCAATCTCAAACTTCAACAGGTTATGGGCCCAGCACGCTTCCACTGCGCCTAAAAGGATTAACCGCCAGCAGTGAGTAGGCCTTTGTTTCGCTCGAAGTTTAGGCGTCAACCGCCAACCATAACCCTAGTTTCTTTTTGTCGTTGGCCGATTCCAAGACAAAGAAGATGAGCGAAGATTGTCTTTCAAGGATTAAAGTTTTTAATGGTGAAAACTTTTCACTATGGAAATTCCAATTCAGGCTTCTTTTGGAACAACAAAAAATACTAGAATTATTGGAAGGCTTATAAATAAAGCCGAATGTTGTTTCCTCCGACAGTAACTCTGAAAGTTCACTACAGAATTGGAAATCAAAGGACGTTAAGGCAAGGATGTTGTTATCACAGGCAATCGAATTAAGGTTTCTTCAGCCCCTGATGAACTGTACTTCCGCTTCACAAATGTGGCAGAAATTACTTGCTATTCATGAACAAAAATCCGAATTTACTATTGGCCTACTTTGGCAACAATTCTTCGATGCACGATTGACATCGGAAACAATAAGTGATTACATAGCAAAAATTGAAAATATTTCTGCCCAAATTTCACAAATGGGCGGAACCATAACGGAAGATCAAAAGGTAGCAAAAATTTTAAATACTTTGCCTTCGAGTATGCGCTACTTTGTTGCAGCGTGGGAATCGTTAGATCCGAAAGCTCAAACTCTTAACAATTTAACTGCAAGACTTTTGATTGAAGAAACAAGGAATCAACAAAGCGGTTCTTCTAAACAAGATGAGGCCTTATTACACAGGCAAGCACGAACTAAGCCTAAAGATACACAACGTTCTTTTCAAGATGCCAAGAAGAACACTAAATGCCACTATTGTCACAAAATTGGACATTGGAGCCGCGAATGTAGAAAAAGATTAGCTAATGAGAAAAATAAATCCAAAAATCTTCATGATTCAAAAGGAAGTTCAAGTGATTATGGACTTATTTTGTGCGATAATCAAGTAGAGCCCAATGATATTTGGTATGCTGACAGCGGTGCAAGCTGCAGCATGACATTTCGACGAGAGTGGTTCAAGACCTACACGCCGTTCACCAGTGATCATCCAATCTACTTGGGAGACAACTCGACACTACTTGCAGAAGGCATGGGAGACATCGAGATTCAAGCCTACGTCGACGGTGGATGGTACAATACGTACATAAGAAATGTGCTCTACTCGCCGCAACTAAAGAAAAATTTGTATAGCCTTTCTACGTCCACAAGAAGAGGATTCAACGTCATTATCAAACATGACAAGCAACAGATCTTCATGGATAATGACCTAAAAGCCGTAGGAGTGCGTCATGACGGCCTCTACAGGATGCTCTTCAAGGTTACGTCATCATCACAAGGCTACATCACCAGCGAGAACAAGCTTCAGTTGTGGCACGAGAGACTTGCGCATCTTCCAGTTGCTACACTTCGAGAGATGGCGACCAAAGGATTGGTGGATGGTCTGCAGCCTCAAGATTTAGAGGGAGAATTTTTCTTCTGTGAAGGATGCCAACTTGGAAAAGCCCATAGAAAGTCGTGCTATCCCTCAGATGGCAAAAACTACCAGCTAGGTGAGTTTATTTATGCTGATATTTGTGGCCCAATGCAGACTCAATCATTAAGTAAATATTTGTATTTCTGCTTATTTAAAGATTACTTTAGTGGTTATCGCCATATTTATTTTATTAAAAACAAATCAGATGTGCTAGATATATTCAAAGAATATGCTACTCTAATCTATACTCAAACTGGAAATAAGATAAAAGTTCTTAGGACTGATAATGCGCTAGAATTCAAAAGCGATAATTTTGCAGATTTTTGTAAAATATTTGGGATAATTCACGAGTTCACTGCACCTTATGTGCACGAACAGATAGGACGTATAGAAAGAGACAATCGTACGATTGTGGAAGCAGCCAGGTCCATGCTAAATTCACGAAATCTTCCAGGATTTTTTTGGGCTGAGGCATGTAACACAGCAACTTTTATTCTAAATAGAAGTGCGACTAAGCAAACCCCTGGAACGACACCTTATGAACTTTTCTTTGGCACAAAGCCTAATGTAGCTAACTATAAAATATTTGGCTGTAATGCTTATATGCATATTCCCAAAGAAAACCGTAAAAAGTGGGATAATAAATCGATAAAACTTATGTTTTTAGGTTATGAGAATACAAGCAAAAATTTTAGATTATGGGATTGGAAAACTAGAAAAATAAGAATTTCTAAAGATGTCACATTCGATGAGAAAGCTACTACACATTCAGATAGAGAATCTACCAAACCCAAAGAAATAATATTTCAGATTAACAGCGCTCCGGATGAATCACCAGTTGCGACAGCAAACATTCCAGTGCAGGAAATGCCGCCAGTATCCGATATCAGTTCGCATCCAATGATAACACGCTCTAAAGTTTCGAATAGCCAATGTAACTTTGCGCTCGCTGATGAACCCAGTAACTATATAGATGCAATAACAAGTTCAGATTCAGAAAGATGGAAATTAGCCATGGATGAAGAGATTGATGCATTAAATAAAAATAAAACATGGACTTTAGAACGTTTGGCAGATGGTCATAAACCTATCGGTTGTAAATGGGTTTATAAAATTAAAACGGAGTCCGATGGTACAATTCAACGGTTCAAAGCCAGATTAGTTGCAAAAGGCTATTCTCAAATCAAAAATGTTGACTATTTCGATACGTTTAGCCCAGTAGTCAGGTATGATTCGTTACGCATTCTTTTATCACACGCTGCTTCTGAAAGGATGTTTCTTAAGCAATTCGATGTAAAGACAGCTTTTCTCAATGGCGAATTAGAGGAACTTGTTTATCTTGAACAACCAGAAGGCTACAAGAGAGATGATAATAGCTGCTATAGATTACATAAAAGTCTGTATGGTCTTAAACAATCTTCTAGAAATTGGAATAAGAAATTTACCAATTTTTTGAATAGCCATAATTTCAAAACATCAGACGCCGACCCGTGCATTTTCATTGGAACACACAATGATTCAAATGTTATCTTAGCTCTCTATGTTGATGATGGAATTATTCTATCTAAAGATAAAGAGGCAATAGCTATTATAATGGATGAGTTAGAACACGCATTTGAAATTACATCTGGAAGTGTTAACTTTTTTGTTGGGCTACAAATAGAGCAGTCAGAAGATAGGGCAAGTATTTTCATTCACCAGTCATCATATATTGACAAAATTTTGAGTAAATTTAATATGGCTGACTGTATTCCTGCTTCGGTGCCTATGGATCCTTCTGTCATCTTAACAAAGCAGGACTGTCCTACTCCAGAACAAAAGGAAAAGATGCCTAAATTCCCTTTTCGAGAAGCTGTTGGATCCCTTATGTTTGCATCATGTGTTTCACGCCCAGATATCACTTATGCAGTTTCACAAGTGAGTAAATTCCTAGAATATCCAGGACCTGCACATTGTACAACAGTGAAGAATATTTTCCGTTATCTGAAAGGCACTCCACACATGGGAATTCTCTTCACTGGACAAGACCAACTTGTTGGCTACTCTGATAGTGATTTTGCTCGTGATGTTGACTCCAGAAAAAGTACGACTGGTTATGCCTTCATGATGAACGGAGGAACTGTTTCTTGGGCAAGCCAACGACAACCAATTATCGCACTTTCAACCACCGAAAGTGAATACATCGCTGCCTGCAGTGCTGCTAAGGAATTGATTTGGATGAGAAGACTTCTACAGGGCATCGGCTGTGATATTACTAAAGAAACTGAACTTTATATCGACAACCAAGCAGCAATAAAACTTGTTGAAAATCCAGTATTCCACAAACGAACGAAACATATTGATGTTCGCTACCACTTCATTAGCTCCAAACATGAAGAAGGTGAACTTAAAGTGCATCATGTTTGCAGCTCAGAACAGCTAGCTGATATAATGACTAAACCTCTTCCACGAAACAAATTCCACTACTTAAGAGGTCTACTGAACATTTTGGATCGAGAGGGAGTGTTGGAATAGCGAACCAAAAATTGGCGTGGAGTATTGGAGGATCGACCAATCAACGGCCGCGGCGGCGCTGCGGTCGACGTCAATATATATAGTCTTTGTCTCTGCTTTCCTATATCTACTTGCCTTTAAAATGTTGCTACTTTAACATCTTGTTTTAAGTTACTTTGTTTAATAAATAATCCTTTTATTCCTTGATTCAATCTCAAACTTCAACACAGCTCATGGAGTTGAACGCGCCATCAATGTCCAGGGCCACGAGAAGAACCCAAGCACCCTTATTTAAGCCCATCTCAACCCCCTCTAACACCTCTTTCAGAGCCGTGGTTGTGGAGTTCCCTTCCCTAAAACCATGTTGGAAGGAGGAAAGGAGCTCATTACTCTCTAGCCAGTGCTTCAGTCGCTGAGCTAGTAGGCTATCCAGGACCATACCTAGACACACTAGTAAAGAAAGCGGACGATAATCATTAGGAGAATTACCCTTTTTACCAGACTTTTCGAGAAGCACTACTCGGGCAACCTTCCATGCCTCAGGAAAAGTACCAGTGTCCAGGCACCTATTGAAAAACCTGGCAAGAAGTGATGGGTGCATTCTTAACAGGGCTTTCACGACCGTGTTATCGATCCTTTCGGGACCAGGAGATTTCCTTTTCCCGAACTTGAAAGCCGTCAGTTTCACCTCATTCTCAGAAAAGGGCGGATCCACCAAACCACAAGTGGTCAGAGATATCTCGTCCTCTGGTTCCTCGTTTCCGAAGTGCCCATCCAAGTTGTTTTTATTTTATCTTCTGCTTTCGAGCGAGTAGGTCTAGAACACATTCTCTCTGAATTTTCTCATTGTTGGTGGATGAAAGCACCGGTGATTATTTTGGCCGCTTTTGCTTGAACACTGTCTAGTCTTATTTTTAGTGATGAGCTTGAGGGAGCCCAGACCGGTGTTGCATATTCCATTATCGGCCTTATTAAGGTGATATATGTTGTTCTGAGAATTCTGGGTTTTCTCCCCAATTTGTTCCACATAGCCATCTCAGAATGTTTAGTTTTCTGGTAGCTCTATTTGAGGTGCTAATTATGCGTTTTGAAAATTCCAATTCCTCATCAATGACAGTTAAAATAATTTTATTGACATCTTGTCAATACATACAAAGTGCACAGTCTGCACTAATTAAAAAAAAAGATAATATGCATTATATATATGTGATATCTTGGGACCTCTGGGACCAGTGTTACCTGATGCTAGACGAACCTCGATGTCAACTCTACCGTGCAGTCGTGGTGGAAGGCGACACAGCTGGGCCAAAGGTGAAATAAGCAAATAGAGATTCCACTTAGAAGCGTCTGAACGTCAAGAAGGAATGGGACGAGGAGATTTCTGGCAGGAAAGGGTTTACCTTTTATCGGAGCGTCCGGTGGACAGGGACTGGAACGAAGACTAACTAAGGACTGACTAACTGAGGATCGGGGCCTCCTTTTATAGCTGAGCTGGGTCCGAACAGGTCACTGCTCTTTTCTGACGTAAACAGGGGGGGAAGTTTTATTATCCAGGAGGGCCACGACCTCGTAAAAGTTGGACTGGGTTTGCTAGGCCTTCTCTCCTATTTTCACCTAAGCCTGATTAGTTTTAACCTTAATTTTCTCCTGTTAGTCTCCATTCCTTCTATCTGTACAGTTGTTATACTTTATTAGATTCTTACGCGGTACAGATTGATGTTAGTTGAGGCTTTCTATTTGCAGTAAATAAGAAGTTATATACAATTACGTGGTGGAACATGTGGTAGTAGATATCTGGACTATTTACAACAATTCCATGGTCTTAAATCATCACATACACTATGTACAATGAATATGGCGCCTCTGCCAGCGCTGCAGAGTTTGGTGGAGAATCGCCAGTGGGTCTCCAGCGACACCACGCATTTTGCGATCTACGATGAATACCTAGATCGCGTACTTCGCCTCTTAGGAGATGGTGATGGCGCGGTCCTCGAGACCAACTGGAAAGATCCAGGACTGCAGTATCACACGTTCTTCCTTCCTTGGAAAATTCTCCATTGACCCAAACCTTTAACCTTCTTCCCCTTAAGAAGTCTGCAATCCAGGTTAAGGTTTCTCCTCTTACTCCGATGTTGTGCAGCTTTTCACGTAATTTATCCCTCCACACTCTATCAAAAGCTGCGGTCATATCAAGGAATATAGCCGTGGTCTTCTTTGGTGGTTTTTCCTGGAAAGAATCTATTATTGATTGACAGAAGTAGAACAGTTGATCAGTCGTACAGCGCTGGGATCTATAGGCAGTTTGGTAGAAGTTTATTTTATTATTGTTAGTGAGCCAGACTATGAGCCTAGAGTGGATAATTCGTTCTGTTATTTCACAAAGTATGCTGGTGAGAGCAATTGGCCGATAGTTCTTGGATTCCTTGGCATCTTTGTTTGGTTTCAGTATTGGCACAGTAATTGATATCTTCCAATTCTTTGGTAGTTTACCAGTTTGCCATGAAATGTTCAGTATTCGTAGGAGTTGATTATTAGCTTTGTATTCAAAGTGTTTAATCATTTGACCAAAGATTAGATTATCTCTTGGTGACCTCTTGGATTTTTTTATTGATAAGTTTAGCTCATTCAGTGTGAAGTCTCTCGAGAAAATATCTTGTTGATGGAAGTTTCTTGCTTGTTTAACTAACTGGTTTATATTATTTTTAGAGTCCTGTCTTCATTCGTATAGTTGAGTATGGAAGTGCTTGAAAGACATTCAGCAATTATGTTAGCCATCTGTTTGTTCTCGTTCTCGCTGTTCTATTCATATCGGTTAGAGTATTGGAGGATTGGTGTTGGTTTTGATTCTTTTCTAACACTCTAATCATATTCCAGTGTTGGCTGTCCTTTCTTGGATCCATTTTTCCGCAGAACTCTGCCATTTTTCTCTTGTTTGCATATCCAAATTTCTTGTTCTATTTTGTGACTAATTTCAATGTGTTACTTTCTCTTTTCTTCTGTTTTATTTTTTTAGAGAAGTTCATTGATATTGTCTCTCTCTGCAATCATTGCCTCGATGTTGTGGTCCTTCCAGTAAGGTATCCACAGGTCTAACGTCTCCTTCTAGGTATCGATGCTTTTGCAGCTTTTGATATATTCGAAGAGAAGTTTTCCAAGTTTTTGTCAAGCGTTCTGTAATTCAATTTTTCGTTGCACAGTTCTTCAAGCTTTCCTGTGAATTTTTTTCAAGTCGGCTTTCCTAAAGTTCCATGTTCTTTTATTCTGTTGGACATTCTCAATTTTGAAGTTTAGGGTTGTTAAAATTGGTCTGTGGTCACTGATTGCACCTCTCAGGATTTTCCATTGTGTTGTGGGTGCGATGTTGAAATTTATCGCTGTGGTGTCTATTGCGGATTCTGCGCCTGTCGACTTGGATAGATAGGTGTTCTCTCCCTTATTTAATGGTTTAAGGTCGAGGTCGGTGACCTTTGTTATCCTGGACAGATGATCCCCAAGTTGAACTTTTGGCGTTAAAATCGCCGAGTATGATTGTGATATCCGAAGAGGCTTCACTTAATGTCTCTTTGTGTGTACCCATACAAAATTCAAAGATTTCACGAGCTGAAAGTTGGCGATTTTGAGATGCGTCAAGGATTCGCTGCATGGGTTTTCCGGAAAATTGATATTGATGAAAACTGGCTCTCGAATGTTCTGTGGACAGATGATGCTCACTTTTCTCTAAACGGAGAATCTAACATTCAAAACAGCCGCTTTTGGGCAACAGAAAACCCTAGGATTTTTACAGAAATGCCACTTTATCAGCCTAGAGTTACAGTTTTGTGTGGGTTCACTTCTTCTTTTATTATTGGGCCATTTTTCTTTGAAAAATCAATGGAAGAACTTTTAAAACCGTTTTTGTAACTGGTGAACGTTATGTTCATATGGGGTATTCCCATATTGCAGGGAAAAAGCACTAAGCGAAATAACATTCATGAAAGTTGGAGGACCTCCTCATATCTCCCGAGGTGCCAAACAATTGCTGAAGAATACGTTCGTTGAAAATCGTGTGATAAGTCGCCACTTTATATACCAGTGGCCTCCAAGATCACCAGACTTGACGCCTTGCGATTTTTGTTTATGGGGGTACATTAAATCGTGTATTTATCGATGCTGGCCTACCACATTGGCCATGTTAAAGGCTTCTATAAGATGGCACGTTTTATCAATTTCAACAGATATGTTATTTAATGCTGTCCATTCTGTCATTTATCGTCTGCAGGCGGTGATTGAGAATGAAGGGTGCCACATTGAGCAAGGATTGTGACCTAATACAAGAGAGAAGGCAGTTACCTCATGTGTTATATAAGCTATAAGTTTTTTGTGAACAGTAATATTTTGTTTCTCATTTGCTCACATATTATTTCGTGCAAACCAGAGTGTTATAACTTCTCGAATAACACTGGTGTACACAATTTTTCCCCTTATGTTTAGTTTTTCGCTTTTCGCTCATTAGAAGAAATAGCATAAGGAATATTTTCTGTACACCAATAACTTTAGAAATTTTGTGCAAAAAAATAATACAAAATGATTTTACTACCACGTTTTTCAACGCAAAAGGTCGATTTGAAAAATATTTTTATTTGAGGGGACACATTTTTAAAATTGGGTACAGTATGAGAGAGAGTTGAATTAAAAATATTAGAAATTTATTATCTTCGGGAACACAAACCGTATCTAAAATATCAATTTTTTTTGCTACATGTTTTAATTTGCATTTACCCATTTGTATTTGTATATTGCATTTATTGTATATTGTATATGCATTTGTATTTAAAAATTGTTAACCAATTCTTCATACTTTTGGCGAAGTGGTGTTTTATTAATTTGTTATTTTATGTTATTAGGGTTCTTTCCTGGTATTCAAAAAGGAAAAATACGTGTCGATCAGTTATATTTTTCAATTTATCAAACAATTTGGCCGCTGAATCTCTGATTCTGGTAGTGCGCCATCTGGCGAATAAAATTGTAACTAAAATCAATTTCGAATTTTTCATTATTTGCCATAAAAAATCCCATTGCATTCTTAACACAATGGTGTTTACCGCATTGCTCTAGCGCAAATATTCGCGGAGTTATTAATTTTTAAAATAGTGCGGGACTTTTGGATCACCCTGTATATAAAAACTAGCGGACGTACCCGGCTTCGCCCGAGGTTTTACCCGAGTAAAGGTTTGTCTAACGAACATTTGCCCGTGTTTTACCCGAGTAAAGGTTTGTCTAACGAATCTCTCGATAAAGTGAACATTTTTTCCCGGTCCCTTGAAAAATACTCGATAAGTTGAATAAATTCAATATTAATCGGTACCCGAGTAAAGGTCTGTCTAACGAACATTTGTTAAAACAATTCTCTATAGACTTATAAAAAGAAATAGATATATTTTGATAATTTGAAACTGATAAAGTGATCATTTTTTCCCGGTCCCTGTGTGCCGTGTCATTCTGAATTTTGTCTTTCCTAATTTTCTACATTACAAAATCATCGTTTTATCTAGTGAACATTTTTTCCCGGTCCCTTGAAAAATACTCGATAAGGTTGAATAAATTCATGGTCGTTTATGGAAGATGGACGAAGTTCCCGGAGGTCATCTTGGGCAAGCTCCCGCGAGGCTTTTTTTTCTTGTCTACTTGGCATAGCTGTGTCACCAACTCTGCCCTGATTGGTCGGTGGGTACTTTGACTGTCGGCCGGCGGCCGGGCGAATCCATTCTCGCACGGGGTCTGCCCCACTCCAAACTTTTGGCAAAGCACTTTCTAATTAAAGATTATTGTCTTAAATAATCTTTAAGAACAAAAAGTATAATAATTGAACGATAGGAAATTATAGTAAATAATTATACTAAACTAAATGATGTAAAAATAATTATACATGAAATTTGAAATAAGTTTTAGAAAAGTTATCTTTAAGTCCACGGGAAAAGATGTAGCCAAAACAAATAGGTTTTTAACAGTGACACGTGAGCACCCGCCTCGAGACGCGCTCCTCTCTCCTAACATTACTCCCCCTCTTGAAAAAGCCTATCTCCGTCTCAATGGTGGCGCTGCTTGCGAGTTAAAGCTACAAATCTGCAAATAACTCTAAGGATATTAAAGATATTCAAGATATTATTTTTCGTAAACCTTTCCGGAGATACACCTAATAATATCCCAATATTTCACGGCGATTGGATGTATGGTTTTCGAATCCATAGAGGACACACAGACACACACACACACAGACATTCAATTTTATATATATATAGATATATTGAAATAATGCCGATTATAAGTTCTGGTTTTCGGGGAAACGGGATCCCGGGATTGGAGGCCCTAGTTTCTACACCTCTACCCTGCAGACAGCCCAAAGATCCTCTGAGAACCACTACTCAAGTGGATCTCCTTTCCTTCTGGCAGTATCTCTTGATCTTACCACTGGTGGGGGGGGGGGGGGGGTGGGGGCACGAGAGACTTAACAAAAGAGTAGCTTCTGTGATGTAGGAGAGAGCGTCGCAGCCGTCAACAAGTCTTCTAACACTCCTCTTTTATTGTAATCTTTAATCTACATTACATATAAGAACTCAATATCAATTAACGGGTATTTACAGTTATTCACATCCTAGAGCCAATATAAACTGGTATTTACAATTATTAGCCCCAGGAACCAGGAAACAGGACCACAGCAGTAGGCGATTTCCACACTAGTCCCAGACCGGAAATAGGCTAAAGCGTCATCTATTGGCGGAGGTTGTAGCTGTTTTTAGGCTGATACTCGTGACAATATGATAATATAAACATGGATAACCTATTAACGTATGTAATTTTGCTAATAGATAAATATTTATGTCCTCTTCGCACCCTTTTGAATCTAGTAAATTTGTTTGATAAGTAGTATCTTGAAAAAAATGCGACAGTAAGTCACAAAAATGTCGGACAGTTGATTTTTTTTAAATGTTGATGAATCTCTATATCCAGTTAATCATGTCCCAACCTAAAATAATATTTGTATGATGAATTACCGCGTCATTTGTTCTAAGAAATTTCAACTATAGGATATTTAAACTATAAGAAATTTAAACGTTAAAACTAGTTTAAATAGTATTTGCATTATATACAAATAGACTTGCGTACTTGGATATTTATGTGGGTTTGTTAACGGGAGAGCTTCTAAACGCCTGAACCGATTTTGATGAAATTTCGCTGTGTAAAAAGATTTTCAAAAACAAATTAACCATTCAAAGTTTTAGCTTGGAAATACTTGAATCTATAAGGGGTTAAATTACCCATTCCAAGTTCAGAGAAAATGATACTACATATTTGACCTGTCTATATGAAACCTGCCACAATGTGGACTTAATATGTCTGTAAGGAATCAATCTCACAGTTCCAAACCTTGAGTATACAATACCAATAATTTACCGATATTATAGTTTTGGAAAATCATTATGATAATACACTATCATATCAGACAGCACCTCAGTGTTTAGTACTTATTTATTCACTATCTTATTAAGTATTCAATTACGGATTCATGCAGAGGATGGATCTTCGAAATAAATCTGTACTTCTATCATTTAGTTGCAGGTTATTTTTAATGATATATTTATATACAGTATAATTTTCACAATATAAAAATCTTTAATTCGGAAATTTAATAATATGGAAGAGTTGTGAAAAGGGACCGCATGTATCCAAATCTCTCTGTTTTATCATGGATGAAATAGGTTCAATGACATAAAATTACTCAAATTTTCTAAATTTGTTAAGAGCACTTTTATCTTCCAGAAGATATGTGCAGAAATGTATCGACATTTTCGTTAAATTCATTTCGTTTCGTATGAGTGAAACAAAATACATTTATACATTTTATAATATTTGATTTTTCTTTGAACACAATATAAATATCTTAAACGATAATTCAGTTATTTTATTCTCAATTAGTCGAAAAGTACTTATTTTTGTGAACATATAAAATTATTCAATTAAAAAGGCAAATATTGGAGCAAAATATAATTTATTTACCAATATTTCAGTTGTGTGTGGCTGAACGCCAACCTTTTATTATGTATACCTTATATTTTGATCCAATATATGCCATTTTAATTGAAGATATATTTATGGATTTTTTCTCTATTTTCAAAAATATATAAAAATATATAACCTCTTTAGTGACGGATCAAAATTTGTCTCTAACCGAAGAATTGATCAAGAATAACCGGACAATGACGACTTATCAAATAATGGAAAAACCTCCCCTTTCTCAGGATAATGTTATAAAACGTATAAATGATCTTATATATTGAAAATGATTATAAAATATCTAACTAAACTTCCAACACGTTAAATGATGCAAATTTGTAAAAAGATTTGTTTAGACCTCATGAAGACTTTTTCTGGAGAACCTTTTAAGGTGTTTGAAGGTGTGATAATATGTGTGTTGCGACTTGGATTGATCAATATGATACTTCTCCAAAGCACCAATCAATGCAATAAAACATCGACAGTAAAAAAAATCATGTTTTTCCCTTTCCAAGTACAAATTCACTTTCACTGTCTTTTGGGATCAAAAAGAAGGATCGATGTTCATGAACACTTCTGAAAGAATTTTTTCTATCAACCAGAATAATGAGAAACCTTATACGGAGCATCTAACTTTGGCGAAGATTGCAAGGTATGGCTGGACTTTGATGCTTCACCCTGCGTACAGCCCAGAACTGGCACCATCAAACTTTTACTTGTTTGGAAAAGAGTTTCCTACGCAGCAAAACATTTGTTTGGATTCTACACCACAAGGCCATTTTTAATTCTTTTGATAATGATATTCATATCAATGATTTCTTCTGGATATTTATAGCAAACAGACAGAAATAAAGCATAATTGAATCAAAACTAAATATAAATAAAATGATTGGGATTATAAATTTATGTACACTACTGATCAAATCACTCTAAAGGAAAAATAACATTACTGTCTTTTTAAAGGTTAGGTGCCAGAAAGACTGTGAGGTTCCTCTTCATTTTTGGCTAAATAATATTTTTGTCAAACCAGGATTCGACTTTGGCAAACCTTGCATGGTGTTGAAATGAATATCATGGCACAATGTAACTCTTCGAAGGAAAGTTTGACCCGGTCGTCGATTGTGAGATTAGAATGTTCCTGAATATTATGTTTAAAAGTATAGAATTATCTTGTATCCAGCCTAGTCTACTCGTACATTTAGCCTGTGAGGTCTAATTCTAACTCATTTTTCGTATTATTGGTACGTGATCAGAGATAAGGATTTTCCACATTTAGATTCTGTAGATCCATGGCAGCCTCCAATAGAGTAGGTGAAGTAATGAAGTAGTGTCTACGACCGAGGAGTCATTTGCAGAAATATGAGGGTAATTATATTTTTTTATTCGAACACGGATATACCATTTTGATAGGTCAATATACTATATGAAAATTGAATCAATTGAATCAATTACAAGGAGACCAAAAGTCTAAATAAAGGGTCTGTGTGAAGATATCTTCTATATATTAAAAATTATAGATAACCCAAAATTGGGTGAGGGGGCGCCTTTCCCTTTAAAATTGTGTTGTGGCTCATTCTTTATCTTCACTATTAAGTTTTTTACTGTGTGATAACCAATTACAGTCCTTTGTGCATTTTAAAAAGAGAGGTGACACTTTTGGTAATAAATACCCTCCTCCTGAAACTTTATAAATATGAGTATGAAATGTATGAGAATGGGTATGTGGCCCATTCTGGAATAATTAAAAATCAATGAAGAGTTGATATTTATTCCGACAGATGGCGCAGGCCATCAGCAACTTTCAGTTGCACGATAATTATCCATCTTATCCTAGTACAATTACACATTTAGACTATTTTTATATATATTGTAATGTGTGGAGCAGACATCAACGCAGTTGGCTCCTCGTAAAACATGAGTCATGGGTCAGAGTGGGAGCGCACTAGCCTGAAAAAAAAATTGAGACCACACGCATAGGAACATGGTTACCTCGGTTTAGAGGAAGCATCTCCCAGAAAGGAGAGAGTGGACTATGGGGTGTCCTAGGATGCTGGTCAATCGGGCAGCATGGAGATCTGACTGCACCTGGCCCCTGGCTACTCTGTCTGCTGTACAGTCGCTGCTGTATATACCTGCTCCCTACTGGGCTCATAGATTAAATTTACAATCTTGGTAGGGTTGGAATACAAGTCCTGTCTTGAGGCACCCATGCATTCCAAGAGGTGATCTGGTGAGGCCTATTTGGTCCTGCATATGGTGCATTGTGGGAAGGTCTTTACACCATCCTGGAAGAGGAGCGGTCTTGTATAGCCAGTTTTGAGTCTGGAAATACCGGTTGCTTCCTGTCGGTTCATCCCACATACCAGAATAGCTCCAGGATTTTGGTTCAGGTACCGATGATGGAAATGAATTATGGAATGATGAATTAGGGTGTCGTGATGTTTTAGGGCTCAAAAACAACCCAGTTTATATGCTTTAGTTGACGTCAGAGATGGTGGACTTTGTGGTCCAATTATTGTATGTGCACATCCTCCATGAGTTTCTCGGACAATGTAACTGACCTGTTATTCGACCTTACCTGGGTGCCTGGTTTACCGGTGGTATCTTTATTGAACGCCATTTTGAAGTTACATCAGGCTTGGTGTTTCTATGTAAAATATTCTTATCTATAATGTAGCTGATTATATTATCGCAATTTTAAAATTTTTAGAATAAAATAATAAAATATTAATAAAATTACTTGGCTATCTCTATTCAAAGCAAGAATATTTATTAGATTTATCAACAAAAAGTTCCAAACATTTAAATTGAAACAAATAAAATAGAAGAGAAAAGGAGGAAAATAAAAGTTTCAGAATGAAAACATAAATATTAAAAAGAATATTTTTTCCAAAGGAGAGAGAAAGAGAAATACGGGACAAACATTTTCTATTTATTTTCCAGAGATAAAACAGGCAGGGTAAGATGGCTGGCGTATTTTTAAAAATTTCTTTTGGTGTGTTCTAACAAATACAATATGGCGATGCAACGTGATGCCGTAAAAGTTATAAAAATTGTTTTCAAATTTTAAAATTTATGTTTTAAATAAATAATCCTGTTTTATATACACTAATATTTGAGTAATATTATACTTCTGAATTTAATATACGATTTATTTTTGGCGCATTTTATTATCCAGGGGTTGAACACACACATACAATAAAATTATAAAATATTGTTTTATTACTCAAATAAAAGTAAATTTATATATCCTGATTTATAATAAAAGTCACTTGTAAAAAAAAATCCTTTTTTGGTTATTGAGAGAGAAATTTATTTATTCCTGACGTTGTGGAAACCAATGCCAAGTTGCTGTCTTTTTACAAAGATCCGAATATATTCACGTCGAACCTACAACGCGTCGAAGCATACAAAATATATAAACATGGTTAAAACTAAAAAATATATACCTAGACTAGCACCTTCTCTTCAATTATACATCAAAACTATTAATTATATTATTCAATCTGATAAAAAAAAAAACTCTAGTAGCGGTGATAAAGAATGAGTACAACCCCATTTTTGGAAAATTCCGACAAAGAACTAACCTGTATACCATGGTTCGGGCTATGGCCCTCATCAGTACAAAGGCGGCTTCGATTTCATAACATCCTACGAGAGGTGTTATAAAATCGGTCGAATTTACCGAAATGTGTTTAGACTGGTGAAGTGGCAAGGGCCGATTTTAGGGATGGAATACATCATAAAATTTATATATACGCCATAAAGATGCGGCACTTCTAGCTTTACAGACCCTAAATTTATATCATACACTCCTCACATTCACAGTTAAGAATGAATCCCATCGAGTGTAACAATATTTGGACATTCTCTTCGTCAGAACCTTTGAATCATTTCGCACGAAAATTTATTATATAGGGGCATAAAACCATCCTATCTCCATTTTGATTCGTACAATCCAACAGTTCACAAGATCATGGTCGTTAGAACTCCTACAAAATAATTTATACACATTACTCTACCCCTGGTTTCAAAAGACTAGAAAAGAAAGAAATTAATCGAAACCTGATGTAAAAAGGCTACACATTGTCTTTCATACTAAAACATAACTTAACCCCACCAAAAAGACTAAGTCAATCGAACGACGTGTGCAATACCTTACTGCGTTGAAGATGTAACAATAGCCCACTCTCTCTTTGAAAATTCGGAATCAGAATTTTCTATACCAACTACTACTCAATAGGCCAAATGCCCCTGAACCTCATTGCCAGATCCAATGCCAAAAAGCGCCCATACCAACAATATCCTGCAATCTACTCTCTAAACTACCAGAACTATAACACTATATATATTGGTGAAACTTGTCTTTTTATTTACATAAGAATCACTGAACACAACAGAAATTTAATGAATAAGGATCTTAAATCAAAGATACATCAACACACCTCTCAAATCGACCATTCTTTTAACCCCTCTGACCTTGGAAGTCATCATTATAATATCAAATCCAAGTACCAAAGATTGTTGCCAGTCTTTCTTTATGCATTGAACTGCCTTCTCAGTACCATTATGTCAGAAACCCTTCACCGTTCCAAATTATCTCTCATAGCTAAAAGCCCTCCGTTTCATTTTAGATATGTATATTGATTTCATTATTTATAGTGCTAGTTTTTATTTTTATCCATTTTTATGTTTATGCTTGCGCATTTATATATGTATATATTTATTAGTCTGCCATCCTTTAATTTTTAGTTCGTATATGTAGAATTCTTATATACAGTAGAACTTAGATAATTCGAACGTCTTTAATTCGAATATTTATCTTGGCCTCTAGAATTTCCTATAAATAGAATTTTCGTTTCTAATTGTAATTTTTAGATAATTTGATTTTTTTGGGGGTTCTTTGGCTTCGAATTATCCAAGTTTGACTGTATATATTATTTATATATTTACAGGGTGAGGCAGCTATATGAAAACATACAATATAGGTGCCGCACTTTTCTGTGTGTTACAGTAACTTTTTTCCGTTGCAAGTATACATGGCAGAACTCACTCTTACGCAAGATATAAAGAGGCATGAAGTCATTGTCACCTTGGCTGCAGGAGACACCGATTCAGAAACTTCTGCATTCTTGAAAGTCGCCCAATCATTTGTTTTCAAAGTTCTGAGAGAATTGGAAGCTGCAAAGGGTTATGTCGAGGAATTTTGCCAAAGGAAACGAAATTGTCGGCATTATGACAGTATTAGGACGCTAGACTTTATATGCCGTGTCCAAGATGCCATCGATGAGGACCCTGGAAAGTTGACGAGGACACTCGACAGAGAGCTGCGGGTTGATAAGGCTATCATCCGACGTTACAAATCATACGTGATGCGGAGAGGACAGTTCATGTCCGAAAGAACCAAGATGAACCGCTTGACTGGAGCCAAGCGCCTTCTGAACAAGCTCAAACATCCCGAGGAGCCAGGAATGATCTGGTTTTTCTCAGACGAGAAGAACTTTTTTCAGGACCAGAAGATAACCGAAAAAATGATCGGTGGCTGTAGAAAAGCGCTGATGAGGTACCAACGGTCATGCATACCAAATTTCCAAAATCATTGATGGTTCGTGGAATTGTTTGAAGGTGATGTGATGTATCCACATTTATTTTTACTCCAGGTGGCAGAGTCACAATGCCGTTGTTTACACAGAGGTGTTAGTCACAGCTGTCATGTCTTGGATCACTACTACTAGCACGTGCGGGGCCGTATGTCTTTCAACAAGACTCAGCACCATCTCATACAGACAGAACAACCAAGAATGGATGGCCGAGAACCTTCACGATCATGTCATACCGTTTGGTGTGTAAATGTGTAAATTCACAAAGCAAAATCTATCACCCCATATTCCCCCCAATCAGTACCCATAACTAAAACACTTTAAAATATGGCATTAAAACTATGTACAATAATTCTTCAAATTAGGCAATATAATTAGAAACCTACTAACAAAGAAATTCAGTCCAATATCTCATTTAATAGAAAAGAAGCCATCTACTCCATATAATGCAATAACTGTAGTTCTAAATAAGTAGAAATACTGAGAGAAAAGTCCATAAAATATAATAGAAAGACCTATAGACATATTAACAATAGAGACCCACGATCATTAATTTTTCAACTTATAAAAACAGGACATACTTTAACTTATCTAAACCAATCCAATATTATGACAATATCTATAGTAAGTATCAAAGACTTATAATAGAATCATTGATATCCAAGAACCAAAAGCATAAACCGATGCTTTGAATTGATAGAAACATTTGAAACAATGTGGTCAAATACAATCCCATAGATGTAGACAGTCTTCTATGCAATTATAGTTCACTAGACGAATGGCCCGGGCAACGCCCGGGTTTTACCCGAGTGCGAATATATTTTAAAAACGTTGTCTTGGGTGGTCGCTATAGACAGGGTGGTCTGTATAGACAGGTGTATGTATCACACAGCTGATAAAATGGTTGTCTAGAGTGGCCGCTATAGACAGGGTGGTCTGTATAGACAGGTGTATGTATCACACTGCTGATAACAGGGTTGCCTAAAGTGACCGCTATAGACAGGGTGGTCTGTATAGACAGGTGAATGTAACACACTGATGATAACAGGGTTGCCTAAGGTGACCGCTATAGACAGGGTGGTCTGTATAGACAGGTGGATGTATCACACAGCTGATAACAGGGTTGTCTAGAGTGGCCGCTATAGACAGGTGTATGTATCACACAGCTGATAACAGGGTTATCTAGAATGGCCGCTATATACAGGGTGGTCTGTATAGACAGGTGGATGTATCACACAGCTGATAACAGGGTTGTCTAGAGTGGTCGCTATAGACAGGGTGGTCTGTATGGACAGGTGGATGTAACACACTGCTGATTACAGGGTTGCCTAAAGTGACCGCTAATGACAGGGTGGTCTGTATAGACAGGTGGATGTAACACACTGCTGATAACAGGGTTGTCTAGAATGGCCGCTATAGACAGGTGTATGTATCACACAGCTGATAACAGGGTTGTCTAGAGGGGGGCAGGGAGGACACGTGTTCGCCGGCAGCCAATGGGCGCGCATTCTATCCGTGAGCTTCAGACAGAATAAGGCAATTATATATATAGATGTTTTTATTAGTATGTTGTTTCATGTCTCACGATAATATCCCCATCTGCATATTTCTAATAGGTATATATATTTCAAACTTTTCTTTGATATTTTGTAGTAAATAACTTTAAATATTCAAATTATCTTAATATCATATTGAAAGCTAGAATATGTAAATAATAATAATCCTATTTGAATATAAGTAAATATTGTCTCTCCCGTCAAATTAAACGTCAAACCTAGACGCCATCTATTAACCGTTGCCGCAAAATAGGGCCTACAACACCATATTTGGAAAACTGAGAAGCGTCCACCTGGAGACCATAGTTTCGGGCTAATGGCCCTCTTCAGCCCAGGGCGGACTTTATTCTATGAGACCCACAAGGGATCTATTGTAATCCTCACAATCTTCCAAGGAGGTTTTAAGCTGGAAAAGTGGCTAGGCTAAATCTATGACCAAAATATAGATGGAAATTTTGCCGGGATGAAATTGATCTATAAAAGCAAAGGTCACCCGTCATATTAAACGTAAAAACTAGAAGCCATCTATTGACCCTCGCCGCAAACAATCGGGTCGGTGACAAAGCTACAACACGATATTTGCTTTTATAGATCAATTTCCTCCCGGCAAAATTCTTATCTATATTTTTGCTATAGATTTGGCCTAGCCACTTTGCCAGCAATTTAGCAGATTTTAAAGATTCAATTAGATTCCTTGTGGCTCTCATGGACTTCTGTGCAGTTATTTATTTATTCTCTATTTCAATTCCTCTGAGAGTCGATAAGATCTGGTCGAGAAATGAATTCTCGAGAATGGAGCCCTAAACATCCCGAACCAGACCGAACAGTAACCAGACACCCAGAACTCAACTCCCAGAATATTCAGACACAACCCTGCCTATTGCCTACCTCGGACGCTGCGGTCTGCTAGCCAACGCAATTATGAAAAAGACGATCCTGCCAGCACCAATGATGCCACTACGCACCTGGAGCTTCCTGTATGCTATAGACTGCCCTTTATGTACCATTTGTGAAGAACCTAGAGTACTAGCACAAATGAGCTATGTGAATGGCAGAAAATGACACTTCACAGGGATCATCCGCATATCTCTCAAGACCTCAAACCTTTCATCCCTACTCTCTGTTACCCTCTGTTATGAGGGTATGAAAACAACTTTAAAATGGGAGGCATTGTTAGCATTTTTATAGGTTGTTTTTCATAGATTAATATATTTATATTTTGACCAGGTGACCGGACGACTTTACATGTATATATTTGGTTTTAAATGATGTAAGTTGGTTAGTTATGAAAGGAAATTAAAAGTGTTAATTTTCTTAGAGGTGTTGGTGATTACTCTGCTCGATAGTAGAATAGAAAAGTATTAGCTCCTAACAGGTTATGGGCCCAGCAGAACGCTTCCACTGCGCCGTAGAAAGTAATTAGAAGTTAAAGCCAAAGAAGGTAAATTAGAAAAAACTGAAGTTAAAGGTAAAGAATAAAATTTGAAGATAGAGCTAAAGAGAAAAAAGCTGAAGGCTAAAGAGGATAAGGCCAGGGAATATAGGGCTAAAGAAGAAAAGTTTATGTTAGGCTAAAGAAGATAAAGCTAACTAAGATAAAGAAAATAATTTGATTGTTGGAAATTCGAGCGATTTAAAGACTGAACTTTGTGCAACGAAGAAGAAGAAGAAAAGATTTAAGTTATAATTTTTTTGTCAAATTTGCATAACTAGAAAAATCATTGGCTGACGAATTGAGAATACCTAAACTAGACGGCAAAAATTACTATTATTGGGCCATAAGATCCAAATCTATTTTGATTCAGAAGGATATATGGGATGCAGTTGAGCCTGGCTTTCCTAGTGAAACTTCAGAAAAGCAAAAGCGGAAAGATTAACTTGGCATTATCTGTCATATTATTATCAGTTGAAGATTCATTCTTAGATGATATCGGTGATTGTAAACGAGCGATCGATGCATGGCAGATATTAGAGGACATCCACACAAAGTATGGAATGCTGCACATATTACAGATACTGAGAGAATTTTTTTAACATAATCAAAAGAAATGACGAAGATATGAAAGAGTATTTCGCGAGAATAATGGAATGTCATAGAAAATTGGCAAAGTGTCACCATGGATTTGGGGATGTAGAATTGGCGTTAATTATGCTATTGGGATTGCCAAAGAGTTACGAACCACTAATTCTCAGTTTAGAACAGCAGGAAGAGAAGCTATCAACTAGTGTCGTTAAATCCAAGTTACCTTTAGAAGAAAAACGACAGAAACAGCGTCAAATTTTACCCTATTCTACTATCAAGCAGAGTAATCACCAACACCTCTAAGAAAATTAACACTTTTAATTTCCTTTCATAACTAACCAACTTACATCATTTAAAACCAAATATATACATGCAAAGTAGTCCGGTCATCTGGTCAAAAATATAAATCTATGAAAACAACTTATAAAAATGCTAACAATGCCCCCCCATTATAAAGTTGTTTTCATACCCTCATCGGAGGCCTGGAGTGGTCAAGATCCTGGTTAGTTTTTCGTTTAACACTATTTGGAAAGTCAACATCCCATACTCTGTGTTCCTGAAGTGATGCCATTTCACATTCTATAGATTTTAGCCGAACTTGTACTTTGGGCATATTAATCGCTTCCTCGTATGATGACGGTATTTCATCTTGATGGCTCTTATGTTCAACTAGACGAAAGGCCCGGGCAACGCCCGGGGTTTACCCGAGTGCGAATATATTTTAAAAACGTTGTCTTGGGTGGTCGCTATAGACAGGGTGGTCTGTATAGACAGGTGTATGTATCACACAGCCGATAACAGGGTTGTCTGGGGTGGCCGCTATAGACAAGGTGGTCTGTATAGACAGGTGATTGTAACACACTGATGATAACAGGGTTGCTAAAGTGACCGCTATAGACAGGGTGGTCTGTATAGACAGGTGGATGTATCACACAGCTGATAACAGGGTTGTCTAGAGTGGCCGCTATAGACAGGTGTATGTATCACACAGCCGATAACAGGGTTGTCTAGGGTGGCCGCTATAGACAGGGTGGTCTGTATAGACAGGTGTATGTATCAAACTGCTGATAACAGGTTTGTCTAGAGTGGTCGCTATAGACAGGGTGGTCTGTATAGACAGGTGTATGTATCACACTGCTGATAACAGGGTAAGTGACCGCTATAGACAGGGTGGTCTGTATAGACAGGTGGATGTATCACACAGCTGATAACAGGGTTGTCTAGAGTGGCCGCTATAGACAGGTGTATGTATCACACAGCCGATAACAGGGTTGTCTAGGGTGGCCGCTATAGACAGGGTGGTCTGTATAGACAGGTGTATGTATCAAACTGCTGATAACAGGTTTGTCTAGAGTGGTCGCTATAGACAGGGTGGTCTGTATAGACAGGTGGATGTATCACACAGCTGATAACAGGGTTGTCTAGAGTGGTCGCTATAGACAGGGTGGTCTGTATAGACAGGTGGATGTATCACACAGCTGATAACAGGGTTGTCTAGGGTGGGCCGCTATAGACAGGGTGGTCTGTATAGACAGGTGGATGTATCACACAGCTGTAGAGTGGTCGCTATAGACAGGGTGGTCTGTATAGACAGGTGTATGTATCACACTGCTGATAACAGGGTTGCCTAAAGTGACCGCTATAGACAGGGTGGTCTGTATAGACAGGTGGATGTATCACACAGCTGATAACAGGGTTGTCTAGGGTGGTCGCTATAGACAGGGTGGTCTGTTTAGACAGGTGAATGTAACACGCTGATGAAAACAGGGTTCCCTAGAGTGACCGCTATAGACAGGGTGGTCTGTATAGACAGGTGGATGTATCACACAGCTGATAACAGGGTTGTCTAGAGTGGCCGCTATAGACAGGTGTATTTATCACACAGCTGATAACAGGGTTTTCTAGAATGGCCGCTATATACAGGTGGTCTGTATAGACAGGTGGATGTATCACACAGCTGATAACAGGGTTGTCTAGAGTGGTCGCTATAGACAGGGTGGTCTGTATAGACAGGTGGATGTATCACACAGCTGATAACAGGGTTGTCTAGAGTGGTCGCTATAGACAGGGTGGTCTGTATAGACAGGTGATTGTATCACACTGCTGATAACAGGGTTGCCTAAAGTGTCCGCTATAGACAGGGTGGTCTGTATAGACAGGTGGATGTAACACACTGCTGATAACAGGGTTGTCTAGAATGGCCGCTATAGACAGGTGTATGTATCGCACAGCTGATAACAGGGTTGTCTAGAGGGGGGCGGGCAGGGAGGTCACGTGTTTGCTGGCAGCCAATGGGCGCGCATTCTATCCGTGAGCTTCAGACAAACAGACAAACAGACAGAATAAGGCAAATATATAAGTAGACTAGCGGACGTACCCGGCTTCGCCCGAGGTTTTACCCGAGTAAAGGTTTGTCTAACGAACATTTGCCCGTGTTTTACCCGAGTAAAGGTTTGTCTAACGAATCTCTCGATAAAGTGAACATTTTTTCCCGGTCCCTTGAAAAATACTCGATAAGTTGAATAAATTCAATATTAATCGGTACCCGAGTAAAGGTCTGTCTAACGAACATTTTTTAAAACAATTCTCTATAGACTTATAAAAAGAAATAGATATATTTTGATAATTTGAAACTGATAAAGTGATCATTTTTTCCCGGTCCCTGTGTGCCGTGTCATTCTGAATTTTGTCTTTCCTAATTTTCTACATTACAAAATCATCGTTTTATCTAGTGAACATTTTTTCCCGGTCCCTTGAAAAATACTCGATAAGGTTGAATAAATTCATGGTCGTTTATGGAAGATGGACGAAGTTCCCGGAGGTCATCTTGGGAAAGCTCCCGCGAGGCTTTTTTTCTTGTCTACTTGGCATAGCTGTGTCACCAACTCTGCCCTGATTGGTCGGTGGGTACTTTGACTGTCGGCCGGCGGCCGGGCGAATCCATTCTCGCACGGGGTCTGCCCCACTCCAAACTTTTGGCAAAGCACTTTCTAATTAAAGATTATTGTCTTAAATAATCTTTAAGAACAAAAAGTATAATAATTGAACGATAGGAAATTATAGTAAATAATTATACTAAACTAAATGATGTAAAAATAATTATACATGAAATTTGAAATAAGTTTTAGAAAAGTTATCGTTAAGTCAACGGGAAAAGATGTAGCCAAAACAAATAGGTTTTTAACAGTGACACGTGAGCACCCGCCTCGAGACGCGCTCCTCTCTCCTAACATTACTCCCCCTCTTGAAAAAGCCTATCTCCGTCTCAATGGTGGCGCTGCTTGCGAGTTAAAGCTACAAATCTGCAAATAACTCTAAGGATATTCAAGATATTAAAGAAATTATTTTTCGTAAACCTTTCCGGGGATATACCTAATAATATCCTAAAATTTCACGGCGATTGGATGTATGGTTTTTGAATCCATAGAGGAGACACACACAGACAGACACACGGACATTCATTTTTATATATATATAGATTATCCCATGGTGGAAGGCTGATCTAAAATACTCCTTCTGCCTAGCCGCAATTCTTGAAGATCTTCTTGGGATTATAGTTTCATTCTGGCCTTCGTCTTCCCTCCTCAGTGCTTCGTCTTCATAAGCCTGCTCTTCATCCTCTCTTCGTTCCAAGTTATTCAGATTTTTCTCTTCCGATATTGTTTCATCAGTCCCTGAATATCCCCTTTGGATTGCAGCTTCATTTTGGCCTTCTTCGCCTTCCTTCTTTAGTTCTTCGTCTTTCTGGTTCTTTTCCACCAATTTCGTCTCTCCCTCATTTATAGATTCATAGTCTTCTTCAAAATTATTACGTAAAACCTGGAAAAAATCAGTTTCAGGTGAAATTTGTTTATCGATTTTCTTAATTGGGAAAACGTCTTCTCTAAATCTGACATTTCTGCTTACGAAGACCCTATTGTTTCTGAAATCCCAAACCTTGTATCTTTTGACTCCTTCCGGATAACCAATTAGAACACATTCTCTGCTCCTTGAGTCAAATTTGGATCGACGCTGGTCGTTGTATGTCCAGGTCTGACAACCGAAAACTCGGATATGCTCAATCTTCACTGGCCGTTCGGTCCACATTTCTTCGGGTATTTTGTTACTTATCGCCTTGATAGAACATTTGTTTCTCTAGTAACATGCTGTATTAACCGCATCTGCCCAAAATGATTTGGGAATTCATGATTCAAGTATAATGTATCTTGCTGTGTTTAGTAATGTCTGATTCATTCTTTCCGCAGTTCCATTTTGCTGAGGTGTTCTTGGAACTGTAAGCTGTCGCTTGATGCCATTTTTATTGAGGAATTTATTAAATTCGCCGTTAACATATTCCGTCCCATTATCACTTCTTAGTAATTTGATTTTTCTGCTGTGGTAATTCTCAAAAATGTTCTTATATTCCTTAAATCTTTCAAGTACCTCCGAATTAGACCTCATAAAATATACCGTAGTGTAATGAGTGAAGTCGTCTATGAATGTCACGAAATAATTGTTCCCTCCCTTCGATATTGGGCTAATGGGACCTACTACATCCGAATGGATGAGCTCCAAGGGTGATGAAGTCCTCTTACTTTCGACAGGTTTGGAAGGAAATGGGAGTCTTCTCATTTTACCTTCAAGGCACACTTCGCACTCTGCTGTGTCACTCACATTTTGGAGATCCCTTTTGTAAATGTGTCCAAGCCTTCTGTGCCAGATATCTACATTTGTTGACTTCACTTTAACTATCTTCAGTTCTTCCACTGTATAGATCCTTCCTCTTCTATTAGATTTCAAAATTAATTCGCCATCACTTCCAAAAACAGAGGCCTTGCCATTCTGGAATAAAACCTTGTTTCCTCTTTCCTCAATCCTTCCAACAGACAAAATATTTCCATCTAATTCAGGAACGTATAATACATTTTCTAAGAACAAGCTTTAACCTTCATATTCGTGACCGAGTTTGATGGTTACATCACCCATCTCTGATACTTTTATTTTCTCATTGTTTGCCATTTCAACTGAAGTTGAAATACTTTTTGTATTCGTCATTTTCAGTCTGTTCGACGTCATGTGTTCAGTAGCTCCACTGTCCAGAAACCAGATATTCTCAGAGTTAATGTTTTTAAAGTTATTTGCAAATAGGACTCTATGAGTAAGGTCTAACGTACTTTGTTTCAGCATACCTTCACTAATTCTCCTTGATGAGTTGGCAAATCTGCAATTCCTAGCCATGTGTCCTAATTTGCCACAATTGAAACATCTTATCCGCCTGAAATAATTATAATTTTCCTTTTTCCCTTCCGTCCACGTATTCTAATAATCCCTTGGTTGGTCATATTTAAATTTATTTCGCTCTTGACATGGTGATTTGCATGTATCCTCTTTTCTTCTTACCGCAAAAGCGCTATTTGGATCTTCTTGAGGAATTTGACGCTGTTTCTGTCGTTTTTCTTCTAAAGGTAACTTGGATTTAACCACACTAGTTGATAGCTTCTCTTCCTGCTGTTCTAAACTGAGAATTAGTGGTTCGTAACTCTTTGGCAATCCCAATAGCATAATTAACGCCAATTCTACATCCCCAAATCCATGGTGACACTTTGCCAATTTTCTATGACATTCCATTATTCTCGTGAAATACTCTTTCATATCTTCGTCATTTCTTTTGAATATGTTAAAAAATTATCTCAGTAGCTGTAATATGTGCAGCAATCCATACTTTGTGTGGATGTCCTCTAATATCTGCCATGCATCGATCGCTCGTATACAATCACCGATATCATCTAAGAATGAATCTTCAACTGATAATAATATGACAGATAATGCCAAGTTATCTTTCCGCTTTTGTTTTTCTGAAGTTTCACTAGGAAAGCCAGGCTCAACTGCATCCCATATATCCTTCTGAATCAAAATAGATTTGGCTCTTATGGTCCAATAATAGTAATTATTGCCGTCTAGTTTAGTTATTCTCAATTCTTCAGCCATTGATTTTTCTAGTTATGCAAATTTGACAATTTATCTTAGTTAGCTTTATCTTCTTTAGCCCTATATTCCCTGGCCTTATCCTCTTTAGCCTTCAGGTTTTTTCTTTAGCTCCATCTTCAAATTTTCTTCTTTACCTTTAAATATATAACTTCAGTTTTTCTAATTTACCTTCTTTGGCTTTAACTTCTAATTACTTTCTACGGCGCAGTGGAAGCGTGCTGGGCCCATAACCTGTTAGGAGCTAATAATTCCCTATTCTACAATCGAGCAGAGTAATCACCAACACCTCTAAGCAATTAATACTTTTAATTTACTTTCATAGCTAACTAACTTACATCATTTAAAACCAAATATATACATGTAAAGTCGTCCGGTCATCTGGTCAAAATATAAATATATAAATTTATGAAAAACAACTTGTAAAATCCTAACAAAGTCCAACGCTCTCGCCATGAATATCCGCACTCTACCTGACGACAAGAACCACTACCCCCCTGCACGACTGTACCTTCTCCAACCTTCCCCAAAGTCCCTGATCATCGCCACATCGACCAGTGAGACTCTCCGGGTATACTCCGAAGTACTCTTTAGTATTGTAAGTACTTTCTCTGTTTTTAAAAATATAATATTGTTGCGGCTTGACCCTCCGCTGTTCTTCGCGACGACGCCGCTTCCTCCGTCGTGGATCACCTACCCGGGCACCCGTTTCTCTCCCTTTGCAGCTGGACCCTGCAGAGCACCCAAGGACATCCGAGAAACACCGCTCAAGTGGAACACTCTTCTTCTGGCAGTATCTCTCGGCCTTACCACTGGTGGGGGGACACGAGAGACTACCAGAAGAGTAGCAGCAGCAATGTGGCGATGGCGAGAGGAACAACAGCAAGCGGCACCGAGACTTCATTATTGTCATTTACTAATCATTACATATAACTGTGATAACAATCAACGGGTATTTACATTATGTTACCTCCTAGGGCCAATATAAAAGTGTATTTACAAAAATTTCTCCAGGAAACAGGACCACAGTAGTCGGCGACTCCCACACCAGTTTCAGATCGGAAACAGGCGAAAGCGCCATCTATTAGCAGAGGTTGTAGGTATTTTCAGGCCTTATACGCCACACTGCCTCCCCCTTAAGGCGGATCGTCCCGATCCGGTCCCATCGGTCCTGTCGCCTTGATGACGCGCTTCTCTCTTGCCGGAACCGCCTCTCTTACTGGAACCGTCTTTCTCGCCGGAGCCGCCTCTTACGCCGTAACCGCTTCTCACGCCGGAGACGCTTTTCATGCTGGACCGCTTCTTATGCCGGTACCTCTTCTTATCCCGGTACCGCTTCTCTAACCAGGACCACCTCTCTCGCCGAGACCACTTCTCTCGCCGGGACCATTCCTCTCGCCGGGACCATTCCTCTCGCCGGGACCACTCCTCTCGCCGGGACCACTTCTCTCGCGGCATTGCTCGCCGGTATCGCTTCTCTCGCCGGTACCGCTTTTCGCGCCAAAGACGCTTTTCTTGCCGGCTCCGGTTCTCCCGAGGACACCGCTTCTTTCGCTGGGGCCGCTTCATTCGCGTCTCAGTCTGAAGCAAATTCAGGGTCTGAACTGGAGGTTCCACAATCAGGCCTTCTACTTTATGGAATTCCTCTATGTGACTCGGCTCGACCTCCAGCCCACGGGACTTCGCCCGGCCCTCGCTGACATCAAACCCAAGGTTGACTGGGCCGTACTTGGCTCCCTCTGTATATGGGCCTCGATTTGACACAGCAACTGCTGTATTTCTTTGCTTCAAAGAAGCCTTCTTTCCTCGAATTATTTTTCTATACGAAGTCTTTCTTCTTCTCTACGGCGCTTTTGACTCGTCCCTCTCCTCCTGATGTCCCCGTAGCCTCCGGACGATCTCGGCCAGCGAGTCCTGCTCAGAGGTCAACTCTTGGCCTCTCGCGACAATGGGCCTTTGTCAGCAAACAAAAACTTAAAAAAGAGCCTCCTGATGACCTCCACGAAGAAGAATCCCACTTCTGACACCAGTGTCGCGGCTGACCCTTCCGGTTCTTCGCGACGACGCCGCTTCTTCCTTCGTGGATCACCTACCCGGGCTCCCGTTGCTCTCCCTCTGCAGCTGGACCCTGCAGAGCATCCAAGGACGTCCGAGAACCACCGCTCAAGTGGAACTCCCTTCCTCTGGCAGTATCTCTCGGCCTTACCACCGGTGGGGGGACACGAGAGACTTACCAAAAGAGTAGCAGCAGCAATGTGGCGATGGCGAGAGAAACAACAGCAAGCGGCACCGAGACTTCAAACACTACTTTTATTGTCATTTACTACTAAACATTACATATAACTGTGATAACAATCAACGGGTATTTACATTATGTTACCTCCTAGGGCCAATATAAAAGTGTATTTACAAACATTTTCCCCAGGAAACAGGACCTCAGCAGTCGGCGACTCCCACACCAGTTTCAGATCGGAAACAGGCGAAAGCGCCATCTATTGGCGGAGGTTGTAGGTATTTTCAGGCCTTATACGTCACAATATATATTTTAAATTTATATATATATACATATATCCTATATAAAAACCGCATTTATTTCATTTTATATATAACCATGAACATTTTATATTATTAATGATATCCTTTATCCAATCATTATTTTATAATAATAATAATAAAGAAACTTATTGCGTAAGGTTTTTAGATATTTTTAGCAATTTATTCTTGTATGTTCATTTCAAAATACGTCTGAAATTTTACTGAAATATGTTTACTTGAAGCAAAATGGCGATTAGTATTATATATATACATCCTTCACAATGGCTCTCTAAAAATATATTATTCCGAAACTTTATAAATCATGATATAATTCATTTTCACTTCTAATGTTACTCTCAATTAGATATTCGATATAAATGCACAACCAGATTCTATGGTTATTTTTATTATAATCAACTATTATTTATGAACATACATGCATGCGATACTTTAAAAAAAAAACCTTATAGCGATCTCATCCAATCTCTACAAAGTCTCTCTTTGAAACCAAAGGCACGGGTAAAACAAGAGATTTCCTTCTCTCATCATAGCATCCATGTCCACGCATGTCAACATTCCTGAGATACACTACTGATAAATTAACCACACAGAATGCACACTCATATACGCTTTATTAACTTATTACATGGTTTACAGTTAAATATGTACTGTACATACCAAAAAAAAGCGATTAGAAATATCCTAAATTCCTCCTAACAAATTATGGCTGTCACAGCGAACTCCATTTATGTGATATAGATCTTCTCTGTTATCATTTATCCCATGACACATATTTCCAGATAATTTTGAAAACATTATGCGTCATACTCCTTCCAGCATTTTAGCCCAAAGCCACAATATTTCAATTGATTTTTATACAAAATAATCACAGAATTCCGTTTTTTTCAATGAATAATCTGCGTGTAACTTATATTATCTTACCTCTTTCATCCATTTCTGGTAATCTATGTTGTAGTTGCTCTCTAGAATATATATCCACCGACCCACATCTGTCTAGCACCCGGTGCGTTCGTCACAGAAGATAGTGACTAACTGCTAGGTCTTATCATTTATCAATGTCTTTTTGTTCGCTCCTGAACCATCTGTATCGATTAATAGTTTCTCTCCTTCACACGTTCTTTTCACGGAACCTGTCTTCGAATATGTTTTAATTATCTTGTTTATACCTCCGATATCTCTCACTAATGTATTTTCAGCATCGTTGCTGATTTTGTCTGGTCCTTCATTATTTCGCGCAGATACGTGTTTATTCTACGATTTTTTATGTTCAACGCTCAACCCGCCACAGAATCCTTTTCCTCGCGCAAGCTTCCATGGCGGATCGAATACTTCGGGTACGAGAAGCTTGTCAATAATAACCGACACCATCTTCGTTTCAATTTTTGGTATTGCTCGCGCTGTTTCACCTTTAAATTAATTCAAACTAATTTTTTTCCAGTTACAAATCGATCAGTCGTTTTCCCAGGTGTTTTGTCCATTAGAACATATAAGCTATGGAAGATTTGAATAGATTCGGAAGGTGATTATTTTTAAAATTCTGGTTGTTTTCATATTTAGTGTTTCTAGTGTTATATATGATAATATGTGTGTGTAATTAAACTTTATTTCTTTTATACATATTGATCTAAAATGTAAATATAAATAATTTCACTCTCTCTCTAGAATTGGAAATGGTTTATATATATATATATATAATATGTATGTTTGTATATACTATGTACATAAAATACGATATAGCGTGTATTTTGTAATTTAAAAAAAAATTGTGACATTCTTGGAACTTTTTGAATTCACTTTGTATTATTTATATATTTTTGGAAAATTAATATATATTTTATTATAATATGTTTTAATATTTTTGCGAGCATCATTTACGTTATATGTAAAAAAATATTATTTTAATTAAAAAATTCCCGCAAATTAAAGTAAAAAATATTTGTAAAATATTTATATTTATGCATCAATCATAATGTAATTGCATTTGAAGTTGGAAAATGCAGACGATCCTACTATTAGGTCAAATGTATATGGATACCGAAGGCAAGGGGAATTTTGACTGCAATATTTTTTCCATGAAATTCGCAAAAATGAAATGACCAATTAAACCAAGATGACATCTTACCACTAGACCAGGAGTCGACAACCTGCGGCTCGTGAGCCACATGCAGCTCTTTATATAGTCCCATACGAAAATATTATTTATGCGAGTACTACTTATTGTTGGCAAGAAAATATGTCATGGCTCTTTAAAAACTTGAAAAATTTGTAACTTGTAATTTTGGACTCTTCCGAATCAAAAGTTTGGAGATCCCTGCACTAGACAATGGCTATAGAATATTCGACTTGGGTAAGCCTGATTGAAGATGCGCACCTGTCTTCGTGCACACACTTATTCTCATGAAATAATAATAAAGTCGCATTGATATGGAGAAATTCATTTTAGCATTATTATAATCATTTTTACCCTAAATTTATCGAATTAAACCGTTTATTTGATATATTGCATATACTAAGTCGAGACTGATAGTGACTCATTCCAAATCTTGTTGAAATTTCATCAAGATAGGTCAAATATTGTGAACACGCATGCGGAACAAACATGAAAACGCAAATTTGTTTTATTTATATAGAAAGGAGTTTGAAAATGCGAAGGACCGTATTGAGGAGTATAGTTGATATTGACCTATCCGCGAAGGCATTCTTGGCTTCAAAATATCAGACAATTCTTTCATTAGCAAGCATCCTCATTTTATTCCAATAAGGTTGTTTATTATTTTTCCCGTATTTAAAAAAGTATATTTTTGTAAATATATGTATTTATTATAAAAAGTCGTAAATATGATATATAACTTCAAAATCTTCCCGTCGAAATATTTTACCTAACATATCCTCTTTAGAACATATATATTTAAACAGTATGGAATAAAGTTGAAGGATGGTATTCATGTACCAAGAGTGGCACTAATACCTTTTAAATTGTATTAAAACAATGTATTTTTAAGGGAAAGGTACCTCTCTTGGTATATTGAAACAATATTTCTTTTGTGTGCGTTGGAATATTTAAACTATGATCTATCAAAAAGGTTTAAAATTTTTATATTAATAAATTTAGTTATAAATACCCCTAGAGGGTTTATCTATTTTTGCCGAATTAATTATGCTTGTATAAAATACGTATATGGTTCTTAAAATGTAAAAACATACTATTATATCTTGCCTATTCACTTTAAATGAACCTATGTGTTTAAAAAATCTTCATATTATTATATAATATTCAATTCTTGATACTAAATTTATTACTTACATTTATTTTTATTCTTTAAAAATATTCTCTATAATTTTTATATATTTCTTTAAAATAAAACTTTTTACAATTCTCTTTCTTAAAATTTATTTTTTTTTCTTCCCTAATTTTATAAAAATAATAAATTCCTCAAAAATTGCTAATTTTAAAAATTGACAAATTATGAATTGAAAATAAGAAAATATTTTTTTTTACAAACAAAAAAAAAATAGTTTATTTAAATAAGAAAGCCAATAAAATGGCTGAACAAAAAAATTGATAGACGCTGGCAGACGATGTGTTTATTTTATCATCAGGATGGTTGGCGCCAATTGATTTTTGACTCAGATGAAAGGATAAACTAAATGAAATATAATATTTTGAATTGTGTAGTCGAACTATATTTGATATATTTATTCGACAAACGATTTAAATGTGGGTCCAAAAGATAAAATAACTTACCGTAAGATTGTATCCCAAGTTAGGAAGCGGCTGAGTCATCTTTGGATGCGGGATGAAACAGGCGGAGCCACCTTCGCCCAATCTCCGGCGTCTGTTGCCGCGATCAATTGCCTATTGTCTCCAGCGGCTTTCCGAGAGAGGCCACACACACATTTTTTGTCTATTCCTTTCAAACTATTTTTCCAATTACTCCTAATTTGCATATATTCTTATACATATTACCTTTTCAATTAAGTAGAATTTTCTTTGATAAATATTTACTTTGAACATGAGAAAATATTATCGTAAGCTAATAAAAAAACTTGTTTTATGGGATAGAGATTTGGTTCAATAAATTTAATGAATTTGTTTTAATAGCTTTTTTTAAATCAATATTTATAGCTTTTAAAGTATTTTGTGAAACCATATTTGTGTGTTAAGTAATAAAATTTACATTATTTTGGATTTAAAAACTGAATTTATGACTTTCATTGGATTTTGAAATGCGTAGACCTAGAGAAGTTTGTATGTGTTGTCTCTTCATAATTTTTTCATATAATCTCTATATATATAAAAGTCAATTTCTGTCTGTCTGTTTCGCGATAAACTCAAAAACTACTGAGCCAATTGGTACCAAATTTTGCATGTCGTTTTTTATAAACCTGAGGAAAATTTTCGGCTACATTTTGCTTAGTATTTTTGGCTATTTCTTTTTTTCATTTGAAGAACTTTTTTTTACGCGGAGTAAATACGAGGCAAAGTAACAACACGAGGCCAATTAAGCGACCAATGAGCGTTCTGCATTTCTTTTCAAGTTGCTTGCGTACTTTTTTTTATATATCTTTTTATACGAGTGTCACTTTTTTTACAAAAGTATTGAGAGAGAAATTTATATTACTAAGTTACGGTAAGTGCACACAATGCAATAAAAAAAACTTTACAAAATTAGCGTAACTGTATGTAAACAATGGCTTTCTTATTTTTTATTAATTTTTGTTCTGGCCTTTGTTTTTTTTACAGTCAATATGATAATTCTTAAAATTAAACAAACAATAGTCAATATGCAAAAAATACAGTAATGAAAATTTAATATGAATTACTGTCTCATTTAACAGCCAAAACATGTGTTTGTCTATAATCCATATACCCTTTGGTTTTTATCAGCCTAAAATATTAACATGGCTATTTTGGCATTAGTTTTTTTTTTAGTATTATTATTTTTTCTGACATGTTGATAGGGCACTACATTTTACAAAGTTACGGTTGTTAAATAATGCAGATTTGACAATAATTACAAACTTTTATTACTGTATGTAAACAATGGGCTTATGTTTTGCCATTGTTGTAATGGCCTTTGTTTTGTTATTCTTTTAAAAAAATCATATGTTTCATTGATAGTTTAAAATTTAGTTTGTTGTCATATATTTGCCTAAGTTCCATGTCCCTTTTATTTTTTACTGAACATTTATTGACATTTATTAACATGACTGTATTTTGGCTTGCATTTTTATAAGCCTATTTTTTTTCTTGCTGAGAGAGATAGGGAATTATATTAGAGAGCCTGTCTCCTCACCCTTCCAATTATTTTAATGTTTTATTTGCTTGCCATTTCTGTATATTTTGTTTGTGGTAGTTCTATTATGCTGCTTTCTTTTTGTCTACGCAGATATTAGGCTAGGGAAAATAATAGTTGAGCATTCTAAAGATTGACCTGTTTGACATGTTTTGCCATTAGTTTTTTTTAGCCTTTTTTCTGCTGAAATGTTGAGAGAGAAATTTGTTTTAGTTACCAAGTTATGGTTAGTGAACAATGTAGTTTTGATATTTACAAACTTAATGATGCTATGTGTGGACAATGGGTTCTTTCGTTTAGTTATTGTTGTGATGGCCTTTGTTTTGTTACTTTTCTTTGAATATTAAATAATACTATTATTATAAAGGCAGACCTTATTGATAAGATGTGTAGTATGCTTTTTTCCTATAGTTGAGTGCGCCTCATCTCCCTATCTATATATATTTCCAACATACTTCTGCCTTTTCTACTAGATAATCAGTTTTGTTCTGTAACTTATTCTGATACTTTGGATTTGTTTTGGGTCTGCACTGTTTTCCTTAAAAGCTTTTTTTTTATATATACAAAATTATTTTTGGTACTGATTGTGCTATTTCTGTTTTTTAGGACATATTTTCAAATGCCTTGATATGCCTCGCAAAAGATCTGCAATTGGAGTAAGAACTCCTGCAGCTCGCCGCATGGCTGCCCGAGCTGCTGGAGGCCAAAGTAGCCGCACATTGGAGAATCCCCAACAGTCTCAAGCCCGCCTCCAAAGTGACCGGCTGCGCCACAGAGTTCAACGCGCATCAGAGACTCCCCAGCAGTCCCAAAACACGACAGGAGGCTGACCGGTTGTGGCACTTCAGGCAACGAGCTAGCACTTGGGCTGATATGCTCAATGCTACTTTCCATTACAATCCGGCCCTGAATTATAAACAATTTACTTTTCTTCAGATTGGCCATATGGATAAACAATGTCTACATTGTACTGCCTTTAAGTACAATGGTGAGCGGCCTGGAATGTGCTGTTCTGCAGGGTAGTTCAGAATTCCTGATTTACCTGAACCCCCAGAAGCTCTCAGAACTCTGCTCGATGGGTCTTCTCCTCACTCGTCTGAGTTCATGCAACGTGTCCGTCACTATAACAATGCTGGCGGATTGTACTTTCTTGATGCTCCGGGGGGCACAGGAAAAAACTTTTCTGATCAATCTTCTTCTTACAAAGGTACGAAGTACTGGGGACATTGCTCTTTCTACAGCTTCTTCTGGTATTGCGGCCACTCTGTTGCATGGTGGCAGAACTGCTCATTCGACTTTCAAATTACCCTTAGATTTGACCAGGGATGAAGTACCAGTTTGTAATTTGAATGCTGATTCAGCAATGGGCGAAGTTCTTAGACAATGCAAATTTATTGTCTGGGATGAATGTACTATGGCACACAGGCATGCTTTAGAGGCAGTTGATATAACACTTAAAGATTGTAGGCAGGATCAGAGACCAATGGGAGGTGTAGTTTTGTTGTTGGCCGGTGACTTCAGGCAGATATTGCCCATTATCCCTAGAGGTACAATAGCAGATGAGTTGCATGCTTGCTTGAAGGCATCCCCACTTTGGTCATTTGTTGAAAGACTTACTCTTTCAACAAATATGCAGGCTGTCAATTCAGGAGATCCTAACTCACTGTTATTTTCACAATTTTTGCTTCAGCTTGGAAGTAGCCAACTTAATGATACGGATGGTAATGTTAATTTTTCAAATGAATTGGTTAACACTGTTGTGTGTGTGTGTGTGTGTGTGACTCCCTCTCTAGCCTAAAGAATAGTGTTTTTCCTAACATTGGGGAGATGTTTAACCGGGGAAGGGCGAATTACTATCCTTGGCTTTGTGAGCGGGCAATTTTGGCTCCAAGGAATTGTGTAGTTTATGCCATAAATGCTCAGCTTTTGAAAGAAATACCAGGGCAAAGCATTTCATATACTTCTGTGGATTCCACCATTGATGCTGAGGATTGCGTGGAATATACTACAGAGTTTTTAAATTCTTTAGAACCTTTTGGGATGCCACCACATCACTTAGAACTTAGAGTTGGTGTTCCCATTATGTTATTGAGAAATATTGATGCACCCCGCCTTTGCAATGGTACCCGTCTCTGTGTTAAAAGATTGTGGCCACATGTGGTAGAGGCAACCATTTTGACTGGTTGTTATCAAAATGAAGAGGTTTTTATTCCCCGGATTCCTCTGATTCATGATGATAAACATTCTCCTTTGCATTTTAAAAGATTGCAGTTCCCCATTCGAGTTTCTTTTGCCATGTCGATTAACAAGGCTCAAGTTCAGTCCCTCAAAATTGCTGGAATTGACTTGGAGCAACCCTGTTTCTCGCATGGGCAATTGTATGTTGCCTGCTCTAGAGTTGGCTCAGGAAGAAATCTTTATGTTTTGGCTCCAGAAAATAAGACTTCAAATTTTGTGTATTCTTCTGTGTTGTCATGAATAATTTTTTTTTATGCTATTTTAGTCTTTTTTTGTTGTTGTTGTTTGAGTGGTATATTATTTTCATAATTCTTTCTATATACGTATATATTTGTATATATTTGAAAGGTAAAATCTCTAGAATTAGAATATTCAAGGACAGTTGCAGATTATTATGATTTATATTAATATTAGTTTTTTTTTAATTATTTTTCAGAAAAACATCTACGAATGTTTGACTGGGGTCTGAAAACATTAGATTACAGGCTGCTGGCTAGGCTTGGTCAATCACGGTCACTCTTCTCAAGCAATTTTAATCCCTATCCCTTTTTACCCAAAGAGTGTAATAGACCTACAGAGGATGCACCACTATATATAAGAGTTAACACGCTGGGGCGGTAACCTCGGAGGTTGGGTGAAAAATCTGCCAACTATTTGTACTATGTATTACTTCGGTGTTGCTATTCTATGGCTCTAATACTATTTATTAGTAATGTTCTTTCAGTATGAAGGAAATTGCACTCGGGGGAATTCCCGGGCGAAGCCGGGTCATTCGTCTAGTATATTATAAATTTAATTATGTGCTCTATTTTATATTCAAAACTAAATAATGTATGAATATTGAAATATTAAATTTCATTTGAAAGTATGTAAATAAAATATATACGATTTTGAATAAAAAGGGATTAAAGCAACGAATTTATTTAATATTTTCTTAAACACAAGGTAATAAGACCAAATCCAAATAAATAAATAGTGTGTGACGTTTCGGTAACAGCGTTGTTACCATCTTCAAACAAAAGTACTGAATGTACTTTGTAATGTAACTGAATGTACCATTCAGTACTTTTGTCTGAAGATGGTAACAACGCTGTTACCGAAACTTTACACACTATTTATTTATTTGGATTTGGTCTTATTACCTTGTGTTTATAATCTATAATCCAAATTGTGCCTTATCAATATTTTCTTAAATTTTTCTTGATGTTTCATATGATTGAAATGCAAGATATGTAAAACAATATATCTTGTGGCGAAAAATAAGTTAAAAAGTCAGTTTAATTATTTAATCCTAATTTATTAAATTGTTCGCTTAAAAAACAACACAATATATCTCTATATAAATGACCATTTGAAATAGATAATTTTAGGAATGATAGCCGAAATTCATTGAACTAAAGAGATTTATTATAAATATAAAACTCTAAAAGCTATGAGAGAGAAATGATTGTTATATTTAATTGTATATATATTTAATGTAATGGTGTAAATAGAAATAATTTTGTTTAAATAAAAAGTTAAATATTTTTACTATTTGCCTAATGTTAACTTTGACTTTTTAAATTGTATGTATACATCTAGATGAAAATAGTGTAGTACTTCGGTGGAGCACAAATCTCTTACATATTCTAATCGCCTGTGAATAAAATAAATAAAATCTCTATTTATTTTTTATCTAATTTCTTCCGTAGATTGATCGATCAATGTTCTCTATCTGTTTATAATTTTTCATAATTGTCTTATAGACGTGTTGAGATCATTAATAGATATTTTTAAATCTTCATATATCCAACGGCTTTCTATTTCTACGTTACAATTATGGAGAAGCTTGACCTATACCTATTTAGAAAAAAAAGGAAAATTTATTATTTTTTATCAAGAAGAAACAACCAATGAACATCAAGACTGAGCAACTAGTCAGGTGAAATAATATTTTGTATATCTAGCTATAAATCCTTCAATGTTCTCTGTGAATGTCGAAGATCCCCACAAGTGTTTAAAAGAGTACAGAAGTTTGACGAAGCACTGGGATGTGACCTTTTGTATCCCAAAGTCTACTTCTATCTGTCTGGCACTGCGAAAATGGTTTGAGAGCAATCAGGAGAGCATCCAGATTTGGAAGAAGTTTACGTCCTATTTATAAAAGTTATTTGGGATATAAAAACTCGAGTTTGAAAAAAGACTCAAAACTCGGGAACACAGTTAAAAGGTGAGGACACCAAATTTTATTACATAAAATTTCGGGAGGATTATATCCATGTACCTAAGAGAGGCACGCTCTCTTTGATTATGCATCAGAACGATGCATTATGCTCATCACCCTATTAAAAGCTTTACTAGAAGTAATGAAGAATAAGCCGAAATAGGCCAAAAGCCAACCTGTATATCATGGTTTCGGGCTATGGCCCTCATCAGTACAGGGGCGGCATCGATTTTTTAACATCCTACGAGAGGGGTCATGAAATCGGTCAAATTTACCAAACAGGTGTTCAAGCTGGTAAGATAGCAAAGACCAATTTTTAGGCTAGGATACAACATAAAGTGGCGGGAGGATTATATTAATGTACCTAGAGAGGCATCGCTCCCTTTAATAATGCATCAGAACGATGCATTATGCTCATCACCCTAGTAAAAACCTTTACTAGTGATGATGAAGAATGAGCAACAACACCAGTTTTGGCAAATTCAGACAAAGGCCAACCTGTATACCATGGTCTCGGGCTATAGCTCATATCAGTGCAGGAGTGGCATCGATTTCCTAACATCCGACGAGAGAGGTAATGAAATCGGGCCATATCTCGAAAACCCTGGTATACTTCGGCTCATTCTTCATCACCACTAGTACATTTTTTAATGTTCTAATGCATAATTAAAGGGAGTGATGCCTCTCTAGGTACACCAAATTTTATGTACAAGACGCCCTGCGCGCTAATACAAAGAAGAGGATCCCCAAATGAATGAATGGAAGGGATGGCCTAGTAGCTCTACCAGGCGCTTCTCCCAATATATAGGCATAGCACCGAACATTTTATCACCGAGTGTCGCCATATTGAAGCGCTGCACCGTAAGCGAGTGACTACGATCAGGTACGAGAGATTGCTAAATTTGGCATCCTTTAGTGATCATGATGACAGAGTATAAACCGAATCGAAACCTACCTCAGCCTATGAGTAGCCAACGGCAAAAATATAAAACAAAAAGGACGCTATACTTTAAAACTATACTTGGATGAACTCTACAGGAATCTGTCGTTCTAGAGAACTGTTGTCCTGAAGTAATCCTCGGATGGAACTTTTTAAAGTTATACAGAATGTTAGTGGATTATGATACATCTTTTTTAGAGAAATGCTTTATTGAGAATACGCCCAAGGATAGTTCACCTCTTTACTCTGAACTGGAAAATACAGAAGCGAGTCCGCCTCTATTTAGATAATAGAAGTAGCAAGAGTCGTGTTTGATATTCCTAATGTTTTAAATTGTGGTAGCAGAATGTGTCAAAAATGTATATTGTTTGAAAAAGAACTAATGGCTCTCTCGTCTGCCATTTCACCTTCTCGTAACAGAAGAAAACTGTGAGTAGCTAAATATCTGAAACCATATTCACAGGGGATGCTCATAACTGATGGTGTTACCATCGAGGATAGCCAGCTATGCGCACTTGCTGAGGGCATTCAAGTGGAAGCAGAGGCGAGACGTCTTTTTGTTGTTAAATTCAAGAAATATATAATTTATATGACTCACTTGACGTTCTTTAAAAAATCAAACGTTTATTGGAAAATTACATGGATGTTTTCGAATACAGAAAAGGAAAGGTTTTCAAGGACAACAGAGTTAAGGACCGAATTAAAACAGTAGACCACCTACCTACAAAAAAAGGATCGTACCAAGTACCGCCAAAATAACCAAGTCATTTAAGAGGAAGTGAATAAAATGGAAGAAGTTGGCAGCTTTCTTGCGCTTCACCTGCCATACTAGACAGAAAAAAAGGATATAGGCTGGAGGTTCTGCGTCGATTACAGCTGCCTGAAAAAAAAAAGATATCAAAATGGATATTATGCCGCTACCGAGAATTAATTGACATACACATAAAACTGCTAAATCCAATCATCTAATCCACAATCCATCCAATCATAATTAAGGGTTGATGCAATAGCGCAAGGTGTCAACGTGTTCGTTGGGAAAGATATGTACGTGTGGCGATGTTTAGGCCCCGTGTTGGAGAGTAACTTCGCACATCAGCTGTTGCCTAGCAACGACACCATCCTACCAGACATCACGTGACCTGGCGCCACACTGTCTGTACCTGTAGTTTAAGTTTTGGTTTTCTTCCTGCTACTGCGCTTGCCTTTTGTGACTCGTTTTGTTCCTTGTCATCTTAATATAATATTATTGTTAATTAAACAATACTTTTGAGATCCAGCCTCTGATTCTCTTACATGGCAGCAGAGCTTGGTTGGTATCAAATATTTTTTTTTGTTTATCTAAGCTGAAATTCGTTTGCTTACTCAAGATGACAACTGAACTTCCACAAATTCAAAAATTCAACGGCGATAATTTTCATCTATGGAAATTTCAAATGAAGATTATTCTAGAAGCAAAAGATCTTCTCAGTATAACTGATGGCTCTGACGTAAAACTTGAAATAGAGGATATTGCAAAATTCTCTGAATGGAAAAAGAAAGATGCAAAATCCAAAATGCTGATCACTACTGCTCTAGAGTTTAAATATTTTCAACAGATTGTTAATTGCCAGACTTCAGCAGAAATGTGGAAGAAATTATCAACAATATATGAACTGAAATCTGAAACAAACAAATATTTGCTGCAACAAAGATTTTTCGAAAATAAAGTGAATCCAAATGATAACATTGCTTCTCACATTTCCAAAGTTGAAACTCAGGCACAACAAATGAAAGATCTAGGTGAGCCAATCTCTGATGTTGCCCTACTTACAAAGATAATTTGCAGCTTTCCTGATAAATACAAGAATTTCATAACAGCGTGGGATTCAGTTTCATCAGAAGAAAATACTCTAGAAAACTTGACGGCAAGATTACTGAAAGAAGTAAGCTTGCAGGATCATTGGGATTCTTCAAGAAATTTTAAACCAGATAATGCCTTGATGACTTTTTCAAAGTTCAACAGAAATTCAACAGCTTCCAACAAACAACAGCAGCATCAACAATCCATCAAAGATAAAAAGAAGAACACACACTGTGGATATTGCAAGAAGAAAGGACATTGGTGGAAAGAATGCTATAAAAGAAAGGAAGAACAAAAAGGGCAACAGCCAAGTTCTTCAGCCAGAGATGATAGCTGTGCTTCTTCAGCTGAGACAAGTGCCTTCCTCGCTGAAACAAAGGATTCCTGGATTGCAGATTCTGGAGCAACGGATCACATGACTTTCAGAAGAGAATGGTTCTCTACGTTCGAAGAAATACCAGAAGGTGTTCATCCTGTGTGCCTTGGAGATGGAAAGAAGATCTATGCAAAAGGTAAGGGAAATATTGATATTCTCTCTTATGTTGATAGTCAGGAAATTAATGCAAATCTTTTGGATGTTCTCTATATACCTGAATTGGAGACCAATCTTTTTTCAATATCTACTGCAACAAAACATGGTTTGACGCTCATTTGTAAAGGAAATCAGATAAAATTGACAAAAAATCGAAAGTGCTAGTTACTGGAATAAAGGACAATTCAAATCTTTATAGAATTTTTATTAAAGCAAAGCAATCTTCACAAACTCATGTTGCTCAGTTAAGTCTAGATATATGGCATCAAAGAATGGGTCATGTAAATCCTTAATATTAACCCAAATGTTTGAAAATAATGTTTTTGAAGAAAACATTAAAATTAGATAAAAGCCTGATTCTTTACTATGTGAAGCATGCATCTATGGAAAACAAAATAGAAAGATTTTTCACGCGTCAACAAGTCCAAATTCGACCTATCCAGGAGAGCTGATCTATTCAGATGTTTGTGGACCAATGAGTAAAATATCACCAGGTGGATCATTATATTTTGTATCATTCAAGGATGATTTTTCAAGATTTAGAGTGGCCTACTTCATTAGGCATAAATCAGATGTACTTGAGAAATTTAAAGAATTTGTAAAAATAGTTAGGACTGAAACTGGAAATAAAATAAAAAGATTCAGAAGAGATAATGGCACAGAATTCTTAAATAAGAATTTTTCGGATTATCTAAAATCTCTAGGAATTGTTCATGAACTCATTGCTCCATATACCCCAGAACAGAATGGAATTTCTGAAAGAGATAACAGAACAATAGTTGAATCAGCTAGATGCTTGTTACATGGAAGAAAAATGCCGCTTGAACTGTGGGCTGAAGCCGTAAACACAGCAGTCTATCTCTTAAATAGATGTACTACTAAAGTATTGGGAAATTCTACACCTTATGAAATATGGTACAAGAGAAAACCCTCCATCTTACATTTGAAAACTTTTGGATGTAACGCTTATGTGCATATACCAAAAGATAACAGAAAGAAATTAGACAAAAAGAGTATTCGTACATTTTTTGTTGGATATACTGAAACTAACAAAAATTATAGAATGTGGGATCCTATTGCTAGAAAAATTATAATAAGCAGAGATGTAATATTTACTGAAGCTAATACATCAGAAAATATTCAGGACAACCAACAAGAGCAGGTAACTATATATAGAAGAAAGTGTTGATAGCACAAATACCAGTTCCAAACCAGAAGAATCATGTCGATACCCTCTCAGGAATAGAATCAGAGAAAAGGAACAATCATCAACCAACTGTACAAGAGCTATTTCATATGCTTGTTATGTCCATGACCAAGAACCATTGAACTATGAAGATGCAATTGTAGGACAAAACTCAAAAAAAGTGGAAACTAGCTATGGACGATGAATTCAATTCCTTGATGAAAAATCAAACATGGACTTATGTAACACTACCATCAGACAGAAAATCAATTGCATGCAAGTGGGTATACAAAATAAAGCAAAATGCAGATGGATCAACTAAAATGTTATTTCTAGATCAAGCCTCATACATTGAAAGAACACTTGAACATTACAACCTTCTTGAAATTAAGTTACAATCTGTACCTTCTGATCCTTATTCAAAACTAACAAAAGAGATGTGCCCAAAGGATAATCAGGAAATTGAAGAAATGAACAAGATTCCATACAGACAGACAATTGGTAGTTTAATGTACCTCATGACTGGAACTAGACCTGATATTGCCTACGCAGTCAGCAGGGTTAGCCAATTTATGAACAACCCAGGGCCTTCACATTGGACCGCAGTAAAGAAAATATTTGGATACTTAAAAGCTACGAAAAACATCGGTATTTTTTTGGTGGGAGTTCCTGCACTACATCTCTGATAGGTTTTTCCGATTCTGATTTTGCTGGAGACCTAGACACAAGAAAATCAACCACCGGATATGTGTTCATGTTGAATAATGGACCTATTTCTTGGTGCAGTCAAAGACAGAATTGTGTGTCTCTGTCAACAACAGAATCTGAATATATTGCGGCTTCCAAAGCAACGAAAGAATCAATTTGGCTGAGACAACTTCTACGCGAGCTACATCAAGAACAAGTAAAGCCTACAACAATTTTTGCGACAATCAAAGCTGCATAAGACTTGTTCACAGCCCAGAATACCACAAAAGAACTAAACATATTGATATTTCGTATCACTTTATCAGAGATCAATTTCAAAAACATGCAATTGACCTTCTTTATGTCTGCTCCAATGATCAAGCTGCAGACATATTTACGAAAGCTCTACCTCCAGAGAGGTATAGAAGACTAAGAAGCCAACTTGGACTGTTTGAAACAACAAAGTGCTTGTTAGGTGGGAGTGTTGGAGAGTAACTTCGCACATCAGCCATGCCTAGCAACGACAAGATCCTACCAGACATCACGTGACCTGGCGCCACACTGTCTGTACCTGTAGTTTAAGTTTTGGTTTTCTTCCTGCTACTGCGCTTGCCTTTTGTGACTATTTTTGTTCCTTGTCATCTTAATATAATATTATTGTTAATTAAACAATACTTTTGAGATCCAGCCTCTGATTCTCTTACACACCGGCCCTCCGACATCAGAACCAGTATATAAGCTTGGGTTGTCAGCGCCCAAAGGAGTCAGGTATTAATAAGGACGTCATGCTGACAGTTTGAAAATTGATCCTAGGACTTTTCCTCAGTTACTCTCAACTTTATTAGCCGAGGTGAATGCTACTCCTACTTGTGTGGTTTCCTTTGTTAAAAGCTTTTATTTAACTTGCTTCCCTGTCTGTACGTCTGTCTGTCAACAAATCTTGCAATCAATTTTTAATATACTTTAAGCTAAACAAAGGAATCTGAAATTTGGTACACTTTTCAGAACCCGATGACAATGCAGTTGACAAATTTTCAGACTTCTGGGTTGTCAGGTTGGCCAGAAATGGACAAATATCAAATTGCCTTTCAAATTTTGTGAATTTATTTTGATATACTTCCAGATCACATAGAAGTATGAAACTTTTAACACTCACTCAGTCAAATTAAAAATGCAAGTTTACAAATTTTCAGAGTTTTGGGTGGTCGAGTGGCCAGGAATGAACAAATTTCTATATTTCTATATTTCTTTTTTTTTAAGTCTTCTATTACGCCCCTTAAAAGAAATTGACCAATCCGCCGCGAGCAGGCTTCCGTCTATTTAAGGCCTAATCCCCAGTGAACTTTTGATTTTAAGTTTTGTGAATTCAATACTAAAAACTAACTAAATAATTAATAAATAAAAATACATTTTTAAAAAATCTATTATTTAAATGCACTAAACAGGAAAAAAATAAAATATTGTATCTTCTGTCATTGAGCAATTAAATATATCTGAAAATAAAAGCGGCGGGGGACGATCATATTTAGAAAAGAGGTAAAAATATAGCAAACACTTATAAAAATCGCTTATCAGTTGCTACATATTAAATCACATTAGGTTCGAAATTCATTATTCTCGTCCCCCGTCGCTTTTATTTTCACTCAGATACATATATATATTTTTTTGAAAATAGAGCAACCCATACTTAATTCATTAGATAATAAAAGGTATATATTGGATTCAATAAAATTCAATAAAATAGTAATGCCTCGATAAAGGTTGGCGTTCAGCCAGCCGGAATATTGGCAAAATAAATATTTTATTAAATCCAATATATGCCTTTTATTATCTAATACATATAATTGTTCAATGACAGAAGATACAATATTTTATTTTTTCCTTTTTAGTGCGTTTAAATAAAAGTTTTTTTAAAAATATATTTTTATTTATTAATTATGTTAAAGCTTTGCTCTCTCACTCCGGCCCGTGACTACAATTTGGACTTCTCGTTGCCAACACTTTCCATCACGGTGTTGGACTGCGGCATTACATTAGGCCATAGAACCTCGGTCCAGGAAAAGACCTACTGGCCATTCTGGAATGGGCGATCTTCCTAGTTGGGCGAGCGAGAGTAACAAACTCGCTGGTGCTGGCCTCGATGATCCACCGTCTGCACGGCTATATGCCCGGCGACACCCCTTCGTCAAATTGCAGGCTAGGCTGACGCTGTTCGTCTAGGGGGTCCTGCTATCGCGCCGTCTGGCTCACGGGTTCTCTTACTGGTACGTCCTGGTCCGTCAATGACGTGGCTGTTTTGGACATCGACACTCAGCTCAATTCAAGAGGGTCAGGCTGCACGCAAAGATGAAGGAAAGAGGGCCTACTCGTGGATTACAGAACCAAGAGCCTGGATGCCCCCTTATCCTCGGGTTCCCGGTGACTATCTCGGAGAAGTGGTTACAGGGATGCCACAACCCTACTTCCCTGATTGATCACTCAGTGATTCCTTACATGGAAGATTGGGAACTGAGTTGAAGAACAAAATATTTCCTACTTTGTATGAGATGAGAGTAGATACTGTCAACAAACCTAAACCGTCCAAAGTGTTGATTTTGAAAAATTTGGTTTACCTTTCTTGAAAATAAATGGAAAAGGTTCATTTCAGGCTATGATGTTTATATTGAACAGGATAAGGTGTGAACATTGGAATGACACAATTTGGTTCAATAAATGTTCACAATATATCCTTATATTAGGTCATTATGTCATTACTTTTTTATACATATATAATTGTGGTTTTTACTCATTTTAATTGAAAAATAGCGTTAAGTTATCTATATTCTTTACACATTTTTTCAAATGGCAAATTTTTAAAGTTAGTGTTAGATTATTAAGGTTTAAATAAAAAACTGTGGGGTGTGTTCAATCCAAGTTATATTAACTTAGGACCCCACAAAAGCCATAAGAATCTCTAGGAATGTATCTATTTATGATATCTGAAGTCACTTCAAGACAAGCGATAGCTGGCTTATACACTCAATAAAATTATAATTCACACCTCAATAAAACCAGTCACTTTTCAAGAAGGAAAGTGAATTTCTCAAAATAGGCAAGAAACTATACAGGATACAAAAAGTTGTATCTGCTATATTTATTCATTTTTTTAGAAATTGTTTTGATATCCAACTCGGTATCATTTGTTTAAATAAGGCCAGCCATGAAGAACTCAACAATGACATAAAATACCAATTATTCTCTCAGTTGAAGTCACAACCCCTTGCCGAGAATACGTTAAATTTGCGATGTCTGCGATCACCACTCTGCTACTGCTGCTCACTGCGGTGAGCCTCGCCACGGCCATGCCGATTCGATACGCCGCGCCCCCGAGACTCAGAGGTCCCCTTCAAGCTGCCCCAACAAAGGGAGCTCGTTTTGACCATGGTGGAGCTCACCATCCTGGCCGGCCTGGCCATCGCCTGCTACTACCAGCTCCACCGGCGCCGCCGTCGTCGGGAGCGTCCCGCGGACAGTCCGTGCTGAGACTGAGGACCTCTTCCCTGAGGAAGATAAACCCCATTGGCTGAATTCCCAAAATTCCTTTTTTTTTATCAAGTTTTTTTATTTGTCGTGAAATAAATGTTGTTCGTTATGTGTAAATCATATCCTGTTTAATTATTTAAACACTGAACATATCATAGTTATATTGTGTAGTTGTACCAATTTGGAAACCAATTGGGGTATAAAATTTCTATATATATATATGTAATGATTTGTTGAGTTTGATGTCGACTTATCTGTGATGAGATCCCGTCGACTCATGTAATGAGATGAGAATTCCAGTAGCTTTTGTAGAGATCCTGTCGACTACTGAAATAATGTTGAAGTCCTGGTAGCTCTTGTTGTACTGTGTTGACCGAGAGGAACAGTCAGGATGTAGAGTTTTCCGGTACCTCTCTGCACCTTGGAAGACCTTTAAAAGTTCTCACAAAATACAGGCAGTCGTGGTCGAGGCAGAGTGGAAAGCTGGGGATATCCACACAAAAAAACGAAGACACAGTTGCACTAAGAAAGTTCCGTAACAGATAAAAGTTGAGCTAGTAGCGCAAGATGGAGATAGACGAGTTCTTCCTAACTACATGTTGGATGAGATCGACATAACATACGACCGACGCGGCTTGCACTAAGGGTGAACTAAACTAAACTAAACTGAACTGAACTGACTGTCAAGAGACTGTAAGGTGATGATTTATAGGTTAAAGACGGGGCGACCTTATGTGACAGGGGCGTTTGAGAAAGGGCGCCTTTACCTGTCCAGGTGTGAGAGGGGTCTCTGTATTCCACCACATGTGACAGTGTGGGTGGCCTTGTTTGTGGGAATTGTAAACCGACCTGATTTATGACTTCCATCTTTAGACTTTGTTGTTTTGGCAATACTATGCTCGATCTCTGCTTTAGCTCAACTCTTAAATCTGTTACAGATTTTATTTATTTATCCACTTTGTACAAATTACATTACATAGGGTGATGTAAAGACACAGATTAATCATGCGCATAATTATTTATAGATGTGTTTCTATATACAACATGACAATCTTGTTATAAGTTATATAGACAGTATGAGGTTGTTGTTTTAAATTACCATAGATGGGCCCCGGGAGTGAAAGGGTTTATCCGGGTTTAGGCGGGTAAAGCCTCTCTAACACAGGTAAGTAATTATAATTTCTTTTAATTAATTTAAACTGTGAGGGTTAAAAAGGCTATAACAAGATGATATTTGTTGGATATATAAAAGTGAAATAAAAATGACATTTTGTTTGATTAACAAAAAAGATTATTAAAATAAAATGATGACATAAAAATTCACATTCTAAGAGAATATTGGTGGGCGTTGGACAGGGTTAGTAGTTAAAGAATAAGCAATTGTGAGATTTACACATGCAATCAAATACTTAGGTCCAGGTGCAAAGCGAGGATATGGACTTGAGTGTCTTCCTAGGCAATGTTTCACCTGTGATCCTGTATAGGGTAACAGTGCTTTGTCACAATTGTAGTGTTATTGGGTTGAAAAGTTGTTGAAGAATATGTAATTGTTAGAAGTGCTCATGTAAACCAAATACTCAGATCCAGGTGCAAAGCGAGGATATAGACTTGAGCTGTCTTCCTTGGCAATGTTTCACTTGCGATCCTATATAAGGGTTACAGTGTTTTGTCACAATTTTAGGATTATTGGGTTAAAAGTTGTTGAAGAAAAGTTGCTTATTAATATGATTGAGAAAGGAGTGAAATAGAGCCATGCGATAAGTAGAATTGTAGCGACAGTAGGTGATCTGACTTGACTCGAAATCAAAGGTTGAATGTGGTCCGCTAGAGCTGAAAAAAAAGTTGAAAGTTGAAAAAAGTGAACGCTTTGTGTATGCGTTGGTGATTTGCTCTGCGGATGAAATGAAATAAACTCTTGAAGCTTGTTCAGACCAGAAGTTTGGATTTGTAAGTCTGGGGAACTGTGTTCAAGGCGTTTGTTGAATTACGAAATCAAAAAATAAATTGTCAAGCAGTGCTGTCGTTTTTCTACATTGATGTGACGCGATGACTGAAAAGATAGTGATGAAAAATATAGGGAATTGGTTAAAGAATATGATTGTTGAAAACGATTGTTGTAGATGCCCGATAGTGGATGATAAACTTTGTCAGATAATAAAGGTATTTAAACAAATAAAATATAGTGAATAGAAATATAGAAATATGATTGCGGGTACAAAAAGTGTAAGTGGACAAAATTAAACCTGTAATATATAAAATATATAATAAATAATAAAATAAAAATAATTTTTGAAACAATTAGATGTTTTACAATACTAAAATAATATCATGAAAAATAAAAGTAAATTTGATTAAAGGTTTTTTTTTTTTTTTTAAATGTTGGATTAAAAAATTTGTTTATATAATTGAAAGGTAAGAATAAGAATAATTATTCAAGATTTTATACAAAATTTATAATATAATTGAAGGTTATTAATGATTGGATAAATTTTAAGTAGTGTAAAATTGAACAAAAATTGTCTCTTTTGACGAAAAGTTACAATTGTTGTGTGTAGATCATATCCCATTGGTAAACATTGGTGTTTCTATGACTCTGAAACTGGGAATATGTGAAATGATCTTTTCGTTTGTCCTCAATGCTGGTATGTAGAGAATGATTTCTCTTTCGCGTTAAAAAGTCTATATAAGACTTAACCAAATTGTTTTAATTGGTGTTATCAATTAACATGTAAAATGTTTAAAGTATGTTGTGTTGTGATATCTCGTTGGTGAGATTTGTGAGATTCTCGAGGAAATCTAAATGAGTAGTGTGACACATGTGTTCAAAATGGCGTCATGAAGCTAGCGGTCAAGAAGATCTGCCTTGAGGGGGAAGAGAGGGCATGTCCAAAGATATTCTCAAATGATAGTAGTGACCAAGGGAGCGACGTCATAAAGGGCGTCCACTTCCTTTTCCTCACGGAAATTCCATTCTTGGGGTGGTCACACATGTGGGATGGTTCACCAGGCCTGAGATTCACTTGAAACTGACTTTCTCTCTCTCTCTCTCTCTCTCTCTCTCTCTTTTGTCGAGGTTGGCAATTTACTGTTATAATTGAAAGATATGATCTTCTCGGTGTTCGTAGTTGTTGTGTTTCGAAGTTAGTTTAGAAAAAATGTTATTCAGTGTTGTCAAGTTTAGATGTGTGGTGAAAGTTCGACTTTCAACGTGGACACGCTTTGAAGTGAGATGTGGTGTCACAGGCGTGAAGGGCGTCTTTGGCCTGAAAAGTGAAAAAGTTTTGTGGTGTGGCACTGTGACACGAAGTGAGAAATGTGAATATAAAGGTGTCACGTGAAGTCTTAGTTTGGTACAAATCTAACCTGTTTCACCATGAATAACAAATTTAATAAAGTCATGGGTGGTTGTTGTATGAAACACATCGAGAGAATATTTGACTGTTAGTGGATGTGGCACGCTTAATGTGAAATTATTTTATTGTGGCGACGATATAGAGCTAAGTGGAGCTCGAAATTGGATTTGTGTGTTGAGTCGCGCACTAATAATTGTTGTCAATTTGAGATAGTGATGCGAGGGTGTTGTAAGGTTTTTTGAAAGAAATGTTTTGATGACCAATCATGCATGTAAAAAGGAAAAGACGAGGGAGTGTATTTATCCTCGAATATTAACGATTTTAATCGTTTTGGAAGGCTGTGACTTTAATTAGCTACTGGCGGTGAAGTGGAGTGAATCTTTATTCCTAACTTGTTTTGGGAAAGATAGTTGTTTTCCCTAGTGGTGTTTTTGAAGATATTGTATCTTCCGATTTTTGCAATTAAAAAAAAAATGCGTTTCACCTATGTTAATTTATATTTAAAATTTGAATATACTTTTTAAATTGTTGATTATGATAATTAAAATGATTCTTATAAAAGGGCAATGTCGTGAGAGTTACAAATAATTTGAATTGGGCGCTTACTTAAAATGGTGAACATTACCAAATTTTAAGAATTGATAAAGATATTGGTCTTTTGATATAAAGATAACTAATAAGTAAAACAAAAATAAGTTGAGAATTATGTAGAATGAGATTTTTAAAAAATAATAATAATGAATTTTTTTTTTCAAGTCGTAGCTTTGGATAATGCCATTTTAGGTAAATTTAGGAAAGGCATGTAAGATTAGTAAATTAGTAAAAATGGGTGATGGGCGAATTTTTTTTTTAAGTAAAATTGAGAGTAATAACTTGAAATTTATAATCTGATTAAAAATTAAAGTAAATTCAATCAATGAAAATGTGAAAGTTTTAAAAATTGAATTGAAAAATGGTATAAAAAAGGTAAAAATTGATTTTAAAATGCTTAAAGTGAAAATATAAATACAAAATTTATAGGGAATCAAGTTTTGAACTTAAGGATAAAGTTAAGGTAGGTTTTTTTAAAAACTTACAGTTGTGTGAAAGTTCAGTCAGGAAACTTGGTCTTGGCTTGTATTCCTGCTGACGTTGAAGACGCTCCATGTAGAGCTTGTAGACGCTTGTAGCTTCTGTGAAGTTGATTGTGGCTTGTTGCCTTGAGCATTGTCTCGACGATGTCAAGTCGAAGGTGTGGAACTTGTCACAGGGTTTGGGCCACATCGCTGCTCGGTTTCCATGACTTGCGGGAATATCGGGGCTGTCGTTGGCGCGGTCAGCTTGCTCCCGACGTTGGCGATCGGTTAGCGGGTATGCGGAAGTCCGTTGGGGCGGCGTTTCTTCCGTAAATATCGTCTCTTGTTGGGGGGAGAGATTGCTTTGTCGTTTCGTTGGTATGGCGGGCTTGTTCCTCCATCTTTGCTCGTTCTCGCTTCTTATCTGAACAGTCTTCTTACCTCTTAGTTGTGTCATCCTTCGT